>CM040245.1:35861867-35902167 GCA_022545495.1 Chrysanthemum lavandulifolium | reverse complement strand
TTTCTTAGCTTATGCATCCTATATGGGCTTTATGGTTTCTCAAATGGATGTTAAAGGAGCCTTCTTGTATGGTGAAATTGAAGAGGAGGTGTATGTCACTCAACCTAAAGGATTTGAAGATCCGGATCATCCTAATCATGTTTATAAGGTGGTCAAAGCTCTCTATGGACTACATCGGGCACCCGTGAGCCCGGTATGCTAGGCTCTCTACATTTCTATCAAGCATGGTTACGAAGAGGTGCAATTGATAAGACTCTTTTCCTAAAGAAGAATTCCACCGACATTATTCTTGTGCAAGTCTATGTGGATGATATTATCTTTGGATCCACAAAGGAAGCTTAGTGCGTGGAGTTTGAGGAGCTTATGAAGGAGAGTTTCGGATGAGTGCAATGGGAGATGACTTTCTTTTGGGTCTTCAAGTTCGGTGAAACCCGATGGTATCTTTATCGGTCAGGACAAATATGAGGGACATATTGAAGAAGTTTGGTATGGAGGTGTAAGGATCACATTACACCTTATGAAGCTCCAAAGTCAAAGACCAATAATGAAGTGATCCACCGTGAATGTTCATTTATGCAGTGTCTATGATTGGGTCTTTGATGTACTTAACACTTCCAGCCCGATATTACTTATGTCATGAGTGTTTGTTCGCGACATCAAGTTACTCCACCGACTTCCCATCTCAATGTCAGTAAAGAAGATCTTTAAGTACCTTAAAGGCCGCCTTTTCTAGGTCTTTGGTACCCAAAGAGTCTCCTTTTAAGTTGGAAGCTTATAGTGATAGTGACTATCTTTGGTGCTAATCTGGATAGAGGTCCACCATCGGAGGTTGCCAATTCCTTGGCAAAGACTCGATTTCTTGGCAATGCAAGAAACAAACTATTGTGGCTACCTCATCTATCAAGCGTAGTATGTGGTCATTGCTAATCACGTAGATGTGTTCTTTGGATTCAAAATCGCTTGTTGGATTATGGGTATAATTTCATGAACACAACAATTTTTATTGATAATCAAAGTACCATATGCATTGTTAAAAATCCGATTTTCACAATGAACAAAACATATTGAAATCGAGCACCACTTTATAAGAGATGCATATGATAAAATTTGATAAATGTGGTCAAAATTCATACCGATGATACTGTGGCGGATCTGTTAACAAAGGCTTTTGAAGGACCAAGGTTTCAACACCTTGTGGTCCATATTTGCATGCTAACCCTTAACGCAAAGTTTAAGGGAGGCATAGGCCTCGGGGAGGCATATGCCTCGGGGAGGATTTGTATAACTTTGCATTTTGCTTTGTTAATTTGTATTTTGATAGATTTTAACTAACTCTAACCTCGCTAATGTAAGTTTAGTGTGTTTCTTTGTTGGTTTGTGTATATTTGTGTGTTTGTTTTGCGATATAGTTGTCCCCGATCGGTTGAGATATGGTCATGAAAGATTGTCGGTTTCCACCGAATTTATTATGTTTGAAGTGTGCTATTTGTTTCCTCCAAGTTGAAGTCTTGAAGTTATATGATTCAATCAAAAGAAGTGCGAAGCAAATAGATCATTCATTCATTCAAGAAACAGTTCGACTTCTGATTACAGAATCTTGGCAACATCAAAAGCATCTACATGATTTAATAATCCTAATCTATTACATATCATCTATTCCAACATCTAAAGATGAGCACGATGAGTATGGCGGCTCACATCTTTCACACTAATAATTTATTGGATATGCACGATCGCTCACATCTTTTGGCACTACATGATGGATATGCTGTGTGATAAGCATAACCAACCCTAACAGATGCTAAGGATCAAAATGGAGAGGATGGATTGATGAAAACGAAGAAGCTGAAGCTGATTGTGGCAGAGAGATGAGAAGGAAAGATTTTCCTTTGTGCATCATCTACTCTTTCAATCATACATCAACTTACATCATTTTCCTTTTTCCGTTCCTCAATACGATATGTGATGATGCACCAAAATATGATGCAGAGAGACCAAGCACCACCTTT
The DNA here is from genome assembly GCA_022545495.1 of Chrysanthemum lavandulifolium. NCBI lineage: Eukaryota > Viridiplantae > Streptophyta > Magnoliopsida > Asterales > Asteraceae > Chrysanthemum > Chrysanthemum lavandulifolium. Next base: position 35,900,158 of record CM040245.1, on the reverse strand, counting down.
CTTCCCATAGGGAGTGGGGGATTTTTGGCCCGTGGCCTTTGTTGAGGCCTAGGTGCTGAGGGTTGGGAGTAAGATGTTCCCTCATTATAGGATTCATCGAATCTTCACAGATACACTTGGTTTCTCAACACTTTCATCTTCCGATGAGGAGAGAAAGGTGACTTCTTTGGTAAAGGATATGGTTTTGGAAAATAGTTAAACCATGTATTGGTATCTTCACTAGATGATGAGGATGATGTTGAGGATGTTGTTGTGAGATCTATGATCTCAGTTTTGATACTCATGGTTATTTTGGCTAATTTTGGAGGATTGAAGGATTAGGGTTTGAAATATTATTTGGGGATTTTTGATGCAAAAGTCTATGTGCATTGGGATTGTTTTATAGCCGATTTCAAGTGGTAAGAGAATTAATGCGTGTGGGTGAAACAGTAAAAAGATATTTACTGAAGCTTCGAGAGTATAATCTGGTTATGAAGTTTTCTTCACGAGGTACTTTTTCTTCTTCTTCTTTGGAAAATCGTGATTCAATGTCTGATGTTCCTATAGCCAAGAAACAGAGAACAGTTGAAATTGTGGATAGTTTTGATGATGTTTTGCCTTCGGTGGTAACTTCAGTTGTTCCTTCTGAAACAATTTCTGATGCTACTCCTTCTTCTGAACTGGTTGTTTCTGCTGAATCGTCTTTGGTTTCTTCTGAAATGTTGTCAAGTGTGGAGTTAAGTGATTCTCGATTCAGGAAGCTGATCTACAACTTGATAACGATAACATTGCCGATATGGGAAAGCGAGTTTGGTTACAAGAAGTTACGATAGATTGGCTCGAAACATGCTTCTAGGAATACTCCTTTAGATCTTAATGTCGATGAATCAACATTTATTGAGGTTGGATCTGTGAAGCTTTTCACGAAGGTAATCATGTAGTTTTGGTTAATTGAATTCCGGTAAGCTTAACAACGTGTATAAATTTGGATAAATCTTTTATTGAATTTAACTTCTTAAAGGATATTCTTCATTTGGTGAATAGACATGATTTGAAGATGTTTGTATGAACATGTCATTCAATATTATAAGTTTCATTCAAGAATCGGTTCGGTTTATATCCATTGGGAGATCTTCGAGTTATGTTTGATTCGATTCTCCACATGGTAAAGGGTATTCTATTTGGAAGAATTCTCATAAATGGGAGATTGAGAGTTGGAGATTTTATCCTCTCGCTTTGTGTTCATGTAGTTCGGACTACATGTGGGATGATTTTGTGTATGCTATCGATAGGCTTTATCCTTTATCCGATATTTTATGGAAAGATTCACGAGACATAAGTTGGAAGTGCCTCTAATCCGGTTGGCAATGATGACCTTCATGCTACTCAATGTGTTGGTTTGATTAAGAATCAACTTCTATCACATACAGTTCATCTTGATTGTAATATTTTGTAATATTTGTTTTCTTTCTTAGTTATTAAAAAAAAAAAAAAAAAAATAAAAAAAAAAAAAAAAAAAAAAAAAAAAAAAAAATAATAATATATGTTTTGGTTTTATCTAACTTTTCTTGCGTTTGTTGTATAATTTTGGTTATTGACTCACCGATATACTTTGGGTATGTCAAAGAGTTAGCTAGTCCAAAGTACTGACTTTGGTAAAGACACATCAAATCTGTTGATAAAGTAATGGTTTGCTAAAATCATAGGGTCTCGCAACCACCTATGCTTTATTGTTGAGTGTTGTATGGTTTTCAATTCACCATGGTATATTCTGTTTGGAATCCAAGAATTGGCTAGTCCACTTGTATATGGCTTGTGGTAAAGACAAAGTGGCATTCCATATTTGGTTCTCAATTCACCAATCCTAAGAATTGACTAGTCCCGAGCAAACGGCTACAGGTAAAGACATTTCAAATCCGCTTATATGGTTCTTTGGTTTGCCCATAAATCGATGGTTATCGAGTGTACCATAGTTTACTTAACCGAAACATATGGCTACTCCAAGTAGTGATGGCTATTGGTAAAGAGACATCAAATCCATTTATTTTCAATGATTCACCTCTCACAGAGTTAACACACCGGAAGTGATGAGAATAGTATGAAACTAACTGTTTTGATGTACTTTTGTCATTTGTTGCTTTGCAAAGATATGGCGTTCGAGTTTCTTCATCATAGAGATGTTCTTTCGATTCTTTGTCGTATGTTTGTTGTTCGTGTCCAATCCTCCGTCTTGAAGATCTATCAAGAACCGAACTTAACAAGTCAAATTCAGTTTAGGGAGGATTGTTGGGAATTATGTGAAAGTCCGATTATGCCGAACTTAATGCCAAGTGTTTCTACCGAAGTGAAGTGGATTCTCGTCAAGACTTATTCTCAATGAAGAATGATAGTGATTAGTTTGATTCTGGGAAGTGTTTATTCCGTGTTTAGTTTATTTAGTATAGATATACATGAGCTTTATTAGGAAGTGATTGTGTATATCTTATTTAGTTTATGATTATCGTTTCTTGGGAAACGGTTTAGTAATATTGTTTAGGGTTCCTTATCTATAAAAGGAACACATTAGAAAGGTTTATGTACCGATTGCGAATCTGTTTTAGTTAATATATAGATCCATAGAGGATCAAGAAGTTCTTAGTTATTTGTTACTTGTGTTTATATTCACCGATAAACATTAGTAGTAGAGATTGTCTTTTATGGTGCTTGTGATTACATAGGCATACATAACGATCCACTAAGCTCAAGATCTATTAAGGTCTTTGTCAGATTCAACAGCGGAGAATTCATATTCTCTGAGAATTGCATTTACACATAAAACAAATTCTCTACATTCCCATTCTTTTTAAGTGGAAAACCAATTATCTATATTTTTTGCTATAAAATAACATCACGTGAGTTCCAAATGACACAACAAATCATAAAAACCTCTAATTATTTCTACCTCACCCTATCACAGTTTGTTACGGAGTAGTTGGCAAGTTTGATTTGTGTTCATATTTGGAGTTGACAACTTTCAGATCAATTGGTTGTATAACTGATCATTATCCTTGATTTGCTTATCACTAACTGTTGTTGAAAAGGATCATGAGTCTCAAATTTAACAAGATGGGTTATGAATTTTTTTTATTTTTTCTCTCATTTTCAGATTACATAAACACCAAGTTTATGCTTATGACCCCATTATATATATGAGATTCTTTGGTTGATGATTACTTACGAGTATCAAATTTTCTAATTTACAAAGCTCATTCAAGTTTCATATTGTTTGAAATCTAATTTGTAGATCTTCTGCTTATTCCAAGTTTTTTATTTCTTTTCTTTTTCACGTGAAGTAATTTTTTTTTTCTCATTTCTCAGGGTCAAGTCTCAGTTGTTACCAAACACAAGAATGCATTCAAATTCTTTACAGATTTCTATTCTCTAGATTTCTATTATCTGCTTCATTTCATTTCACTGATTTTCTCTCTACCAAACATACCCTAAGAGTAGAATAAGACTAGTTGGTTAAACTAGCTAGAAAGTGGATTGCCTAATTATAATGTTAATGTTGATGTGTGAAGCTTATGTCGATATGGAAGAAAACACGAATTGTATGTTCTTAGTCTCTTGGACTAGTTATTATGCGAAGGAGGTAAAGCCTTGACAAATGATTAGGATTGGGCAAGGGTTGGAAGTATTGGTTATGCCAATGAGCTTAGTACTAGATACCGAGCTCAATCACGTTAAACCCCAAGTTGATGTTTAAGTGTCGCAAGGTGATTTATAAATATTGTTGTCAAGTGTCCAAGTCCACATCTTAGTTTTGAAGTAATGGTCATGTATGGTTTTGGTATAAAAGTAGTATTGAAAATGGGTCAAAGCAAGTGTTTGGCAAACCCCGTGAAGTATGTGTTCATGGGTTACTTAGACCATGAATGTTATGAAAATGATGTTATCTATTGTTTTGATTAATTCTGGAAGGTTTCATAAAGTTTTTAGTCTTGGAAGTATGTTTTACGAAAAATGAAGTGTGAAAGCTTTGATGGCTCTCAAACTCCAGAATTTTGTATTAAGTGTGTCAAATGTTTTGATAGCTCTCAAACTTCAGAAATTTGTACTAAGTGTGTGAAACTATTGGTAGCTCGCAAAGCCCATAAATTTAGACTAAATGTATTAAAGTCTTAGTGGCTTCGAAACTTCAATATTTTGAGCTAAATGTGTCAAGGTATTGAGGGCACTCAAATGGCAGAATCAACTGTAAGTTTGTATGAGTTATGCCACCTATCATTTTAAAGGTATTTGAGTATACTTTATGTTAAAAATACTTTCATTGTCTGATTTTTAATAGAAATATAAAATAATATTGGATTAGTAATAAAAGGTTATTTTCAGTCATGCCGTTTGCGCAAATTTTTTTGTCAGATTTGTTTTGGGGCGTTTCACATATGACTTTAAAAATCATCCTCATTTTTTGTTTTTGCGATTGATTTTAAAATTCCAAAAGGTGTAATATTTGCAAAAATACAAATTATTTTAGATTCATACTTTAACACAATTATAAATCAACAATATTAGATTCATCATTTTTGATAAACCTATAAGTTTAATTATACGCAGTAAATTAGTTCAATAAATTTATAGAGATTATTAAAATTAATTCTGTAACTCCTTTAATCATTAATTCAAAAGTAAATTACTAAGACATGTGCAATATGTATAAAATTACATAGTTTTAATTATTTGTATGACATATATAATATTTTGTAGTACTTTAAGTTTATTTATTACTATTAAGATAAAATAACACATGCTTTATATTGGAGTAAGAAAAGATAAGATGTGTGTAATATGCAAAATGAAAGTATATACTTAACACTTAACTCTTTACATCTTTGCATCATAACACTTTAAAAAAAAAGTTTTGGACGTTAAATAGTCACATACTTTTTCAAATATATCGTTTTAGTGCGTGTACTATTTTTTGTTCTACTTAATGTTGCGTACTTTCATGTTTTGTATTAATTTGTCCCACCAAACTTGTTTAACCGAAACCCAAAACTTTTTTGCCACATGTACATCCACATAGGATTTCCAATAACATATATTTATTTAAAATATTAGGAGTAAATTACATAGACAGTCCTCAAGGTTTGCCAAAATTTCATTTACCGTCTTTATAATTTTTTACTTAAAATTGTTTATAAATCTATTTAAATTTAAAAAAAAATTAAATCTTTATAAAATATAACTGATTTATAAAAACTGTTCACCTTATAAATCTTTATAAAATTTAACAAAAAAAGTTTCGAAATAATTTCACAAATTTTTATAATTTTGCGTAATAAATCCAAAAAAATTTAGAAATTTTCTAAGTAACTAATTAATGAAATTTTGGCAAAATTATATATATTTTTTTACTTAAAGCAGTTTTTAAATCTATTTAAATAAAAAATATTATAATTTATAATAAACTGTTCACTTTATAAAAACTTTTTATAATTTTTGAAATAAAAGCAGTTTTTAAATCCATTTAAGAATATTTAACGAATATTTTTTGTATTTTAATTTTTTAACTAATAAATTCGTTTTTTATTGTAATACTAAACTTTATAAAATTTATGACTAAAACCTGAAACCTTTTATTTTTGGTGATACCAAAGAATTGAAATATATTCAATCGTTTTAAGTATTTTTGAAAATTATAAAATGTTTTTAAGTATAATAAAAAAATGTGGAAACAGTTGACTATATCGTGGAAAAATAAGTGTAAAGAATAGAACTACTTTTTTGTGGTGATAAAAAAGGACTGTCAATGCAATATAAAACCACCAGAGACATTAGATCAGAATTTTGGACAAACAAGAAGGACGATTTATGTAATTTACTCAAAAAATATGCCACATAGGCATTTTTATTTTTGCCGGTTTTATACATTCTCAACCGGTTGCCTGTAAACATGCGAGCACACTGAAACAAAATATAAAAGTACGCAACATTAGGTAGAACGGAAAATATTACACATACCAAAACGGTATATTTGAAAAAGCACGTGGTTATTTAAACTTTTTTTGTTTTTTGTTTTGGTGATTGGTTCAACCTTAAAATTTCAAATGGTGTATAATATTTGCATTAAAAAATTATATATTAGATTTTTATCATACTTTAAACACAATATTAAATAAACTATATTTAGATTCATTATTTTGTTAAACGTATGATTTTAATTATATGTAGCAAAATAGTTTAGTTAACTTATAACAATTGTTAAAATTAGTTTTGTAACTTTTATAATCATTAATTAAAAACTAAATTACTAAGAAATTTGTTATATAGCTTTAAATATTTGTGTCATATGTATAACATTTTCTACTCTTTAAAATCTATTTGAATTTTTTTGTTTTAAAACTTTGTATAGTTAGTAATATTTAAAAGAAAAACATGTATGTTTTATGAGGAGTGCTAGGCTCACTCACAATTTACAAAAATTTTCCCACACACAATGAGGTGGGTGCTTACTTGGACTTAGTGACTAGGATCCCACTAATTCTCTCTCTTTCTTTTTTACTTTCTTTCTTTTCTTTTACACTCTGTGCTCAAGTTTTTTTTTTTTAAAGGAATGGAAGAGGATGGGATGGGAAGGGCAAAGTAGAGATAGCATTATGAAGAAAATGGTTATGTCGATTTGTGTTCTTGAGTTTGTATTTTTAAGTAGAGAGGAAAGAAAAATAAAGCTAATAAAATTACTAATATACCCCCTCTATTCCAACCCAGTATAGCCAAAATCAAAATTTTGTTCGTCTATTACCGAAATATAAACATAAAATCATAATTTAAACTCACAACATATCAACTTCTAATGACACACAAGAGTATGTTTTGTATTGATACTAATTCGATTACAATCATGTGCCTAGTTCATGATTGGTGGAACTTTTCATACTTTGTGTAGGTGAAAGAGCCATACTTGTATTGTTTTGCTTAAGATTATAAAATAAATTAGTAAATTGCATAACAAAATCCATTTAAAAGGCGTATACTATTAGCCTGTGCAAAGAACTATCGCTAACCTGTATGCCAAAACTTGTCAGAACTTTTACGGTCAATCCTCCTTAGATGGAGGCTGGATCGTGTTAAAGTTTCCAAAATGAACATACACACTATACTATTGTGAGCATATGCTAGTATTTGATGCAAATTCATCCCTACTACTTATTAAGAGAGCGGAATTTAGTGCACAAATAATAAAGCCAAACACCCCTTCAAAGACATTGTTAGACTAGATAGCAATAAAAAACTGAAGTCACATTGTAAAACATCATAACAACAATATACACATTGACATTGAGATTCTACATGTAAAAAAGGGCAGTTGTACTAGAAGCTCTAGAAAACAACAAAGACCAATGAGTGGTGGAACTAATAATCTTTAACCAAATGTTACATATGTGTAATGTGGGTATTAAGCAGCTGCACATTAGTCGCAATCCACAAGCTACTAGAGTGAACCCGAACAGAGCCACTGATGTGAACTTGCTCACATTAGGTGCATTTTGCATTGGCATGTAAAAAAAGATTTATTTGTAGGCATATACTCACGGGTACGTTTCGTTAGTTGGAAAATCGAGTTTATTAGTATGAGTTAAATATGCTCAGTTTAAAGATAACCCAATAGCTCATTCAATTACTGTTTTATGGAAGCTGGAAGGTGGGCTTAAGGACCACTAGTTACATAGACCTGCCAAACGCTAGAAACTATCATTACTCGTATTGCAATAATTAGTTTTAAAGAAGATGTCAACAAGAATAACCGACTTCTCGCACAAATCTTTTATCTACTTAATTATTACAAGAAATGATGTCAATCATAAGTCAACTACAACCGATATATGTAGAAATATCACATGAAAAGACCGAGTTGGGTCCGAATGTAAGTTATGTCATTATAACTAACCAGTAGACTTATTATATCTTGAATAAATGATTTGGAATTCACATTTAAACAACCAGTAGACTTATTATATATTGAGAAAAACACATGTAAACAATGCATGAAAAGTGATAATATAGATGCCGTTTGGAGCTGTTTGACAGCAAATCAAAGAGTAAACACATGTAACATTGGATCTATTCAAATACAAAACTAGAATTCAAAGAGTAAACTTACACGAAAACCACTGCTAGCTTGTGATCTTTGTTACGCGACCAAACATGGAAACCACTGCTAGCTTTAATTCGTTTCCACTGCTAGGCTTCTCGAAACCACTGCTAGTGGTATCGGTACCATCGCTAGGCTTCGAAACCACGCTAGTGGTATCGGTACCACCGCTAGGCTTCTCGAAAAGCCGAAAAAGAAATACTAGTTTGGTTACTTCTAGTTACGAATATATCGACACTATTATTTCACCATAAACACTACGTAAACTAAAGTCATGTTACACGAGTTCGAGTCAAGGCAAGGACTAGCTTCAAACCTTCGTCAGATAACCGGTTTTGATGATTAGCATACATATGAAAACACATCATGAAATATTTTCTTGAGAATCGACATTTATTATAGGTCGGGGCTTTAGTGATGCTAATCTTGCTTATCAGAGAAATGCAAAGCCTGATACTGAAATTATAACAAGAGTAATGGGACCTGAAATTGGATACTTGACTAAAAAAAACTAGCCTAAAGCATACAAAGTCATTAAAAATACAAAGATATAAAGTCAGAAAAGCATTAAAAATAACACACAAAGTTGTTAAAAAATATAATACAAAGCTGTTAAAAAATAGCGTATAAAAGCTGTTAACAAGAAAATATTTCAGCAATCCAAACAAAGATATAAAAGTCATTAAAACAAAGATACTAAGTTTGTAAAATTTGTTTAAAATCGCATAGAAAGTCGTTAAAAAACAAGATAGAAAGTTATTAAAACAAAGATATAAAAGCTATAAACAAGCATATATTTCGCAAATTCAAACGGCACATAAAACTCGTTAAAATCAAGATAGAAAGTCATAAATAACAACATATAAAAAGCTATTAACAAGCACATATTTGAGCAATCCGAACAACATATAAAAGTCGTTAAAATCAAGATTTATAAGGTGTACAAGTAGCATATAAACTTGTAACATAATCAAACGCAAAACAAAAAAGAAAGAAAAGAACACCGATTAATAAAAGCACAATTGCATTCATCTCAAAAATACACAAATGTATCCAACACTTCATCTTATCAAGCAACTACACAAAATCATAATTTGAGATAAATTGACAATGTGATTAACAAAATAATAGACACCATCTACGCAGGATCAAGTGTCGTAGTTGGAGGGCTAATTGTTGTATTCGGGAGTTCATCGCTCCATTCAAAGAGTTGAGATATGATGATTGCTGCATTTGGACGTTTCTTAGTACCTCTTCATCCTTCTTAGAACGTTTCTTCGTTGTTTCATTATCCTCGGCTCCAATATAATCAAAATCTTGCAATTTCTACAATCACAATGAGCATAAAATGAAAAGGTCGGACATATTCATTAACTTTTAGTGGAATAAATTGTTCAATGAGAATACCTTCTTCCTTCTCTTGTTTTTGTAATGATATTCTCATATATGGACTTGATTCTACCCGTAGGACGACTTTTCCATTTGCTTTTGCGGGATCACCAATCTTATCTTTATCCTTGGTAGAAGCACTCATCGTGGTGTACATCTAAGGCTACTAGTGCTAGTTTTTCCACCCATAATTTCACTCTTTAAGTCGTTGACTCGATCAAGAACAAGACTACATTTTTCGCCTAGCTCGGATGCCAAGTCCGCAACTTCGGAAAAAGCATTACACATTTTGTCATAACGACGCCCAACATCAGAGACAACCCAATTACTATAACTTACTTTAACCTTAGTATGCCTTCTCTTAACATCTTTTCTCCATCTTCGTAAAATGTACTTATTTGGAACTAAATATATATTCTCATTGATGAGTACCGTAAGTGCATGCCTACATAACATTCCCCTAAACTCAAACAAACGACAAATACATCTAATATCACATTCTTCAGGTGAATCACCCTTTTTGAACCAAACGACAAATTGCTTCTTTAGTATATTTCCATTATCCATTATATCCTCTAAGACATCATATGCTAAATACTCATTTTGTGATTTTAAGGAACCAATCACACAATACATTTTTCCCGTCAACTCTTCCGTGAACTCTTTAAACTTAGCATTGGTTAAAACATTCTTCATTTGCTCTTCCATGGCATAACGGGTAATTAATGGGTACCACGAATTATAGGAATTAAAATCTTCTATGTTCTCCTTCTCGACCCTATCCCTCAACGCATTTTCGTATTGTTCCACAAATTGCTTTAATGTAGTTTTCTTATTTAAATATTTATCAAAAAATGAATTAATGCTCTCACTGCGTTGTGTAGTAGATATCCCTGCCCAGAAAATATCTTTCACAAAACAAGGTACCCATCGATGCCTTTCAACATACAAGTCTTTAAGCCATTTATTATTTTCGAGTTTATACGTTTCTAACATTATATTCCAGGATTCATCAAATTCAGCCGAAGTCAAAGAATCATAAACAACCTTTTTAAGCTTGTACTTGATTACCTTGTATTTCTTATGTTTACCGAACTTTTCAGGCAACTTCTTCATGATATGCCACAAACACCACCTGAAATATTATTAAATAACAAGCAAATACTTTTCAAACTATAAAATTTCAAGATTCATGACTATGTAAATCTAAGTGTATAGCTTTAGACTATATAAGTGGGTTAGAAATTACCTATGACGTGCATCCGGAAAAACTATCTCAATTGCATTTTTCATAGCTTGGTCTTGGTCCGTGATAGTGCCATTGGGAGCACGCCCTGACATACATGTAAGCCATGACTTAAAGAGCCATGTGAATGTCTTGGTATCTTCATTTGAAATCAATCCACAACCAAGTAATCTTGATTGTCCATGATGATTTACTCCTACAAAAGGAGCCATTGGCATCTCATAACGATTTGTCAAATATGTTGTATCAAATGTGATGACATCTCCAAATTCCTCATAAGCGGCCCTACACCTTGCATCTGCCCAAAACAAACTCTTTAGTCTATTTTCCTCGTCCAATTCCCATGCATAAAAAAATTCCCGATCTGTAGACTGAACCTTCATGAAATAACCTTGAATTGCTTCAGCATCACCTTCTCCAAACTTTAACCGTTTAACTTTATCAACATAGTTACGACAATCTTTTTCCGTAAATGGTATATTTTCATACCCCCCGCTCTGTACCACAAACGTATTATAACTCTTATTCATTCTTACTCCCGCTCTTTGATGGATTTCAAGCTGTCTTTTCACGCTTCTATTTACTAACCGATGACAACGATAAAATCGTCCTTTGCTAGGACTAAAAAGGTGATTATGTTCGAGATTAACTTTCGACACATGCCACTTTTTATCAGCGCCAAGAACCACACAAACTCTAGCGCCACAATTTGTTTTTGTAATGGGACGAGGGTTTAAGGTATTTTTGATTTTGAAATCGACTTGAGTCGATTACATGCAACAAGAATATACTTTGTTACTTCATCATTTAAAGACTTTTGGGAAGATCTTTTGAACACTCCAAATCCCATTTTCTTTCCATACATTGCATAAAATTTAGTAAGCTCTTCAATAGTGTCAAAAGTCATGCCAATTTTGGGTTCTTCAACTCCTTCATCATGATTTACATTCATGTTATAGACTTATAGTTATGTTGAGCATACACTTCTTTATGACATTCTCCCTTTTCTTCATTCAATTTTTCGCAATTAGCATCATTTTCCAAGTCAACACAACAATTCCTACAATTACGAGATAGCAGATTATGATTAAAAATAAAAATAAAAATACTCATTCAATTTGGTATAACTAATCAAAAATGTGATTTAATAGGTTTATCTATTTCTAATAAGTTTTCTCCTATTTACCTAAAAAAATAATAAACAAATAAACTAACTCACTTTTCGTAACTGTAATGAAACATAGAAAATTTGAGTAGTAGTAAGAGACTTACTTGGTTGTTTTGGACAAATCATCATCACCATCATCATGTAAATGAGAAGAAATGTACGATGATTCATTTGATTGATATGAAGAAATATTTGGTGCTTTTGACATCAATGATTCATCTAAGATGGAGAAGATGATTGTTGCAGATTTTGATGGATTATAAAGGATTAGAGAGAGAGAAAATTATTAACGTTTTAAAGAAAAAAATGGGAGTAAGTAACTTGAAAGTGAACAAGATTAGATTTGGTTGTGTGGTTTTTTTTTTTGTCCAAGTCAACAGTCCAAGTAAGCATGCCATCTTATTGTGTGGTTTTTTCTTTGTAAAGTGTGAGTGGTTGTAGCATTTCCCATGTTTTATATAAGGTAAGATATCACATCTTGCATCTCTATACGTTATATTAACCTCTGCTTCTTAAAGTTCACATACTAGTTTTGCTAGAAATGATTAACTTTTAAAAGGAATGTCTGTGTCATATGCGGATATACCTTATAAACTTTAAGGTATCGTCTTTTTTCAGGAAATAGAGTGTTGTGATGCTACACTTTAAAAAATAGAATGGTTTTAAATTCTAAGAAATAAAAAATATTTGAACTTTCTAGGCAGATGTAAACAATTGCTTATTTAAGAAAACAATGTGCATAATTGGTGGATTAGTGGTTGTGGTTGGCATAAAGTGATGTTATTGTTATCAATTACATTAAGTTAACTTAACCGACCACATAATTTACTATTTTTGTTTCTTAAACAATGGGTAATTAGATGTATAATTAATCGCGATAATTGACAAGTATATCACACTTAAAAAACAAAATGTGAAGTGAGAAGGAGTATTAGGTTAGTTTGTTGCGGTAGATAATTTGTTTATTTCAAAGGTTTGGTATGATAGTTATTGAGACTTCGCGTTGCAACATGGTCAAACAACTAAACACATTAAATTAGTGATGATAGTCAAACATTTGTTCACCACATATATATGTAACCAAGACCATAATTTTGTATTCAACCGCTTCTAGACACTCACACTTAAATAGTCATTATTTAAGTTTTGAGATATTTGACCAACTGTGATGTTGAGATAAAAAAAGTTGTTGATAATTTATCAAGAGATTGTCGTATCAAAATCAAGTATTAAATTAAGCTGTTGGCAATGTTCTTCTTATTAGGTGACATGACATGTTAAAAACTTAAAAATAATTTTCAAACAAACTATTACCTCATGTCCTAATCAGATCAACTAATAATGGGCCTCATTGAGGCAATCCAATAGCCTGCAACGGTATTTCGAAATATTAAAAGCCCACTTTGATTGTTATGTGTTCAACAAACAAAGTCCTGAAGACAGGCCAAGCATGTCATCGGTGGTTTTGGCCTTAGGCAATGAGGGTGCATTGCTAATTTCTCGATAAAAAGCACAAGCAAAACTTCCATTATATGGTGTTCGCTTATCATTTTTGTACTGTATTAATTTTAAATGCAAGCCTATGGCTGTGTTTGGCGAAAAACTTTTTGAAGCTTTTAGGAGTGTTTACCATTTAGAATACAATGTATGTAATTTCCTGAGCTCTGACATTTAGCATTTGATGAACTTTCTGGGCCGAGCTTTTTGGATGGATGAATATACTAATGCAGATAAACCAGTGGTGATTGCAATTAGTTCTTGCTGGGTAAGATCAATTTTAGTTCCCATGTTTACAAGTTAGAATTATCTACTATTATATCATATGTTTTTGTTATTTCTTTTGTTTCAAGTGTCATTTATTGCTATGTATAGGAAAGAGGAGTGCCAAAGGCTGTTTGAGGACCAAGAACATTAGGCTTGTCGCAGTGGAAGTAATAACATCGGTTGGGTGTGCATATTTTTTGTGCACAACCGATATACACATCGAGCACATCGAATGCGAAGGTGGGGCGGCACATCGGTCGAGCAAGGAGAAAATGCAATATCGAGTGACTTTGCGCCCGATGTCAAACGCATGTTACCTTCATTTAAATAAATAAAAAAACCTTTTTTTTAAATTTACCACTTTTCACATCCTATAAATACCAATCTCAAACACACTTAACAACAATTCAACCTCAAAAAAAAAAAAAAAAATTCTTTGGGTGTCATTTGGGGCATCCGGGTTGTCCCAGTCATTTGGAGAGAAAAAATGACGTGGCGCAGGTTGTCAGGTCGTCCCAGTCACGACCGGGACTAGCCTTATTGTGATAAAACCAACATGACTCATCATGATCGAAACTTGCTGGTCGTTGTCCTTTAAATGGATGTTGCTCGGTAAGCTTCTTCCATTATTTATTCTATTAGCAGCATATACCTATTAGTAACATTTGTGACTTATTTTGTGCCTTTACTTGTCTAGGACCTTGACACCATCTTCATCAGAGCTCCATTCAAAAGTGAAACGATAAGTTTTTGATCTATAAATACATTCCAAACAGAAGCTTAGACTCATTTATATTTGGTAAGGATCAGAAAGTTGATACATATTTACATATTAAACATTAGGAGTTACCCATTTAGACTGAAACTATATATGTAAAACCAAATACAGTTAAATGCAGAGGCCCATTATTAGTTTCTGAAATCAGTGACTTGATTTAGATGACTTTCATCCTGTTTGACCAGTTGGGGTTTCGACCCGATTAACCCGTTTACCTTTAAACTCCCTTTCAATTGAAATTTTGATTTAATGACATGTTAGAGATAAAGCACAACCCACAGCGACCCATACATAAGTAAATGGGTCGAAATGTTCATCTTCTTCTGTTACACCACCTAAGTGTTTAAGAAGCATTAAACTATCTAATCCCTTGTCTCATAAATTATTGTTTGCATTTTGCAGTCAAGACTTCAGGCAAGACAAGCTATGGGGTTAGACAAAAAAACATCAGTACGAAGGTAAATGTGATTATGAAATATGAAACTGTTACTTACCTCCCACAAAATACGGGATGTTGCTGTTCTCTTGTCCTTTTCACGATCCAAAAGATCGCATATTCACAAATCCTGTTTTCGTTCAGGCACACTGGATGCAATTCTAAAGATGATACGCTACGAATGGCTTCATGTCTTTAACAAAGGGATGAGCACAAAGATTGTACAAAGTGTTCTGGCTGCAGCCATTTTGTTCATGGTAAAGGAAGAACTTGTGAATGGTGTTCGGAGGATGTTGTTGAAGGATGCAGCTAAAGTTGTGAAATCTAAATCTCCTTAGCTATATAGTAACACAAACCACCGTCTTCCATTTCCACACGAAATAACAGTAAAACGTTTGTACGAAAAGGAACTGTGGGGTAAGGAATTGTAATGAAGTGATGATAATTGGTTATATTTGAATCTACAGTGTATTGTTTAGTGGATAAGCTACAAAAGATTGTAAGGTGTTGGTGCAATATGTATAAACTTTCTTGATTCTTATTGTGAGGACTGAGGCAAATCCTGTATTAGCTCCATGTTTCTTATCCTTCTCAATTTTGTCTCGTTTAATTTTGTCTCTACAAAATTAGTATTTGAACCAGAATGCAATATCTCCTGTTCTTCGATGTTAAACTATTGATAAATTATGTCATAAGTAGTTATGTAAATTGACTTGTAAACAAATGCTTAACAACATGATGTAGTAGGTAGACGGATCACATCTAGAAGAAGCTCGTCATGCAACGTAGCAACATTCCTGAATATGGTAAACTCGGATGGACTGATTCATTTTCCCAGGACATGTCTTGTTCCAAGTTAAAAAGTTACTGTTTTGATACTCTTTCATCCTGGGTGATTCTCTTATTGTGTCAAACATGTCTACGTTGACTTATTGAACGAAGACACTTTCATCTTACAGTACAAGGGGAGTACATTAAACAATAAAGCACACGAACTAGTCGAGTACTTGCAAAAATCAACTTGATTTATAAGAGGTGAGCTACTCATGTAGAGTTTGTCTAGTTCGAGCTCTAAAATACTTGACTCGTGAGGCTACGCTGCGCGCTCGAACCTTATCAAGCTTAGCTTAAATTCAATTTTTACACACATATAATCACTTAATTACCATTAACTGTATACAATAATACGTACACGAAATACGTCTAGTCGACTTATCAAGCATAAACTTTATGTATAAGTTCGACCGAGCTTGAGTTTTAGGAAAGAAGAGTCCAGTTTGAGCTTGCAATTTAAAACTCAATTGAGCTCGAGTTGAGTTTCTAAGGCCAAGTTTTGGTAGTCGAGTTGAGGTTAACTCAGTGGTCAATAACTCAGAAAAAACAGTTTCGGTTTTCGAGGACTAAACGTGTACTTATTCAATAAATAAAGTCCGGTTTTGCCACTTTCGATGTAATTTCCTTCAGTTACTACTAAAATCTACTGAAATCAGCAAATGAACCCCCAAATTCCGATATTATTGACCCTTTGGCATTTGATTGTAAAATGCCACACACTTGCTGGACTAAATGATGCTAGTGATCAATGTTTTCCTTATTGATGTTGTTTAGTTGTTTACAGGAAGAAGAAAACCACAACTGGTACTGCTGGATCATGGTCTATACATACAAAGTACTTGACAATTCTTTGGTTATAGTTTTGGAAATTGTAACAGATATACTTGTGAGTTTTATTTATGAAGCAATTCATATTTCTGAGCAATATAGTTTATGTAGGGCTGAGCAAAAAATTAAAAGGTCCACCAAATGAAGAACCGATGAGTTTACTTTGAACCGAACCGAACCGTTGGTCGTGACCCGAGTATCCGAATTTCACAAAATTTCTTCCATCATGAATTTCCTCAAACCGAACCGAATCGGTTCGGTTCGACTTCGAAAGTTTTACATCGGTTCGGTCGGTTCGCCCGGTTTTATATGCTTTAGGTGCGTGTTTGGTCGGTTTTGGGTCGGACCGAAACCGAACCGAACCGAACCGAAACCGATCCGATACATAGAACGAAACCGAACCGAAAATGGTCGGTCCGGTTCGGTTCGATCCGGTTCGGCTCGGTTTTCGGTTCGGTCATAGAAATTTCCTCGGTTTGTGCTCAAAAAGTAGAGGCCACCTGGATGAAAGGAGTGACTAATGAATAGTAGTCAAGACTAAGTTTATGTTATGACATTTGCATAATTGTATAAATGCCTTCAAAAATTAAAAGGACCACCAGGATGAAGAGTGAAAGGACTCGACAAATGACTTCATTTACGTTGAGTCAAGATGAGTTATCTTTGAAGTCTCTTAAACCTTCATACACTTCAAAAAGTTGGTCATAAGGGTTGTATCACATTCATAGAAATTTCTTCCATCATTTTAATTTCTTCAAAAAGTAGGCCACCATATGAAAGGAGTGACTAATAAATAGTAGTCCAAGACTTTGAATCAGTCGTTTCTTTGGTAGGCCACCGGATGAAAGGAGTGACTAATGAATAGTAGTCCAAGACTTTGAAAGTCATTTACATTGAAGTTTTCTTAAACCCTCATATACTTCCAACTTTCCAAGTCCTTGTATCCCACATTCATAGAAATTTCTTCCATCATTTTAATTTCTTCAAAAAGTAGGGCCACCGGATGAAAGTAAAGACTAATGAATAGTAGTCCAAGACTTGGATGAAAGGAGTGAATAATAAATAGTAGTCGAAGACTTTGAAAGTCATTTACATTGGTTAAAGTCTTTAGAAATGAGTTTTAATAAATACTCATATAATTCCAACTTTCCAAGTCCTTGTATCCATTTTCACAAGTTTTTTAAATACATTTGAAAAATAAAAATAATAAAAATATTTTTAAAAAATATTTTTAAAATAAAATATTTTTAAAAAATATGTTTTTTTAATAAATACATAGAAATTTCTTCCATCATTTTAATTTCTTCAAAAAGTTTTTTTAGAAAGTACCGGATGAAAGGGTGATATAATAAATAGTAGTCAAGACTTTGAAAGTCATTTACATTGAAGTCTTTTTAAACCCTCATATACTTCAAACTTTCCAAGTCCTTGTATCCCACAGTCATAGACATTTCTTCCATCATTTTAAAATTTTCAAAAAAGTAGGGCCACCAGATGAAAGGAGTGACTAATGAATAGTAGACGAAGATGAGTTTACTTTGAAAGTCTACGTTAGTAGACAACTAACATTTAATTTGAAGTCTTCTTAAACCCTCATATACTTCAAAGTTGTTGGTCCACAGACACAGAGAGTTACATCCCAATCAATCTCTCTTAGAGTTTTCTTCACTGCATTGAGATTGACAAACAGCCTTTCGTAGACGTTTCTTCCATCATACAAGTTTCTTCACAACATTGACAATGATAGATATGATCTACCCTTTCATAATATGCAAGCATAGGATTTAAAAGGTTTTTGAGCTCAACTTAACTTGAGTTACATTTTATGTGTATGAGCTTGAACTTGAATTTGAAGTGTAGATAGAGTCCAACTTGCGTTATAAAACCAATTAATCAAGTGGTTGTGAGTTTAAGTTGCAGCCGGAACAAGAATGAACGGTGTTTGAGTCTATAAGTATAATTAATGTTTGTCACCAATTCTTGTTTATTCTTACTAGTAAACTCCATCCATTTGCAAACATTTGTTTGTGAAGTATCAATAATTTCTAAGTGTAATATTAAATCCTAATCAACTTAACCTGAAAATTTGCCAAAGAAAGAACGGTATTTTTTTAATGACAATTTGAAGTTGAAAATTTTGCGCAATAAAAGAAAATGAAAATTATTGGTCTAGATTCAACTCTTAGGTTCACAAACGTAATTTGGTTATCTTATATGATAAAGACCCAAATGGCTTAAAGAAGCTCAAAATCCTTTTGAAAGTCTTTGGTAGAAAAACGTAAAAGCTTTTATAAAGTTTAGAAGACAAGGTATAGTAGCAATTTAATATCTTATTCGTCGTCGTCTGCCATTCGTGAGTATTCACCTACCAACACGTCAAAAGTTGAGTAGAAATAAATTTGAGTTAGTGAAATGGCCAAGCCCATTGGTTTCTTTTGTGTTTTTCTTATTTTTATTTTATGTATTGTGAGTGAGTGAGTATTTTTAGTGGGGTATTTTGTGTGACCCAATAACATGTTAGTGGTGTGTTATGAGGGAGGGGTGTTTTAGTTATTGGTGTGTTATTGGATGGAAATGAGGTGGCGCTGATGTGGCATACCAATAACGTGTTATCGGATAACACCATACCTAGTGCTCTTAGAGCCTATCAATTTTGAGTTTTTGAAAGACCCAATGATACGTCTATAAATGAAACTAAAGACCAAACACATTTTCATATACTTGTGAAACACAATGAGTAATTCAAAATTGTTTATTATCTTTTTCTTTCTCTGTTTTTTCACCCTTTTTCCTTCCCCTGCTTCCTTAACTAAATGCCCTGAAAAACAGAGTGAAGCTTTGCTTCTCTTTAAACAAAACCTTTCATCCATCAATTACACAAACGATGTTTGTTCAGGTCCTGATTATCATCCACTACTGATGAACTGGAACACAAGTAGTAGAGATTGTTGTGACTGGTATGGAGTTAGTTGCGACGACTCCACCGGTGACGTTATCCGTCTCGATCTCGAATGCGCAATGCTACAAGGTACAATTCATCCTGACAGCTCCCTCTTCAACCTCATACGCCTTACTTATCTTGATTTATCATATAACAAACTTAATGGGACATTGCCATCTTGGCTGTTTACTTTCCCCTCTTTAGAATATATCAATCTAAGGAGTAACATGTTCAGTGGAAATGTTCCTTTTGAGTCATTTGCTCTTCCATCATTAAATTGGTTAGACCTCAGTCACAATCAGTTAGGTGGCCAAATTGATGTGCAAACATTTCGACAACTCACCAACCTCACTAGCCTGTACCTTTCACATAATAATTTTAGTAGTGAATTGGAGTTGTATAGTTTGTTATCAAGCCTCACAAACCTTGAAGTTCTCGATCTCTCTTACAGCGGTTTCTCTGTTACAACAAAGAATGACAATCATTATGTCAACCCTGGTTTGAGAACCTTGCGATTGGCCTCTTGCAAGCTAAAGGTGTTTCCAAATTCATTTCGAGCCATGAAACAACTTTTACGGTTAGATCTCTCTAGCAACGAAATCCATGGCCAAATTCCACATTGGGCTGGGGAGATAGGAGGTGACACTGGGTTATATGAATTGGACCTCTCACATAACTTCATAACAGGCTTGCCACAAATTGAATGGTATGGATTAGGATGTCTGTATCTGCAGTCCAACTTGATTCAGGGACCATTCCCTCCATCAATTTGCAACTTGAGCGTTCTATCGTATTTGCATATGTCTAATAATCGCTTTGGTGGATCGATTCCACAATGCTTTGGAAATATCTCCTCATCTCTTTATATTATAGATATGGGGAACAATAGCTTTCAAGGAACGATTCCTAGTTTCTATGATGACTGTACAAACTTAGAGGGGCTTATTTTGAATGGAAATCAGTTAGTAGGTGAGGTGCCAAGTTCCTTGTCCAAATGTCAATCTTTGAAAGTAGTTGATCTTGGAAATAACCACTTAAATGGTACATTCCCTAGTTGGTTAGAAGGCCTTCCGGATTTGAATGTTCTTGTCCTCAAATCTAACAGATTCCGTGGACACATTCAGCCCTCTTCTGCCGTGAAATTTCCATTTCCAAGTCTTCAAGTTCTTGACGTATCTCATAATAGGTTTGTAGGTCAACTCCCTGCAAAATATTTTCAAAATTTCAATTCCATGAAGAATGTTGTTAAAAGCAGCACCGCACCAAAATATTTGTCCATGGGTGATAAGTATTACTCATTCGTTTTTGTGGTGAAAGGGGTGAATCTAGATTTTCCACAAATTTCGGTTGACTACACAATTATTGATATTTCCAATAACATATTTGAAGGACAGATTCCAAACGTCGTCGGTGGTCTTAATTCGCTAATAGTGCTCAACTTATCCCACAACTGTCTTAGGGGTCCCATTCCACATGCTTTGGGGAATCTCATAGAGATTGAGTCGTTAGACCTATCTTGGAACCAACTCTCTGGAGAGATCCCACAAAGTCTTTCACGCATCACAACTCTTGAAGTGTTAAATCTCTCGCAAAACCATCTTGTTGGACATATACCAGGAGGCCCACAGTTCAGCACATTTGAAGAGAAATCCTTTGAAGGGAATCAGGGACTATGTGGGCTTCCCCTGACGAAAAAGTGCAGCGAGCATACACACGAACAAGAGCTTGAATCACATGAGGAGGAGAGTGGATTTACATGGGAAGTAGTGACGTTGGGATATGGATGTGGGACCTTACTTGGATTGGTGATGGGATATCTCATGTTGTCAACAAGAAAAGTCAAGTGGTTCAACGCAATTGCTGATGCAACAGAGAGTTTGGTCTTGAAGAAGAAGAACTCATTTTCACATGTTTATATCGGAAATGACGTTAGATAATGAAAGGTACGATATTTCATATGTTTTCTTATTTAATCAATTTTTGCAAAATGCCTTAGTCTATAAATTTTCTTGCTCAAACAATTTGTGATGCAGGTATAGGATTTTGGGGTGGAGCTGGGACTTTTTAAGTTATGCTGTCGTATATAAGCTTCTGAATTATGATGTTTGTGTTTGTCTCTTTGAATTATTGTTGTATGTATTTAACAATAAGTTTACTTTGGTCATAGTGTGATCGGCGTATAATGTTGTTGAGCTTAATGGAAATTCAGTAATTTGTTTTGTTATATTAATGATTATAAAACCATTGTAGATACAGATGTGAAAACTATATAATCAACTGACAACTGTAATAAGTTGTATCGCTTTGCTTTTGGTAAAATATATGCTTCTCATTTCTATCAATTTTAGGTTGCAGTAGAAATAAATATGTGAAAATGAAAGCATAAGTACTAATAACATGTGTTATAGTATATATCTACTTTGACCATCCATTGCGTTCTTGTGTTCTGCATATTAGTAAAGCTGCAAATCAGATGTTTCTGATGTGATCACTTAGAACTTGAGGTTAAGTTACATTGTATAACGCCATACAAGACAATGCCAGTGAGGCAGTGACCCTGCTGTTGTTTTGCCGATGCGTGCTTCCCTATATTTTCTTCAAATCACAGAATTTGTGCATAAACTGCTACATGATATTCTTTTAATGTTAAAGAGTAATGATTGCTTGTGTTCAGTCAATAACAAACTGGTATGTCTTTTCAGGATCCAAATACCATCTATAATAGGTAGATTTTAATGTTTGGCAATTACTTATCGATAGATAAAAAGACCATCTGTGGACTGCCGAGTCTTCCATTATTATCGGAAGAGGATATTCTGAGGCACCGTTTGAGAAAAAGTTGTCACATGTGAAGTCTCTCTCTAGATTGCTATATGTTTGGTTGGAGGCGATTTCACTTCAATCCCGATATTATATAATGCAAGTAGCCTTGTGGATACTACAGTTGCGTACAGCTTTGGCTCTATAAACAAGTCCCCGCTATTGTGTTGTATTGCCAGCCTTGAAGACAAACGATATGTGTGTCTGAGTAAATAACACATGGTTACATCTTTTTGCCATCTAATTTTGTTGGCCTTTTGTTCTGATTTACAGAAGATGAGTACTTTTTTGCTTTTCTGTTACAGCAGTTGTGAGATAATTAAGAAATTAGTTGACAGTTTAGTTGATAACCTAATGGTACACTATGTAGCATAGTTTCTGACCTATCAAACAACCCAAGTTGTATGTGGTCATTAATAATATAAGAAAAAGCCCAGTTTCATGGTTTGTGATGCAAATTGTTTAAAACGTTGTCATAGGCTGTGAAAATATATCCATAACAGGATATGCAGTGTATCAAAAACCTTAGAAGGGGCACAAGATGACTGAAGCAATGACAAGAAAACTAGCGGTCTCAAAATGGCGGGACGGGTCAGGTAATGGGTCAAAATGAGTTTGGGTCATGGGTTGAACCGTTACTTTTTACCAATCCCCCCTCTCTCCGCTTTTTTGGATTACTAAATTGAATTTCAGAACATAATATTTGTTATAGGGTCAATTGCATATATACCCACTAAAACTTGCATATTTGCATATATACCCAAAACAAGCTTAACTTGCATTGTACATCATGCATTGAAAACTTGTATTTTGGGGAAATATGCAAGTTTTTAAGTTTTAGTGGGTATATATGCAATTCTCCCTTTGTTATATGCCTATTTCTAAAACTAAAGGTGACAAACAAGTGTGGAAAATAAAAGTTATAGCCGATTTTGTTTATTGCTAATTTGGTATAAACTTGACCCGAAAAGTCTAATGTTTTAACCTTAGGTAATCGTGTATTTGTGTGGCTGAACCTTCAATATAAGTCATCATGTTTCTATTATTTTGATGGTCATACACCCATTTATATTTCAACAAGAATACGTTTCACCAAAACTATAAGTTCGCAAAACAAGAATCATTCTTTGTGGCAAATTTTATGTTTAAACTGATAAAACTGCCTACTCTTTGATCTGTTTTTGTTTCGTTTGTATTACCGAGATTGGAAGTAGTACTAGACAATATTTGAATCTGACATTAATGAGGCTGGGATACTTGCCTTTAGCAAAAGTATTAAGAAATAACTTGTAGCATGGCTATGCTGCTCATTAATACCAAGAATAATTTGTTAGTCAGATAAGAATTCCAGTCGTGCGCTTTAGCAAAAGATCGTTTTGTACTTCACCGGATCCACAAACATACTCTACACTTTTGGTGGACACGCTGTCACAGTGTTAGTATTCAGTCCTAAATTAAAGTTTAGTTTTCTTTTTCTAGTCAATTTAGGTTAATAATGACTTTAGTTACATGTTTATTGCAGTGAAATAATGCACGCGATGTGGAAGCCACAGAAATTGAAGTGTTTGCAACATTATATGTGTTCACATTAACACTCCCATCAGCTGCTGCAATGTATTGGGCCTTTGGTGATCAACTTTTAAACCACTCCAATGCTTTTTCCCTTCTGCCAAAACTCGTTTTCGTGATACAGCCGTTGTCCTCATGCTCATCCATCAGGTATGAATTTTGGAACGGTTAATTGACTTACTAGGGCTGTTTGATTCTTGTGTTGCGTTTGTTTCTTTTGCCTTATATTTTGCAACTTATAACATTTGGTTTTGTGTGTACTCCACTGTACTTTGTGTGGGAGAAAGTAGTGGGAATGCATGATACAAAGAGCATATGTTTACGGGCATTGGCTAGGGTTGCCAGTTGTGATTCCAATTTGGTTCCTAGCCATCATCTTCCTGTTTTTTGGTCCAATCAATTCGGCTGTTGGGGCTTTGTTGGTTAGCTTCACTGTCTATATCATCCCTGCTCTAGCCCATGCTTACTTACCGAAAGGCTTCTGCTCGCCAGATAATCCATCCACACTGTCACTAAAATCTCAATTTCTGATTGATACAAACTAAGAAACCCACAGGTAATCAAAACTAGAGGTGGAAAATGGGCAGGTTGAGTTACAAGTCAAAATTAGTTCGATTAAGACGGGTAAGTTTTGATACGGGTAAAACCAAGCTGGGCTGGTTAACCTTAGTTGGTTCAATAACCAATCAGAGTGTCAAATATGACAGCAAATGTGTGTTATTTATAAAATACTCCAAGTTTTTACATTTGACTTGTTAGACCTGGTAGAGATAAAAACCTAACCTCAATCGACCCATTCACAAGTAAACGGGTCAAAATCGCTACCTCTAGTACTCAAATAAAATCTGCATATAAGTAGGTGATTTTGTTTTGAGATATTTGACCAACTGTGATATTGAAATAAAAAAAGTTCTTGATAATATCAAGAGATTTTCGTATCAAAATCAAGTATTAAATTAAAGCTGTTGGCAATGTTCTTCTTATTAGGTGACATGACATGTTAAAAAATTAAAATAATTTTCAAACAAACTATTACCTCATGTCCTAATCAGATCAGATCAGCTAATTAATAATGGGCCTCATAGAGGCAATCCAAGAGGCTGTAACGGTATTTCGAAATATTAAAAGCCAATGGGCTTCACAGTTATTAGGACCGACCATTTCCCGTGATCTCCTTCAGTTTATCGGATCAAGGTTTTTGTTACCAGCTCGTTGCGACGGGTTTAAAATTCAAAAACTACGTGTTTACGGTTGGAGAAAAACCATACTTTGTATTATCGACTTCGCTTATAAGGCGATGTGCAAACATAGAGATAATTTTAAAAAGTTTGAACTATAACTCTTCTTGAGTTTTAAATTGTCGTATCATAATATATTAAGATTTTTTCCCGCGCAAACTAAGTTATAAGAATTTTGAGTTTACTAACAAAATGAATGTATATATATTTTTGAGTAAAGTCCTAAAAACATCCCTGTGGTGTGGTTTTCATCCTATACTTTTTTTGGAACAATTCATCCTCTCATTAGTAAAGTTGGCGACAAAATCGTCCCTGGGACGAACAGCGCAAAGAAGTGCAGGTTAAGTCCCCCGTCTTAGTCACGTGAGGGGTATTTTTGTCCAATTATCACTCATCCTAAAGTTGGCACAATCTAATTGACCTTTTTATTAAATTTTTTGTTTTATGTTCCATGTACATATAGAGTGATGGTGAGAAAAAGGAACTAGTCTTTGAAAACACAAAAAGCCAACTGTTAATAAGACAAGTTTGAATGTCAACTATCTTATACCAGTATTATTTCAGTATTGTACTCATGTGCCATGTTCTTGAGTGATGCATTTCAACTATAGTATTCAACCGGTTTTGCTTGTGACAACACTTCATGGTCGATAATGTGTGTAACAAACAAACCAGTAAAACCAAAATGCAAGTCCATCTTCAAGCATCTCATTCAACAAATCTCACAAGTGTCATCAGGTATGTTCTTCCACAAATGAATTTGCTCTTCCACAAAAAAAATGAATCTGCTCTTCCACAAAAAAAAGAAAAAAAAAACGATTACAATCACAAGGTATGTTCTTCCACAAATGAATCCGCTCTTCCAAATCAACTCAACTTTAAATCCCACATCAAACTCACTCACAAACCAATTCCGAGACCCCATTGGTCTCGGCTTAACCTACGGATATAATCACGAACCAAACGGACCCTATTAGTCCTTGGTGTTTCCCTCGGCTCCAACCACGTTTACAACCACGGACCTTCTTGGTCGGTCAACTCAACAACAACAACAACCAAAATCAACCAAAACCTAACCCTTGTTCTTGCTCTCGGCTCAAACCCAACGAAACCAAACCGGACCAAAACAAGAAAAACGTGACTCGGAGGTCACTAAGCAGTGAGGACTCGTTTTCTCACCTTCCTTCTTCCCGATCTATCGTGAAATGGCGAAATAACAAAAAGGGTGGCGCGTTGGGTGGTTTGAGTGGAGGTGGTAGTCGAAATCAGCGTGGAGTGGGTGTAAATGGAGAGAGGTTGAGACAAGCGTTTTGGTGGTGGTGGTGGTGGTGGTGTCGCTGGCGGTGGTGGTGGTGGCGTGGTGTTGCGGTTGAGAGAGAAAAAGTTGGGTGTTAGGGTTTTGGTGAGAAGTGGAGCACAGAGATTGTGAGAGAGAAAGGGGCAGAGGAGATATTATTTAGGATGAGTGATAATTGGACAAAAATACCCCTCACGTGACTAGCACGTGGGGGACTTAACGGGCAATTCTTTGCAGCGTTCGTCCTTAGGGATGATTTTGTGCCAACTTTACTAACGGAGGGATGTAATTGTTCCAAAAAAAAAGTATAGGGATGAAAACCACACCACAGGGCAAACCACAGGGATGTTTTTTGGACTTTACTCTATATTTTTGTTAGTGTTATAATTTTGAAGTACTTGCATTAAACTTATAAAACATATATGTGATCATAAATTTAGTAAACATATGAAAAGACCAATTTGTCCATTTCTACTATTCATTCACAATTTTTTGCAAATTGATAACAAGGGATGATGAGACGATGAGTCATCTTAATCTGAGGTGAAATCATGATTATTGGAGCTGCATAAATATATTAAGACAGTAAAAAATATGGAGTAGCTAATGGTGCTTCATATATCGATGCACCAACTAGCTAATGGTGGTTCATATATTCAAAAGATACTAACTGCCGAGATTGCCATTGCTTATACGCGAGCATATTTGTTAAACTAGAATGTATCAAGTATATCTTTGAGACTTGTAATTGTGACCTGGGTATGATACAATGCCGAGATTGCCATTGCTTATACGCGAGCATATCTTGTGGTGTTTGTTTTTTAAGAGGGTCTGAATCTGAATCTGAATCGCACGTCTGAATCTGAATCTGATGCGTAAATGTCTCAATCGAACGCATCCGAACGAAGAAAAAAGCGCATGTTTGAGCGGGATTTTTTGGTTATTTTGTGTCAAGAAGCATTCGACGCGTTAAGACACCCTCTCGTGTCTGACAGATTCGAGACATTTTTTCCGTTCGGGCGTCGTTCGACGCCCCGAACGGAAAACAAACGGTACGAGCGGCAAAATGTCGGACCGATTCGGACCGTTCGGACGCGTTAAGAGGCAAAAAAAAAAAAAACAAACACAGTTAGTCATGTTTATAACATCATTCATCTGTGGGGAAATTCGGTATGAAATTTAATACCCATCTTTTAACATTCAGCACTCTAATGAATGATTTTCTTGAAAAAAATTACCAAAATTTCACTCAATGCTATGATTATCGATTTTACAGATTGCTATTTAACTTCAAAGAAAATACAACTTTGAACAGCCAAATTGATATGAACATGTCACAATATTTTGTATTGTAATGATACAAACGGTAAGCTAGCTTCAACAAATGTACACGATTGCGTGCTACTTATTGGCCTCTTGGGTGACATATATAATTTGGTTTTTCAACTTACATTCTATCATTGTAATTTATTTCTCAAAAATATATATGTAGGTACAACGAAAAGCTAAAGTTATTCATAATCACTATTTAGCTCGCCAAGAAAATATAATAACAAAAAAAATATATATGTAAATACAGAACCAAAAATGGGTCTATATTTACTTCTATCAATTAAGAATAAAAGGTTTAATAGCACCCAACACCTTTTTCACGGCTCGACCTATTTTCTTACCTTGATCGATAGCAGAAATATACGAGACAGTTCCATCATTTCCTGCTAGAACTCTATACTTATCTTTCCTTGTAAAATTGGTACACTCAAAACCTAATGTAGCAGCCAATATTCTTTGTACATAATTTGCGACGTCATGCGGACTCTTTCCAGATGAACATGTAGCCTCAGCTGGCAACTGGTTCAGAAACGTGACCTCATAAATCGGTCTAGGGTTCATAAAGAAAAAAACGGGGTCTAATCCTTTCCAACCACGAGCAGTGGTTGCATGAAAAAACCCGACACGATAGTTCATTGCAACTGGCACTATTCGATCAGTTAGTTCCGCAAAGAGTGCACTAAAGCGTAGCAAAAATGGTTCTCTACAAGTTGTACCTTCAGGGCAAACAACCAAGTCACCTTCGGATAATTCTTTTTTAATACGTTGGGCGTCCACATCTCGGATTCGTGTTAAACGGACTGTAGGGATTGGAGATAGGAATTCGGATAATCTTGAGATTGAGTAAGTGACGGCTGGGATTCGTCGTTGGAGTACCGAGGATAATACGACGGGGTCCATTAGCGTTCTGTGAGTGCAGACAAATAAGACCCCGCCGGACCCCAAGGACGGTGGGGGTGGGGGGATTCCTCTCACTGTTACTCCACCACCAAATATTTTTGACAAGTAAGGGATTAACCACATTGGGGTCATAAGGCCTATTATCATTCGAATGATTGCGAGTATGACACCCAATGGTATCCAAAGGAGGATCATAAGAGCTGTGGCGGGAGTAGGTCTCTTGACGAGGCGGCCATCATGGAAGATCACTGGCTCGGGCCGGATTTCTTGTTGAGTTGTATATTGGCATTTGGGTACGTAAGGGCATGCACTTGTTCCTGCATGTGAATTGGTTATTGAGTTAGTCATCTTATAGTACATGGTGATATAGAACATAAAAATGTGTTACTATATTGTTTTCCATATTAATAGTATTATTCACGAGTTATCCCCTTTTTGAATTAATCCATAGTCATCAAAAAACTATAAGAACCAATCTGTTTTAAAACATATTATGTAACCAATTAACCTCTAATATAATAGACCCATTAATTACCTTGCATAGAGATAAAAATGAAGAAATGGAATGGCGACTTCTAAGCCCCAAACTAGGTTGTCGATCTTCAAATATGGCCGCAACACGGTCATGTATCGAGCTAACTTCAACTAACCCTGAGGCTAACCCAAACCAGCTAACCATTAACTCACTTCCAATAACATAATCAGCTCGAAGATGATCCTTAACGAACCGCTCCACCATAACTTTTGGCATCTTGGTCACAACCACCCTTTTCCCACCCGAATTAAACACTCTCCAAGCATCTAAATCAATATCATCAAAATAAAACTTAGGTAAAACCGCCCTAGCCACAGATTGAATCTCCGAAATGGGAACCCCAACCGTCGAAACAAAAATGGCCACCTTTACTCCCATGTCACCCTTCCCACATGTATCAAGTAGTTTGATAACGGGCCAAAATAGTAACAAGAGTGCAAAACGTATTAAACCCGAGGCCTCGAAAGCTACTAGCATGAAATATGCAAAAGGATCATTGTTTTTCAAGAGTGTTCCTTCTAGCTCGGATACAACGGACTCCATTTATGTGTTAGGAGTTCAAATTCCTTAAAGAAAGTGTAGTGAATTGTTATAAAGATGTTTATAAATGGAGATGAAATATAGATAGTATCGCGTATATTAGGTGGAGGTAAGGTAGAGTGAATGTTGGCTAATGCAGTTTATCGGTTTGCACCTACCATTATGAAGATAAACGGGCTCGATCGTTTTTATATTTGAATTTTTCTTGTCTTTGATCTATAGACATAAAATACTACTAGTATATCATGCATGTATTGTATTGGAAAGAATAAAGTTAACATTGATGTACATATGGGTTACTAACCTCAACCACTTTTGAATTAAATGATGACAAATTTAAGAAATAAATTTGAAGTTGAAGTTTAAGCTTGTAACTGGTTGCTTGTTTATCAAGTTATTAGATTTCTACTAATTGACCTTCTCAAGTTCTAACTTTCTTACAAATTGACACATAAGGATAAAGCATCATTTTCACTTTTACAGCTAGCGTTTTTTTTTTTTTTTTTTTTTTTTTTTTTTTTTCATGTTGAATAAGATCACATGTTTGATTATCTTAAGATTTGTCTTGTGGTTGGATTGAACCGCGTGTAGAGCTCAAAGGGCGAGCTAGAAGAAAGTTCGTGGAGGGCGAAGCAAACTTTTTCCGAAAAACATTAGATGGGAGGCGAGAAGATTTTTTTTTTTTTTTTTTTTTTTTTTTTTAACACATGAAATCGCAAAAAATACACTAATGACTTAGCCTGGAGGCCGGACCCTTCTCGGTCCTCACATAGCTCCGCCCCTGGTAGAGCTATTACCATGATATCGTCATTATAATACAACACCGTTGTTAAAAGACGATGAAAATGTTTCGTCTTACTAGTTCGAGTTATAAAAAAGTATACGTACTGAAAAATGTGTAGATCAAGGTGTGAATATATGTTTTTAGTTATGTTATGAAGGAACTTTTTGTAAGACATTAGTTATATAATCTTTGTTAGGGTATTTTTGGTAAAAATATGTTGCTAGAACACGAGATTTAGTTCATAAATGGAGTTGGAGCGGGAGCTAAAGTTGAAGACTGTTTTATAATCTATATAAAGTAGCATTTGATTTAAAAAAAATTATTAATATTATTTTTTTAGAATCTCTAAAAAGTTTTGTCTATAAAATAATTAAGATTATTTTTTTATGCAGCCCAAAAAAATAAGTATAATCATGTCATCATCTTGTGTGTCAAACATGTCCTGGATTATAAATAAGACCGAGATTCACGGTTTATTGTAGGGACTGTCAATATTAATTAGTGAAAAAAATCTACTCCAAAATGACGTACACTGCTTGGACATGTAGCCAATGAAGGTAACAATTATCATTCTCTTAAGGCTTCTTAATTATGTTGATAGTTGACGAGGCTCATTTCTAATAATGTAAGATGAAGGTGTACGCACACATCTAACGTACTCTATCATCTCAACCAAAGGATTGGGGCCGAGTTAATACATTACACACCTTTCTCGATGTCTAGTTGTTTTCATCTTAGCAAAGTAAATCCGGAAAAATATGAGTTAGAAGTCAATAGAATATAGAAGTTACATACATACATATACATGCTAGTTATATATGTTACACAAGATTTATATAAGACTTCGGGCTATATTTAAACCAAACTTAACTCGAACTGAAAGCAGGTTCAAGAAATCTAGTTACATGCTCAATCCATCGTCTTTCAATTGTACACGGCTACATGCACAGAGGCTTTGCGAGTGACACGTTGAGATAGGGAATTAGGGACCATAAAGACTTTTTTGATTTCTTAGCTAAGGTTTCGTCGTAATTGCTGAGGTCAAAAGGACTACTGGTAAAATGTTTTTTTTGGGTAAACCGGTGAACATATATTATTTCAAACAACGAACAACAATACAAAGCATTCAAAAGAGTGAAAAGACAATTCCAAACACCCTTAAGAAGCTAATTTGAAACATACAACTAACATACAAAGCTAGAACCAACTATGTTCAAGCGAAACAAACAAAAAACAATTCACCAAGACATTCCAAGAATCCACTCATAGAGCTGTACTCACCACTTAACATTTTGAGAGGTCCAAATTCTTCAATATTCCTTCCACGTCCTTCCATTTTGAACTATCTAGATTCCACAATTTCTTTCCCAATTCTCCCAAATCATTCTCGATATACATTTTGCAATTCCATTAATATCATCATGAACATCTTTCTCATCCGCACTCATTCTCGCATTTGTTTATCATTCTTGACCAAGGTTTTCGGAGGAGAAAAACTGCTCAAGTCTTTTTCTTTAAATTTCCTCCAAGACTTTTGTTTTTCAGATCTTTGTAAACAGGAATTCATCTTCAAATTGGGTTTCTTTGTTCTCATTCACATTTTCCTTTCCAACATTCCATACTTTCTCCAAACTAGCGGATCTCCATTACCGCTTCATTCACTCTGCTTATCATTGATCGCTTGTTTCTCGACTTGTTTCTCTTTACCACCGGTACATTAGTACTTTTAGGTCTCGAACATATACTTTCCAATGATATTTCTTGAGTTCATTCCTTGATTTCCTCCTTGTACACCACTAAAATTACCTCCATTCATCTTAGCTATATTCCTCCTGTTCCTAGCATTTATAAATCCATCTTTACCTGCCGCCTCTGCATTATTATTGAGCTTTGTATTCTCATTCTCTGCTATTGACCTGGGCCTTTCTTTACACAAGTTATAGCTATGTCCATACACCTTACAGTGACTACAAACATTTGGTTTCCAGGCATATTCCACTTTAACCCATTTGGTTCTCTTATTCTTACACTGATCATCCACATAATTGATCTCAATGCTATCTAGAAAGCCTTTAGCATTTCAATTTCCACCATGACTCTAGCATACCCCAATCGCCTGCACTTTGCCGCACATACTAGAAGTCATCCGATCCATCATAATTGGCCTCCCAATCTGCTGGATATAGCACTAATCCCTTTATACTCCAAGCTTCTAAAGGAACATTAAACAACTTAATCCAAATAGGATTTTACTAAAGGCGATTAACAATAATCACTTCAGATCCCATTTTGGACCAAAAAGGCCTCCCATTAACCATCCAGGGGCTTTGATCAATGATAAAGTTCATTCCTCCACACTTTTGAATTTCACAAAACACAGTTCATCATTATCAACCACAATATCCTCTAATCCATGCTTTCCCACATCCTCCTAAGATTGTACTTCACTTGTAAACAAGCATACTACTTCCAACAAAATATCCACAAACAAAGTGTTCTTCCATTTCACTACCTTCCTTACTAATTCTTCATCAAATACCACTACTTCATCACCTTTTCATTAACACCAAGAGGCACTAAAACGACTTTATTATCATTTTCGGGCATATTTTTGTTCAAAGCTTTAACATATGAATTTCTTATTAAACTATCGCCTCTCCTTTACACCATTATCATCAATAATATCTCTATCATTATTCACGAATCAACATTATTATCAATATGAGCAAGATTAACAGTAATAGCATGACTTACGAGCAATCTCCATTATTTTCAACCAAATTCCCAGCATTTTCCCTTTCTCGAGACTCCATCACATTACATACAATAACCTTCTCATTTGCACTAATAGTATTGGTATCACCATTCTCATTACTATTATTCTCATTGCCAATCACTCCTTCACCCTTTCCCTTATCATTTCCCGCCTTTTCGCCAACAGTTTCCTTATTCTCATTGCGTCTTTGATTCACATTATTCATTACATGATCATTAAATTTTACTGGCACCTTCACTTGCCTCGAAGACCGTTGTTTCTTTTTGTTCGACATCCAAACAAATTGAATAGTCCAAATCAATACAAACGATACATTCTAACTTCTAAAAAAAAAGTTCGAAACAAAGTGAAATGCACTAAATTCGATTAAAAAACCTAAAAATCATCAAATTGGGGGATTTCTCAAAACTTAACGAAAATCAAATTCATCCTAATCATTGTGTGCGCAATGATGAGACGAATCGAATGATGGTTTCGAATTGAAATTGCTCAAATTAGAGAAGAAATTGAATTTTTGATGATTTTTGAAGATGCGCAAAAAAGGGGAAAGTTAGTTACGGAGAGAAAGGTTGTTTAGATGTTAATTTTATGAGTACATAGGCCGAAAATACTACTGGTAAAATGTTGAACTAGCTAACCGTTATATTCAGCTTGAAGGGAACTAGATCAAAGAAATGTCACTTAGATGTTCATTGCATATACGAATACACACGAACGTTGAGGTAGCCAGGGCCCATAGAGACTTTTTTTCGTGGCAAGTAAATTGCCGCGATTGTTGATGTCAACAAGCTAAGCTAGGATAATAGTTAATGATGATTGTGCTAACTATCAAACTGTGTTAACCGGGACTTGGCCAGGGATCAAATACGATGAGTGCACAAAATTTTTAAACGTAATACTGAAACACATTTCAAGACCGAATGATTTAAGATCGTTTACAAAAATCAATGTTTTTTCAAAATTAACACTACATCGAGAATCCATGTGGTTCCTGCCCATGAAACCCCTAGCTGTCCCCTGGTGTTAACTCATCCAAAGTCCGAACCGAGTGAAGTACGTTGTGGTTCACATTTGGTCTCTAGCTCATTGTGGTAACATTTAATTATCTAGAACAGCAAATGCATTATTTACGTCCTTGAACAAAATGAATCATGTTAAAGTTATGATAGTTTTACGGGTTTTCAAATGATTCGCGTAAGCATAAACCAATCTGAATTAGATTTGCTAGCCTGTGAGAACTTGTAATTTAGGCTTGTCGAAGTATCGATCTGTCATTTGCACAGATGTAAAATCTATTACCAAAAATCAGTCAAAAATATAGGTAAACAATATTCTTAAAACTTATTTTATACGGTGAAGACAATATAAGTGATTGACTTTTTTTCGTACCTAAAGCCAGTAGGAAATTTACGTGAAACTTGCTAAGGTAATACACGTAACGTGGGTAGGAAAAAAAAGGTTAGCCATTAACGAAAATTCACGGTTGGATATAATTTAAAACTTCTTATCAGCAATGGTTTGCTTTTTCAATTTATGTTAATTAGATAGATACAATCTATCGACTTACTTATTTTAATGGGACAATTTCATATTTCCTGAATAAAAACATCAAAATTTCATAGTTTCTCAAAAATCAGAGTCATTACATTGATTATTAACTTGTAAGTTGAGTAAATATGTCATTTTGAGGTTTATATATTAAGTAAATATGAAATCAAAAATCGGGTAAATTGTCTTTTTGTCGCTATGCGATCCCAAAACGAATCTTTGTACTCACATAAAAAATAATAAGACATGTAGATGAGAGCTTTGATATTGATATGAAAAATTCAAAATAAAACATTGACCCAAAAAGTTTTGGGGAGCTAAGTTGCTTTAGTTAGAAACAAATTCTCTTATTTTCTATCTTTAGTTTGTAAAATTTGGAAGGAGACTAATCTCTACAAAACACTGAAAATATAAAACGCTTAGTTGATGTTTCTATTTTCGCTTTGAATAAAGGGAGGGAGGTTATGGTTACAAAAGAAAACAAGGAAAATTTGTTTTGTAATTTTTCTTGTTAAGTTAGGAAATAGGGGATTTGTGTTTTATAAAACATTTTGTTGAAAAACGTTGATTTGAACGCGATCTATGTTTTCCTTGTTTTCCACAAAATATTTTAAGGAAAACAATAGTGTTTTTCCTCAACTAAACGCAACCTAAATATTTACCCTTTGGAAATGTTTTAAACGGTAAAAGTTTAACCATCTTACCTTTATTAATCCTAGACTTAGTTTATGTCAACCCGTTTATCATAAGTTCATAACATCCAAATATAAAATCTTTAATCGAGTTCTTCTTAAGCCCAACTAAAACTTTATTCGTATCAAGGATATAGCGCAGCCCATTGGACAATTAGATGACCATACACTTGTTGCCTAGAAAAAAAATGATAAAGAGAAACGAGACTAACCTCATGTATCACCAATTCATACATCACTATCACTAGCGTAATACTCGCGTATAGTTTTGGTTTTTTTTTTTTTTTTTTTTTTTTTTTTGTATGCGAGTGTGATGAGCGTATGAAGCAAATAAATACAATGGAGGATGTAAAAGTTTGGAAGAAGTTAAAAAAAAAAATTTAAAGTCAGGAATTAAAGGTGCATTTTAAAATGTTTTGAATTTGAAATGAAATAGAAGTCAGGTTTAACATATTGGTGTTTCACATATAAGTATAAGTATAAATGTTGTGATTAATAAAGTCAAATAATAATGCTTGTGATTAATAGTTATTTTAATTGTTTATTAAAAAACTTCTAAACTAATTATTGATTAAACCAAATGACTATGATGTAGAATATTTGCATTCTTTCTGCTATTTTTTTTTCTTCGTATGTGTAAGTGCAAACCTGAAAGTAAATAATAGTAAGAGTAAATTGTAAAAATCATTCATGTAGTTTGGTCAAAATGCAGGTTTTGGTCTCTATCTATTTGAAAGTACAGTCGACGTCTTTGTGAGGAATAAACAACTGCACTCTTGGTCTCTTGTTAAAATTATATACTATACTAAAACCCATAGGGTGCGTGAACCAAAGCAAGGTTATTACACGGTCATTATCATCATAATGTTTAATCCTATTGGCTGATAGAGTGTCATTAGCACCAGCTCTTACACTTGGCAGCGCCACATTGGTTTGCAAATGAATTCCCACAGTAGCCAATGAACAGTGCAGCCATTGGTTGGGTTACAAAGTTGTGTTTTAGGCAGGCGCATTAAATGCAATTCCCACAATACAAATGCCACATGTACATCTTCATTAAATACATATTGTACTATTACTTAAAATAAACTATGTATATTTTACATCTACCATAGCAACCCAGAAAGTTCTCTACACTGGTATTTGCTTCTTCATCACACCAGCTGCCATACGACGGCTACTGCTTTCCATACAACAACAAACCTGCAAAGACAGCAAAAAACAGGTGACAAATCTTTTAATGTTTCTTTCATAAGAAATACCTAATGAATTCACCAAATTCAAGTATACTAACATTGTTGGTTGATGTGAACCTACAAAATAAAATATCCGTTAACTTATACTTGCTTACACATTTGCTGCTTAAGGTTTATTGTTTTGTTTTTGTGCACTGCATCTGCTAGCTTATATTTGCTTACACGTTTGCTGCTTAACTTATTTTTGCGCGCTCATATTGCTTCCTTTCTTTACAATCATTGGTTGTGCACGTTTCTTACCGCATATAGTAAACTATGAAAAAAATAAAACCGCAACCAACAACTGAAAACACTGATGCGTTCGACAATGAAGCGCAAACTGTAGAAACAGCAACACCTACATATTTAAATTTGCCCAACAAAAAAAAAAATATGCATACGTATTCTGCAAACACTAGATGCAACGATCAACAAAGCTGCAGAAATGTCAAGCACAAACGTAAAGGTGGTCCAAGTAACTCGGTTATAATCAACAATTGCAAAAAATTCAAAGGTAATTCTCAGTTAGATCACCAACGTTATGCAAATGAGGTATATGGAAAACTGGATTTCGGTATACTTAATGCACCTACACTGGGAGATGACCGACCCTCTACAGGAGATCAGCCTACTAATAATACTACGCTTGGTCCCTACATGTGTTATACTATCAACCTAAATGAAGAAGATGTTACACCTAATATTGTATCCGATGGTGCTTTATATAATGAGCGTATTAATAGACCATGTGGAGAAGGTGCACTTAAACATGCTTCCGGTAAGCTACTATCTTACCTATTATGCTTAAATGACTTACAACATTCATATTACATATGACAACAATACACGTAACTTATTCCCATGTGTTTAATGCAGACACACTAGCAAATGATCGTACCTGGAGGCAAAACAGTTGTTGTGTTTCAGCTTCATTAAATCCACATACGTCTTATCCTATTACTGCAAATCAACAAGGTGGAACAATTGCTTATGCCGATACTCATTGTCTATGCAACGCCTGCTGCATTCAACCATGTACACAAACCGAAGATGTCATTTCTGGTAAGCTGACCTGCATTCTTTCTTTAAAAAAAAAAAAAAAAAAAAACAATCAGGTACCATAAATGCAACTGAACATTCATAGACAGTATATTAAAAAAACATTTAATGCAGTTCTGACTCAAGTAAACCCTAACAAAAGCCTCCCTCCTATTTACTTAGCTAATAAATGTCCAATAGAATAATTGTCATCACTTTTATGCTTCATTAAATATGTCCATTTAACTATCACAAATTATATTGACAAACACTTATGGTCAGTTGTCATTCAATATACTATTTCTTTTTAAACTATTATTGCATGTGAAACCTCATAAATGACTTAACTGTAAGGAATTCTCAATATTTGCAGACAATCGGCAGCATCATACAAGTTATGCCACTGGTCTTTTTGATCCTGCATCTGCAGCGACATCGACGTTCAATAAACATAATGGTGAGAAATTGTATACTTTATGAGTCATAAATA
>CM040245.1:35661767-35861767 GCA_022545495.1 Chrysanthemum lavandulifolium | reverse complement strand
GTTTCTTTTAATCCAATAATAAAACAAAACACGAATCTCAAAAATTCCTCCTTCCCCATAAATACTCTCACCGTCGACCACTTTATCAAACCCTCACTTTTTCAAATCTTCCAATTTCAAAATCTCCTCTCATTCAAAAACTTCATCTTCCTCTTCATTTCATCTCAACCGAAACCAAGAAGATTCGTCATCAACATGGTTTACATCGCACTCGTGCTCATCGCCTTAACACTCATCGCACTTGTGTTCCCTATGATGAAGTTCACATACGGAGACAATTACTTTGTGTTGTTAATCTACATTGGGGTTATATATAAAATCCTTTGTATCATTCTTAGTATTGAAATGAAATATTACTAATAATCTAGTTATCTAGGTTATTATGTGTTTATCATTTTTTCTTTGTTTTATGTCTTTCTTTCGTGATACATTAGAAGTCATGTATGCATGTTAAAAGAAAATGTAGGTTAAAACACATATCTTGGTATAAAACTATGAGATCTAAAAAACCTTTGCTTTTCATAAAATCTGTTTTTGTAATTACAGATCTACGGATCCCGGAAGTTATACTAGCCGGATCCCTTTTGAAAAGGAACCGTGGGATCCGTCCTACTGGAAAACAGTTTTCATGCAAATTAAAAACCACTTTTCTTCTAAAAGTAATGCTCCACTAGAATGTCAAAACCATGAGTGAGTTAAGTGTCTTTCTGTTAAAAAAAAAAAAAAAAACATTGTTAATAAAAATCTAATAAAAACGTTAGATAATCATATGTTGACCACAAACATCACTTTCTATTAACTCGTCTTTTCTATAGGTGTCACTATGTCACACATATATGAGTTTGATTCTTAACTCTCTAGCGTCTACACTCCTAACATCTCACTTGAACCCAACACACCTGGCAATCATGTCCGTGGGTTCAACAATCTCGAAACCCGTCACTTCCATGAAGGACGTATTGTAGACACCTCTCTATAATTCGAAAAAGGTATCAATACCTCCTTCCGAGCCATATGACTAGAATGTCTTCTCGAAATTAACGAGAAAATATGTCCAAGGTTTGTATTGGAATTCTTCCGTCAAGTCGAACTCGTTCGTAACGAGGATCGTTCTCTATCTCTTTGGTTTTGGATCAAAAACCAAAAGTTTGTTTTGACTCTTAGGCAATTTGCTCAAATTCTCCGAATTCCAAATTATGGACAATGTGCCTTCACTGAAGATTGGTCTCTTGATTCTCTCTTCAATTTTCGTGAAGAAAATAGTCCGTATTGTTCTCACATTCCTTCCCCACAAGACTTAGTTCGCATATTATGCAAACCTCATCACTCCAATCCAAACATCATCCACACACGGGATATTCTTGAAGAGTACAAGCCCCTTGCACTCATCCTACGTGAAAATGTTTGAGTCTTAAAGGAATCGAGAAATCCTTCTACTTTGTTGTGCTCACATAATGTATTGTGTGCTAACACAACAACCATACAATCTCGCCTACTACTTTGCAAGGCGAATGTAAACCTTCAAGGCTCTAAGAATAAACTCATTCCATATGGAATGTTCTTGACGCCTCTATCATAATGTCATGCATTTTCATCCTCAATTTCAAAGTCCGTTATGCGTACTTGTGAACAAGATGATGGAACACGAACATTTCCCTCATGAAGACGTTCTTCATTATGAATCCGCCAACACTCATCAACCATTTGATGATCCATCTAGCGAAAACACTCAAGGAACTTAGTAGTATTTCAAATAGGATCAACCTCTTGTACTGTGCTTTATCAATGTAATCCTATTTCCTTCATGAAATAAAACATCTTACATTTGATATCTTAGTGTTAGAACCTCTTTAAACCAACCTTGGGATATAATGCATTGTCAAAGATCATTGCATACCTTTAGTAAAGGTTCTGCGAAGCGGATGGACGGATCCCAAAGTTTGTGCTCGACGGATCCTACACTTAGGGAACCGTGGGATCCAAGCAAATGAAAATGCAATTGCAAGCATTATATTTCAAACATATCCTTAGAACACCTCACACCAAGCTAAACATAGTGTCTTAAGGCAAATTAAGTCCTTATCAAGATAGGTAGATCCTTCCTACTCACACATAACTCACCTAGATCACACTCTAAGAAGCTTGTAGATCTATCGTTTCATTTTTATCCATTACTCTTCCGCTCTTAAACTCACACTTCATTTTTCACTTGATCCCTCACATTTAGCCTTAGAAATCTTTCGATTATGGCAAAATTGATCATAAATCATCCTTACCTCAAAATTGATCAAAGTTGATCAAACTCTAGTTTTCCCATCTCAAAGCTTCTAGGATATTTTTCAAAAAACACTATCCTAAGTCACAACCTGATCTCTAGGATCATTTAGCTTCAATTGACACTCTCATATTTAGTGTCATCCTTACTCATCCATTGGTACTCTTGAAAGTTCCAAATCCTTCCATAAAAGACAGTCATTAGCTACATCACTCATTACTCTCAAGTACTTAAGCACCCCTTCATTTAAGACACTTAGGAGGACTGAAACACTCCAGATGATATAGATTTTAGATCTTATAAACATCATTTCCACTCTTTCATAGCTGCTGAGAGCCGGATCCCTAGGATTAGCCTAGACGGATCCCTCGAGGAGGGAACCGTGGGATCCGGATGACGCTTTATGTCAAATCTTGCTAAAACAATCATTTAAACTCATCTTTCTAACTCAAACACTCCATCTCATCTTAAATGAGTTCCTAGATCAATACAAACTCTGAAGTTGACTCTTGTGCATGTTAATCATCACATTCCAATGAATCCTAGTGGCTTAAGGCTTAAATGCACTTGCCAAATCTCTTGGTTTATAAACCACTTTGTTAGGACCTCCATAGTCACAAACGTAAAATCATTTTAACGAAACAAATAAAATATGTAAATGGTTTGAACTAATAGTTTCTAACATATTCACATTTTCACATAAAACACTAAAACAAGTATAAGTGATTTTATGATTTAGTAATACATATGTACAACAACTAGTGTTTACATATTTGGATAAAATATACACATAACTAGTATGTAGTATATTGGGTAATATAAATGGGTAGAAACTTAAGTATCACAACCCATTGGGCAAATATATTGAATGTAGTTGGGTACAACCCAAAGCCCATAACCCATGGATCTTGACCCATAACCCATTGCATGACATCATGCTTATATCATACATGGATAATATTCATAACCCATGGATCAACCCATACCCAGTGACTAAGTGCATTGCACTCAAAGATACATTGTATCTAGCCAAAGGTCCATGGTTCAACCCACGACCCATGACCCATAACCAAAATACCCATGGGCAAAAGAGCGCCCACGGATCCCTAGCTTTGTGCTAGCCGGATCCCTGTGGTAGGATCCGTGGGATCCGGGAACAATAGGATTTTTCCTCTATAAATAGTGAGCCATCTTTCATTGTTTCTTACCCCTTTCTAACACACTTTCTCCCCGAGTTAAAACTCACTAACCTTAGATCCAAGAGATCTATGTTTGTAGTCCTATTTTTGTGTGATCTTTAGGTTCCTCTTAAAGGCAAGATCACCACCTTTGAAGTCGAGCAAGCTCAAGTCCATGAGTTGCCATGCTTCCTCATCATCAAGGCTCTTCAAGTCTTCTTGTTGATGATTCCTTTCTTCTTCAAAAAGTGTAGTGTTGAAGAAATTAATGAAAGATGTCTCAAGTGTCAAGACGAAGATATTAGTGAAGGGTATCTATCGTCTATAGGATAAGTACTTGTCGTAGGTGCTTAGAAGTCAAGACAAAGAAGCATTATTGAAAGGTGCTTAGATGTGAAGACACAAGACATTAGTGAAAGGTGTCTTGTAGATCTAGTCAAAGGCATTAGTGAAAGGTGCCTTAGATGTACATTCGATATGGTGTGTTTCGATGTACAAGATAGACTAGTATTAGATCCAAGGATATTGATATCCTTGATGATGTTGTAAAGGAGTAGATCTCCTTTGGGATTAGTCGTTGGTGTAGTGTGGTAGTAGTTCCTCCATTGCAATGGAACTAGGTGCTTAGCCTAGTACCTAATAAAGGGTAGGCGATGTTGTGAAGGTGTAGTTCACCTTGGAGTGAAAGAACTAGGTACTTAGCCTAGTACCTTATAAAGGGTAAGCTGACGTTGTGTAGGCGTGGTTCACCTTGGGTGAAAGAACCCGGTGGTTAGCCTAGCACCTAAAAAGGGTGGCGACGTTGTGAAGGCTTCTCCGCCATAAGGAGATTGGTGTAGTGATTACGAACTCGAGTAGGTGACTCGGGAGTGGAGTAGAGGCAAGGAAGGTGTCCTTGTAGCGAACCACTATAAATACTGCGTTGTGGTTTTGTGCTTCTTACTCTTATCTTTTCATTACTTACCTTTATATGCTTGTTTATCAACATCCAACACACACATCCAAATAGATTGACATAAGTCAATCTAAATAGATTAAAAGGAAGTTTTAATTGGCAAAACTATTCAACCCCCCATTCTAGTTTTTCACAGAACTGAAATATATTCAATTGCTTTTAAGTATTTTTGAAAATTATAAAATGTTTTGGCTGTTATGGAAAAAAGAAGTTTTCAAAATTTTATGTTTTTTTTACACATAAAACGGATGAAAACGTTTGAAAACATAAGAAGACGAATGAAAA
This sequence comes from Chrysanthemum lavandulifolium, assembly GCA_022545495.1. Taxonomy (NCBI): domain Eukaryota; kingdom Viridiplantae; phylum Streptophyta; class Magnoliopsida; order Asterales; family Asteraceae; genus Chrysanthemum; species Chrysanthemum lavandulifolium. Next base: position 35,857,074 of record CM040245.1, on the reverse strand, counting down.
TGTTTAAAAACGTACAAAAATGTTTGAAAACGTACACAAACATACAAAAATGAATAAAAACGTACAAAATGCATAAAGCAAATGAAAACCTATGAAAACACAAAAAACATACACATATAATTGTGGAAATATTATCCAAATTTCCATGTGTGGTAATAATTAGTGTGACAAATTTTTGTACACATACAAGTGTGAAAATATTATCTAAATTTTTATGGTTAAAAGTGTAGAAATATTTTTCGAATGACCATACTTAAAAGGGTGTCAAAATTGCAAACAATGTTTATAATAAAAAATGTGAAAACAATTGACTATACCATGGTAAAATAAGTGTAATGAATAGAACTATTTTTTGTAGTGATAAAAAAGGACTGTCAATGCAATATAAAACCACCAGAGACATTAGATGAAATTTGGGATAAACAAGAAGGACGATTTATGTAATTTACTCAAAAAATATGCTACATAGGCATTTTTGCCGGTTTTATACATTTTCAACCGGTTGCCTGTAAACATGCGAGCACACTAAAACAAAATATAAAAGTACGCAATATTAAGTAGAACGGAAAATAGTACACATACGAAAACGGTATATTTGAAAAAGCACATAGTTATTTAAACTTTTTTTGTTTTTGTTTTGGTGATTAGTTCAACCTTAAAATTTCAAATGGTGTATAATATTTGCATTAAAAAATTATATATTAGATTTTTATCATACTTTAACACAATTTTAAATCAACTATATTTAGATTCATTATTTTTGTTAAACGTATGATTTTAATTATATGTAGCAAAATATTTTTGTTAACTTATAACAATTGTTAAAATTAGTTTTGTAACTTTTTTTATAATCATTAATTAAAAACTAAATTACTAAGAAAATTGTTATATAGCTTTAAATATTTGTGTCATATGTATAACATTTTCTACTCTTTAAAATCTCTTTGAATTTTTTTGTTTTAAAACTTTGTATGTCATGTATAGTTAGTAATATTTAAAAGAAAAACATGTATGTTTTATATAAGGTAAGATATCACATCTTACATCTATATACGTTATATTAACCTCTGCTTCACATAGTAGTTTTGCTAGAAATGATTAACTTTTAAAAGGAATGTCTGTGTCATATACGGATATACCTTATAAACTTTAAGGTATCGTCTTTTTTCAGGAAATAGAGTGTTGTGATGCTACACTTTAAAAAATAGAATGGTTTTAAATTCTAAGAAATAAAAAATATTTGAACTTTCTAGGCAGATGTAAACAATTGCTTATTTAAGAAAACAATGTGCATAATTGGTGGATTAGTGGTTGTGGTTGGCATAAAGTGATGTTATTGTTATCAATTACATTAAGTAAACTTAACCGACCACATAATTTACTTATTTTGTTTTTTAAACAATGTGTGACATATAGTTTGTTTACTACGAGTCTTAAACATATGCATTATCATTCATCCAAAAGACATAATTAATGGGTAATTAGATGTATAAAATGACAAGTATATCACACTTTAAAAACAAAATGTGAAGTGAGAACTATTTGGTTAGTTTGTTGTGTGTTAGATAATTTGTTTATTTCAAAGGTTTGGTATGATAGATATTGAGACTTCGCGTTGCAATATGGTCAAATAACTAAACACATTAAATTAGTGGTGATAGTCAAACATTTGTTCACCACATATATATGTAACCAAAACCATAATTTTGTATTCATCCGCTTCTAGATACTTACACTTAAATAGTCATTATTTAAGTTTTGAGATATTTGACCAACTGTGATGTTGAAATAAAAAAAAGTTGTTGATACTTTATCAAGAGATTGTCGTATCAAAATCAAGTATTAAATTAAGCTGTTGGCAATGTTCTTCTTCTTAGGTGACATGACATGTTAAAAACTTAAAATAATTTTCAAACAAACTATTCAGATCAACTAATAATGGGCCTCATAGAGGCAATCCAAGAGGCTGTAACGGTATTTCGAAATATTAAAAGCCAATGGGCTTCACAGTTATTCAGGCCGGCCATTTGCCGTCATCTCCTTCAGTTTATCGGATCAAGGTTTTTGTTACCGGCACGTTGCGATGGGTTTAAAATCTGAAAAAGCACGTGTTTACGGTTGGAAAAAAACCATACTTTGTAATGCATATATAGAGATAGTTTTAAAAAGTTTGAACTATAACTTTTCTTGAGTTTTAAATTGTCGTATCAAAATATATTAAGATTGTTTCTAGCTCAAACTAAGTTATACGAATTTTGAGTTTATTGACAAAATGAATGTATATAAATTTTTGTTAGCGTTATAAATTTGAAGAACTTTCATTAACTAATATAAAACATGTGATCATAAATTTAGTAAACATATGAAAAGACCAATTTGTCCATTTCTACTATTCATGCACAATTTTTTGCAGATTGATAACAAGGGGTGATAAGACGACGAGTCATCTTAATCTGAGGTGAAATCATTATTGGAGCTGCATAAATATATTAAGACAGTAAAAAATATGGAGTAGCTAATGGTGGTTCATTTATCAGATGCACGAACTAGCTAATGGTGGTTCATATATTCAAAAGATCTACTAACTGCAGAGATTGCCATTGCTTATACGCGAACATATTTGTTAAACGAGAATGTATTAAGTATATCTTCAAGACTTGTAATTGTGACCTGGGTATGATACAATGTTTGTATTTGATAGATATATACTAATTAGTCATGTTTATAACATCATTCATCTGTGGGGAAATGAGGTTTGAAATTTCATCCCCATCTTTTAACATATATTTAGCACTCTAATGAATGATTTTCTTGCAAAAAAATTACCAAAATGTCACTCAATTCTATGATTATCGAATTTTACAGATTGATATTTAACATCAAAGAAAATACAAGTTTAAACAGCCAAATTGATATGAATATGTCACAATATTTTTGTATTGTAATGATACAAACAGTAAGCTTCAACCTACACGATTGCGTGCTACTTGATGGCCTCTTGGGTGACATAATTTGGTTTTTCATATTACATTCTGTCATTGTAATTTATTTGTCAAAAGTATATATGTGTAGGTACAACGAAAGGCTAAAATTATTCATAATCACTATTTAGCTCGCCAAGAAAATATAATAACAAAAAAAATATATATATGTAAATACAGAACCAAAAATCGGTCTATAGTTTACTGTAGTATCAATTAAGAATAAAAGGTTTAATAGCACCCAACACCTTTTTCGTGGCTCGACCTATTTTCTTACCTTGATCCATAGCAGAAATATACGAGACCGTTCCATCATTTCCCGCTAGAACTCTATACTTATCTTTCCTCGTAAAATTTGTACACTCAAAACCTAATGTAGCAGCTAATATTCTTTGCACGTAATTTGCGACGTCATGTGGACTCTTTCCAGACGAACATGTAGCCTCAGCTGGCAACTGGTTCAGAAACGTGACCTCATAAATCGGTCTAGGGTTCATAAAGAAAAAAACGGGGTCTAGTCCTTTCCAACCACGAGCCGTGGTTGCATGAAAAAACCTGACACGTTAGTTCATTGTAACGGGCACTATTCGATCAGTTAGTTCCGCAAAGAGTGCACTAAAGCGTAGCAAAAATGGTTCTCTACTAGTTGTGCCTTCGGGGCAAACAACCAAGTCACCTTCGGATAATTCTTTTTTAATACGTTGGGCGTCCACATCTTGGATTCGTGTTAAACGGGACTGTTGGGATTGGAGATAGGAATTCGGATAATCTTGAGATTGAGTAAGTGACGGCTGGGATTCGTCGTTGGAGTACTGAGGATAATACGACAGGGTCCATTAGCGTTCTGTGAGTGCAAACAAATAAGACCCCGCCGGACCCAATGGGTGGGGGGGACAACCCCTCCAAGCTTCCATGAAGTTTCGCCCCTGGCAGCAAAATAATAATTATACATAAACATAGATTAGTTTCTGAAATCAGATGTTAATAGTCGAACTAGCGGTGGAAAAACGAAGGGTTGGGCAACAGGCAACTTTTTGGAAAAGCATAACCCAAAGAGACCCATACATAAGTAAATGGGGTGGAAAAAGTGATTTAGGATGATTTATTCATAAAAAATACACTTTAGATGACTTTCATCCTGTTTGACCAGTTCGGGTTTCGACCCGATTAACTCGTTTACCTTTAAACGCCCTTTCAATTGAAATTTTGACTTAATGACGTGTTAGAGATAAAGCACAACCCAAAGCGACCCATACATAAGTAAATGGGTCGAAATGTTCATCTTCTTCTGTTACACCACCTAAGTGTTTAAGAAGCATTAAACTATCTAATCCCTTGTCTCATAAATTATTGTTTGCATTTTGCAGTCAAGACTTCAGGCAAGACAAGCTATGGGGTTAGACAAAAAACATCAGTACGAAGGTAAATGTGATTATGAAATATGAAACTGTTACTTACCTCCCACGAAATACGGGATGTTCGTTGCTGTTCTCTTGTCCTTTTCACGATCCAAAAGATTGCATATTCACACAAATCCTGTTTTCGTTCAGGCACACCGGATGCAATTCTAAAGATGATACGCTACGAAGGGCTTCATGGCTTTTACAAAGTGTTCTGGCTGCAGCCATTTTGTTCATGGTAAAGGAAGAACTTGTGAATGGTGTTCGGAGGATGTTGTTGTAGGATGCAGCTAAAGTTGTGAGATCTAAATCTCCTTAGCTTTATAGTAACACAAACCACCGTCTTCCATTTCCACACGAAATAACAGTAAAACGTTTGTACGAAAAAGAAACTGTTGGGTAAGGAATAGTAATGAAGTGATGATAATTGGTTATATTTGAATCTACAGTGTATTGTTTAGTGGATAAGCTACAAAAGATTGTAAGGTGTTGGTGCAATATGTATAAACTTTCTTGATTCTTATTGCGAGGACTGAGGCAAATCCTGTATTAGCCCATGTTTCTTATCCTTCTCAATTTTGTCTTGTTTGATTTTGTCTCTACAAAATAAGTAATTGAACCAGAATGCAATATATCCCGTTCTTCGCTGTTAAACTATTGATAAATTATGTCATAAGTAGTTATGTAAATTGACTTGTAAACAAATGCTTAACAACATGATGTAGTAGATAGACGGATCACATCTAGAAGAAGCTCGCCATGCAACGTAGCAACATTCCTGAATATGGTGAACTCGGATGGACTGATTCATTTTCCCAGGACATGTCTTGTTCCAAGTTAAAAGGTTACTGTTTTGATACTCTTTCATCCTGGGTGATTCTCTTATTGCGTCAAACATGTCTACGTTGACTTATTGAACGAAGACACTTTCATCTTACAGTACAAGGGGAGTACATCAAACAAGAAAGCACACAAACTAGTCGAGTACTTGCAAAAATCAACTTGATTTATAAGAGGTGAGCTACTCATGTAGAGTTTGTCTAGTTCGAGCTCTAAAATACTTGACTCGTGAGGCTACGCTCGACCCTTATCAAGCTTAGCTTAAATTCAATTTTTACACACATATAATCACTTAATTACCATTAACTGTATACAATAATACGTACACGAAATGCGTCTAGTCGACTTATCAAGCATAAACTTTATGTATAAGTTCGACCGAGCTTGAGTTTTAGGAAAGAAGAGTCGAGTTTGAGCTTGCAATTTAAAACTCAATTGAGCTCGAGTTGAGTTTCTAAGGCCAAGTTTTGGTAGTCGAGTTGAGGTTAACTCAGTGGTCAATTACTCAGAAAAAACAGTTTCGGTCTTTCGAGGACTAAGCGTGTACTAATTCAATAAATAAAGTCCGGTTTTGCCACTTTCGATGTAATTTCCTTCGGTTACTACTAAAATCTACTGAAATCAGCAAATGAACCCCCAAATTCCAAAATTCAGACGCTTGCTGGCATTTGATTGTTATTGTTTTTGAACAAATTTCTATATGTTAATTGATTGTTATTGTTTTTGAACAAAATTCAGACGCTTGCTGGACTAAATGCTGCTAGTGATCAATGTTTTCCTTATTGATGTTGTTTAGTCGTTTACAGGAAGAACAAAACCACAACTGGATCATGGTCTATACAAACTACTTGACAATTCTATTAGTGTAATTTTGTGCCTCGCATCCTCAAAAGATGAGATGTGGGTCTTTGGTTATAGTTTTGGAAATTGTAACAGATATACTTGTGAGTTTTATTTATGAAGCAATTCATATTTCTGAGCAATAGTTTATGTTATGACATTTGCATAATTGTGTATAAATGCCCAAAAAATTAAAAGGACCACCAAATGAAGAGAAAAGGAAGTCCAAGATGAGTTTACTTTGAAGTCTCTTAAACATTCATACACTTCAAAAAAGTTGGTCATAAGCAGTTGTATCCCACATTCATAGAAATTTCTTCCATCATTTTAATTTCCTCAAAAAAGTAAGGCCCCTAGATGAAAGGAGTGACTAATGACTAGTAGTCCAAGACTTTGAAAGTCATTTACATTCAAGGCTTCTTAAACGCTCATATATACTTCCAACTTTCCACGTTTTAAAGGAGTGACTAATGAATAGTAGTCCAAAACTTTGAAAGTCATTTACATTGAAGTCTTCTTAAACCCTCATATACTCTCAACTTTCCAAGTCCTTGTATCTCACAGTCATAAACATTTCTTCCATCATATTAATTTCTTCAAAAAAGTAGGGCCACCAGATGAAAGGAGTGACTAATGAATAGTAGTCCAAGACATGGAAAGTCATTTACATTGAAGTCTTCTTAAACCCTCATATACTTCTGACTTTCCAAGTCCTTGTAACCAACAGTCATAGAAATTTCTTCCATCATTTTAATTTCTTCAAAAAAGTAGGGCCACCAGATGAAAGGAGTGACTAATGAATAGTAGTCAAGACTTTGAAAGTCATTTACATTGAAGTCTTAAAGCCTCATATCTTCAACTTTCCAAGTCTTTGTATCCCACAATCATGACATTTCTTCCATCATTTTAATTTCTTCAAAAAGTAGGCCACTGGGATGAAAGGAGTGACTAATGAATAGTAGTCCAAGACTTGGAAAGTCATTTACATTGAAGTCTTCTTAAACCCTCATATACTTCCAACTTTCCAAGTCCTTGTAACCAAGAGTCATAGAAATTTCTTCCATCATTTTAATTTCTTCAAAAAAGTAAGGCCACCAGATGAAAGGAGTGACTAATGAATAGTAGTTCAAGACTTGGAAAGTCATTTACATTGAAGTCTTCTTAAACCCTCATATACTTCCAACTTTCCAAGTCCTTGTAACCAAGAGTCATAGAAATTTCTTCCATCATTTTAATTTCTTCAAAAAGGTAGGGCCACCAGATGAAAGGAGTGACTAATGAATAGTAGTCCAAGACTTTGAAAGTCATTTACATTGAAGTCTTCTTAAACCCTCATATACTTCCAACTTTCCAAGTCCTTGTATCCCACAGTCATAGACATTTCTTCCATCATTTTAATTTCTTCAAAAAAGTAGGGCCACCAGATGAAAGTAAAGACTAATGAATAGTAGTCCAAGACTTGGAAAGTCATTTACATTGAGGTGTGTTTGGTAGAGAGAAAGAAATAGGAGAAATGGAATTGGATTAAATTCCTTGTTTAAGATAGAAATAAAAAAAGAGAATCGAAGGAAATTGATGGAGAATGGAGAAATGGTAGTGTAATTTGGTTAACCTCCATTTCCATCATTTCAGTGGACAATTTAGAAATGAGTTTTTTTTTTTTTTTTTTTTTTTTTTTTTTTTAATAAATACTTTTTAAAAATAATTAAAAAATATATATTTTTTAAAAATAAGTTTTTTTAAATAAATACATTTCAATTTTTTAAAACAAGTTTTTTAAATACATTTGAAAAATAAAAATAATAAAAATATTTTTAAAAAAATATTTTTAAAATAAAATATTTTTAAAAAAATATGTTTTTTTAATAAATACATTTAAAAATATTTTTAAAAAAAACAAGTTTTTTTAAATAAATACATTTTAAAAAATATTTTTTAAATAATTTTTTTTAAAGAAAGTACATAAATTTTAAAAATAAATTAAAAAAAAGATATATATTTTTAAATATATATTTTTAAATATTTTAAGAATTGTTATTTAGAAAAATAAAAATAATTTTTCATTTCTCGGGTCAAGTCTCATTGTTACTCAAACATTAGAATTGAACAAAATTCTCATCGATTTATTTTCCGAGATTCTATTCTCTGCTTCATTTCATTTCTTTGAAATTCTCTCTACCAAACGTGCCCTGAAGTCTTCTTAAACCCTCATATACTTCCAACTTTCCAAGCCCTTATATCCCACATTCATAGACATTTCTTCCATCATTTTAATTTCTTCGAAAGAGTAGGCCACCAGATGAAAGGAGTTACTAATGAATAGTAGACGAAGATGAGTTTACTTTGAAAGTCTACGCTAGTAGACAACTAACATTTAATTTGAATCCCTACCTTTAATTTGAAATCTTCTTAAACCCTCTCATATACTTCAAAGTTGTTGGTCCACAGACACAGAGAGTTACATCCCAATCAATCTCTTTTAGACTTTTCTTCACTGCATTGAGATTGACAAACAACCTTTCGTAGACGTTTCTTCCATCATACAAGTTTCTTCACAACATTGACAATGATAGATATGATCTACCCTTTCATAATATGCAAGCATAGGATTTAAAAGGTTTTTTTAGCTCAACTTAACTTGAGTTACATTTTATGTGTATGAGCTTGAACTTGAATTTGAAGTGTAGAGAGAGTCCAGCTTGCGTTATAAAACCAATTAATCAAGTGGTTGTGAGTTTAAGTTGCAGCCGGAACAAGAATGAACGTTGTTTGAGTCTATAAGTATAATTAATGTTTGTGACCAATTCTTGTTTATTCTTACTAGTAAACCCCATCCATTTTCAAACATTTGTTTGTGAAGTATCAATAATTTCTAAGTGTAATATTAAAATCGTAATCAAATTAACCTGAAAATTTGCCAAAGAAAGAACGGTATTTTTTTAATGACATTTTGAAGTTGGCAATTTTGCACAATAAAAGAAAACGAAAATTATTGGTCTAGATTCAACTCTTAGGTTCACATACGTAAGTTGGTTATCTTATATGATAAATACCCAAATGGCTTAAAGAAGCTCAAAATCCTTTTGAAAGTCTTTGGTAGAAAAAACGTAAAAGCTTTTATAAAGTTTAGAGCCTATCAATTTTGACAGACCCAATGATACGTCTATAAATGAAACTAAAGACCAAACACATTTTCATATACTTGTGAAACACAATGAGTAATTCAAAATTGTTTATTATCTTTTTCTTTCTCCATTTTTTCACCCTTTTTCCTTCAAGTGCTTCCTTAACTAAATGCCCTGAAAAACAAAGTGAAGCTTTGCTTCTCTTTAAACAAAACCTTTCATCCATCAATTACCCAAACGATGAATGTTCAGGTCCTGATTATCATCCAATACTGATGAACTGGAACACAAGTAGAGATTGTTGTAACTGGTATGGAGTTAGTTGCGATGACTCCACCGGTGACGTTATCAGTCTCGCTCTCGAATGCGCAATGCTACAAGGTACAATTCATCCCGACACTCCTCTTCAACCTCATACGCCTTACTTATCTTGATTTATCATATAACAAACTTAATGGGACATTGCCATCTTGGTCTGTTTACTTTCCCTCTTTAGAATATATCAATCTAAGGAGTAACATGTTCGATGGAAATGTTCCTTTTGAGTCATTTGCTCTTCCATCATTAAATTGGTTAGACCTCGGTCACAATCAGTTAGGTGGCCAAATTGATGTGCAAACATTTCGACAACTCACCAACCTCACTAGCTTTGTACCTTTCACATAATAATTTTAGTAGTGAATTGGGTTGTATAGTTTGTTATCAAGCCTCACAAACCTTGAAGTTATCGATCTCTCTTACAGCGGTTTCTCTGTTACAACAAAGAATGACAATCATTATGTCAACCCTGGTTTGAGAACCTTGCGATTGGCCTCTTGCAAGCTAAAGGTGTTTCCAAATTCATTTCGAGCCATGAAACAACTTTTACGGTTAGATCTCTCTAGCAACGAAATCCATGGCCAAATTCCACATTGGGCTGGGGAGATAGGAGGTGACACTGGGTTATATGAATTGGACCTCTCACATAACTTCATAACAGGCTTGCCACAAATTGAATGGTATGGATTAGGATGTCATGATCTGCAGTCCAACTTGATTCAGGGACCATTCCTCCATCAATTTGCAACTTGAGCGTTCTATCGTATTTGCATATGTCTAATAATCGCTTTGGTGGATCGATTCCACAATGCTTTGGAAATATCTCATCTCTTTATATTATAGATATGGGGAACAATAGCTTTCAAGGAACGATTCCTAGTTTCTATGATGACTGTACAAACTTAGAGGGGCTTATTTTGAATGGAAATCAGTTAGAAGGTGAGGTGCCAAGTTCCTTGTCCAAATGTCAGTCTTTGAAAGTAGTTGATCTTGGAAATAACCACTTAAATGGTACATTCCCTAGTTGGTTAGAAGGCCTTCCTGATTTGAATGTTCTTGTCCTCAAATCTAATGATTCCGTGGACACATTCAACCTCTCTTCTGCCGTGAAATTTCCATTTCAAGTCTTCAAGTTCTTGACGTATCTCATAATAGGTTTGTAGGTCAACTCCCTGCAAAATATTTTCAAAATTTCAATTCCATGAAGAATGTTGTTAAAAGCAGACCGCACCAAAATATTTGTCCATGGGTGATAAGTATTACTCATTCGTTTTTGTGGTGAAAGGGTGAATCTAGATTTTCCACAAATTTCGGTTGACTACACAATTATTGATATTTCCAATAACATATTTGAAGGATGATTCCAAACGTCGTCGGTGGTCTTAATTCGCTAATAGTGCTCAACTTATCCCACAACTGTCTTAGGGGTCCCATTCCACATGCTTTGGGGAATCTCATAGAGATGAGTCGTTAGACCTATCTTGGAACCAACTCTCGGAGAGATCCCACAAAGTCTTTCACGCATCACAACTCTTGAAGTGTTAAATCTCTCATGAAAACCATCTTGTTGGACATATACCAGGAGGCCCAGGTTGAGCACATTTGAAGAAATCCTTTGAAGGAATCAGGGACTATGTGGGCTTCCCCACGAAAAAGTGCAGTGAGCATACACGAACAAGAGCTTGAATCACATGAGGAGGAGAGTGGATTTACATGGGAAGTAGTGATACTGGGATATGGATGTGGGACCTTACTTGGATTGGTGATGGGATATCTCATGTTGTCAACAAGAAAAGTCAAGTGGTTCAACGCAATTCTTGATGCAACAGAGAGTTTGGTCTTGAAGAAGAAGAAGACATGTTTATATCGGAAATGACGTTAGATAATGAAAGGTCGCCATGCGGACAAGACCAAAATGGGTGGTTCGCCTCATTTATGTTGAGGCATAAAAAATATTAATGGATCATCAAGTCGGATTTGGTCGAGTCGGGTTGGGTCGGGTCGGTTACATACTTGTAGTGTGTTTCAAGTGCATCATTTTGACATTTATAATTTTGTAGTTTGTTGGTGTTTAGTTTTTTTATAGTTATGACCTGTGTACAATAACAATGAACTAAAAATATCTTAGTACTCTATCTTACAATTTCTATATATGTACTCGTTATTAATAACCATTGTACAAGAGCATGCATTATATATAGGATCAATCTCAGCTAGACACCTACGGAGTACTAGATTGCTTGCGAAAAAGACTAGTAACTCATTAGATAAAATAAAAAGGAAAGTGTTCATTGGTAATTAAAAACTCTAATAGTACTTCACTTTATATAAAAATATTATTCTCTTTTATCCTTCATCTCCTTAACTCTTCTCTCTCATTAACTCCATCTTCTTCATCCACTCTTTCTTCTTCACCATTCTTCTTAATCTATCTATCTCTACATTAAAATTCATTGTTCAATTTTGTCTCCTTTTAACTCATTTTCATCTCAAGGTGGTTCCTATGATTTTTCTAAGGTAGGTCCTAAAAAAAATCACATATAACTTCTCAAAGGTTTCGATTTCTAAGGTGGTTCCCGGGAACCGCCTACCATAGGCATAGGTCCGCCCCTGTGAAAGGTACGATATTTCATATGTTTTCTTATTTAATCAATTTTTGCAAAATGCCTTAGTCTATAAATTTTCTTGCTCAAACAATTTGTGATGCAGGTATAGGAGTTTGGGGTGGAGCTGGGACTTTTTAAGTTATGCTGTCGTATATAAGCTTCTGAATTATGATGTTTGTGTTTGTCTCTTTGAATTATTGTTGTATGTATTTAACAATAAGTTTACTTTGGTCATAGTGTGATCGGCGTATAATGTTGTTGAGCTTACTGGAAATTCAGTAATTTGTTTTGTTATATTAATGATTATAAAACCATTGTAGATACAGATGTGAAAACTATATAATCAACTGACAACTGTAATAAGTTGTATCGCTTTGCTTTTGGTAAAATATATGCTTCTCATTTCTATCAATTTTAGGTTGCAGTAGAAATAAATATGTGAAAATGAAAGCATAAGTACTAATAACATGTGTTATAGTATATATCTACTTTGACCATCCATTGCGTTCTTGTGTTCTGCATATTAGTAAAGCTGCAAATCAGATGTTTCTGATGTGATCACTTAGAACTTGAGGTTAAGTTACATTGTATAACGCCATACAAGACAATGCCAGTGAGGCAGTGACCCTGCTGTTGTTTTGCCGATGCGTGCTTCCCTATATTTTCTTCAAATCACAGAATTTGTGCATAAACTGCTACATGATATTCTTTTAATGTTAAAGAGTAATGATTGCTTGTGTTCAGTCAATAACGAACTGGTATGTCTTTTCAGGATCCAAATACTATCTATAATAGGTAGATTTTAATGTTTGGCAATTACTTATCGACAGATAAAAAGACCATCTGTGGACTGCCGAGTCTTCCATTATTATCGAAAGAGGATATTCTGAGGCACCGTTTGAGAAAAAGTTGTCACATGCGAAGTCTCTCTCTAGATTGCTATATGTTTGGTTGGAGGCGATTTCACTTGAATCCCGATATTATATAATGCAAGTAGCCTTGTGGATACTACAGTTGCGTACAGCTTTGGCTCTATAAACAAGTCCCGCTATTGTGTTGTATTGCCAGCCTTGAAGACAAACGATATGTGTGTCTGAGTAAATAACACATGGTTACATCTTTTTGCCATCTAATTTTGTTGGCCTTTTGTTCTGATTTACAGAAGATGAGTACTTTTTTGCTTTTCTGTTACAGCAGTTGTGAGATAATTAAGAAATTAGTTGACAGTTTAGTTGATAACCTAATAGTACACTATGTAGCATAGTTTCTGACCTATCAAACAACCTAAGTTGTATGTGGTCATTAATAATATAAGAAAAAGCCCAGTTTCATGGTTTGTGATGCAAATTGTTTAAAACATTGTCATAGGCTGTGAAAATATATCCATAACAGGATATACAGTGTATCAAAACCCTTAGAAGGGGCACAAGATGACTGAAGCAATGACAAGAAAACTAGCGGTCTCAAAATGGCGGGACGGGTCAGGTAATGGGTCAAAATGAGTTTGGGTCACGGGTTGAACCGTTACTTTTTACCAATCCCCTCTCTCTCCGCTTTTTTGGATTACTAAATTGAATTTCAGAACATAATATTTGTTATATGGCTATTTCTAAAACTAAAGGTGACAAACAAGTGTGGAAAATAAAAGTTATAGCCGATTTTGTTTATTGCTAATTTGGTATAAACTTGACCCGAAAAGTCTAATGTTTTAACCTTAGGTAATCGTGTATTTGTGTGGCTGAACCTTCAATATAAGTTGTCATGTTTCTATTATTTTGATGGTCATACACCCATTTATATTTCAACAAGAATACGTTTCACCATAACTATAAGTTCGCAAGACAAGGATCATTCTTTGTGACAAATTTTATGTTTAAACTGATAAAACTGCCTACTCTTTGATCTGTTTTTGTTTCGTTTGTATTACCGAGATTGGAAGTAGTACTAGACAATATTTGAATCTGACATTAATGAGGCTGGGATACTTGCCTTTAGCAAAAGTATTAAGAAATAACTTGTAGCATGGCTATGCTGCTCATTAATACCAAGAATAGTTTGTTAGTTAGATAAGAATTCCAGTCGTGCGCTTTAGCAAAAGATCGTTTTGTACTTCACTGGATCCACAAACATACTCTACACTTTTGGTGGACATGCTGTCACAGTGTTAGTATTCAGTCCTAAATTAAAGTTTAGTTTTCTTTTTCTAGTCAATTTAGGTTAATAATGACTTGAGTTACATGTTTATTGCAGTGAAATAATGCATGCGATGTGGAAGCCACAGAAATTTAGGTACATATATTTGTTTGCAACATTATATGTGTTCACATTAACACTCCCATCAGCTGTTGCAATGTATTGGGCCTTTGGTGATCAACTTTTAACCCACTCCAATGCTTTTTCCCTTCTGCCAAAACTCGTTTTCGTGATACAGTCGTTGTCCTCATGCTCATCCATCAGGTATGAATTTTGGAACGGTTAATTGGCTTACTAGGGCTGTTTGATTCTTGTGTTGACTGATTTGCGTTTTGCCTTAAATTTTGCAGTTTATAACATTTGGTTTTGTGTGTACTCCACTGTACTTTGTGTGGGAGAAAGTAGTGGGAATGCATGATACAAAGGGCATATGTTTACGGGCATTGGCTAGGGTTGCCAGTTGTGATTCCAATTTGGTTCCTAGCCATCATCTTCCCATTTTTTGGTCCAATCAATTCGGCTGTTGGGGCTTTGTTGGTTAGCTTCACTGTCTATATCATCCCTGCTCTAGCCCATATGCTTACTTACCGAAAGGCTTCTGCTCGCCAGATAATCCATCCACACTGTCACTAAAATCTCAATTTCTGATTGATACAAACTAAGAAACCCACAGGTACTAAAAACTAGAGGTGGAAAATGGGCAGGTTGAGTTACAAGTCAAAATTAGTTCGATTAAGACGGGTAAGTTTTGATACTGGTAAAACCAAGCTGGGCTGGTTAACCTTAGTTGGTTCAATAACCAATCAGAGTGTCAAATATGACAGCAAATGTGTGTTATTTATAAAATACTCCAAGTTTTTACATTTGACTTGTTAGAGATAAAAACCTAACCTCAATCGACCCATTCACAAGTAAACGGGTCAAAATCGCTACCTCTAGTCCTACCTAATCAGATCAACTAATAATGGGCCTCATAGAGGCAATCCAAGAGGCTGTAACGGTATTTCGAAATATTAAAAGCCAATGGGCTTCACAGTTATTCGGACCTGCCATTTGCCGTGATCTCCTTCAGTTTATCGGATCAAGGTTTTTGTTACCCGCACGTTTTGTTTAAAATCTAAAAAAGTATGTGTTTACGGTTGGAAAGAAACCATACTTCGTAGTTTGTAACTAGTTATAATACCCGTGCACGCACGGGGTTTTTTCTTAAGACTATTATAATGTATTATTATTAACATGCAATTGCATATGCCAAAGTATTATTATTATTATTCAAATTACAAAGTCTCGATGTTTAACTTTGTCTAAATGTTTTTGAACTTATAAGTTGGGATGTTTTCGCATCATGATGAAAAGATTTATGTTGGAAAAAAGATGTTTCTTTGTTTTCATTACGTATCGATTTCATTCATATAATTTCCAAAAATTTAAAGACTGAGGTCAAAATGCATTTTGCTTCATCCTTGTGTCTGTAACACTTCATAGAATTAGAAAATATAAACGTCTTATTATTATGATGATTTGAGCTCATAAACATGACAATAGTCTTAAGCTATAAGCTATAAGAAAAAGTAAAAGAATAAAGCTTATGGATAGTAAGAATCTAGCTTTTCTATGGGTAAGATTTGCAGGCCCTGCAAATTTGATTTCACGCTCACTCCAAGTTTAAATCAAAATTATTCATAACTTTGAAAACTAAAAACAACGGAAAAGAAAAGTTTAAATCTGAATTATTAATAGCTACATCATGAACTACTGATTTGAATAAGAAATTGTGAGAGCACACTATGCTAATATGATTGATAAAAAAAAATTAAAAGGCTATTATTGGCTTTATATCACTCAAACACTCACACGCCACACCGTGTAACCCCGAGTCCAATGGCCAGTTCCAATACCTCAACCAAACCGTGAAGTTGGCTTTGCTAAGTCACAATTCAGGATTTTGGGGGTTTGTTTTTCTAGCCACTGTGAGCATATGTCAAACCCTAACCCGCTCATTTTCTCCTCAATATTTGCAAGTGAGAGTCAAAGAAGATCTGTATATTGGCACTGTTTCAAACCCAATCGTATGCCGCTTTTGCTTACGTTAAGCGGCCCAACGTTTTCCTCAAGTTGACCAAGCTTTAACTATAACTTGAAAAATTAAGGGAATTATTTTAAGCATTCTGGCCCGTTCAAGCTTGTTATTTTCAAACTCCAGCTTGAATGCAACAAGCCAGATCTCTTCAGAATCAACAATAGCTCGATACGCCCCCTAAAGAATATGTCTAGCGGCATGCACATACCTAGCCAACTACTTTTCTTTATTACCATTAGCCATAACACCTCAACCTCTGTTCTGTAACTGACAACTTTATGAAGTAGGACATCAAGTGAGCCCCGAGTGTTATAAGCCTTCTCAAGTTGGGCTTCTTTAATCCATATGCTCTTATAAGTTAGTATCGCAGCAAGTGCATGACTATAAATTGATCTAGCGGCTTCAACGGAGCACCGTTTCTTGTACTCCTATTCATCGGTCACCCAAGTGGCCTTACGATCTGTGAACAACTGTGATGTATAATGAGGAGGTTATGAATGCATGAGGTGATCCATAACCAATTTGCCAGCTTCAGGAGCATCAGCAGTAATAGCCACCTTCACCGTCGGGTTTTTGCACCATTCGATCTCTTCGTGAAACCTTACATAATAAGAACATATAAGAAGGTAAAAAACATGTGTGCCCAAAATCATAAAAATGGGATTCTATGGGCTAATTTCTACAAGATTTGAGCGCATTTAGTCATCTTCTTTTTTTGAAATGGATGTGTATGACCCTTTCAAAAGTTAAATGGGCATTAATAGGCACATGTTTTCTCTCAATTAGAGAACATGACAATTGATTCTTTTATTTTTAAGAACTTAATATAATATATTTAGTTATTATAAATATAAATGAGGTGTTAGGTTGGTGATGAGTGTGTAAATCTCATCATTTTTATCAAAATAAACTGCAAAATCATCGAAAACACTTCGAAACACATCAAAATGATCAAAATATCACAAATCGATTATTTTATGTGTTTTAAATGCAAAATATCAAAATCGGATGAAAAACATATCAAATTTTCAAAATTGCGTTTTAGTCCCCAAGTTTCAAAAGTTGTCAAAAGCAGGTCCTGAGCACATAATTTCAAAAGTAAAGTCACCAAAGGTCCTTTTAAAGTCAAAACTTGTCAAATTTGGTCCTTTGGTGAAAAATATAAAAGTTTTGAGAAAATTACAAATTGGTCCTTGACTTTCAAAATTGGCGAAATTGGTCCACGGAAAATGTGAAAATGGCAACTTTGGTCCTTGAACTATTGATACTTGTCAATTTCAGCCCTGAAGCATCTTTGATGAATTGGCGATTCTAGTCCTTGTATTTTGAAATGGCAAGATAAGCCCTGAATATTAAACCTTTCCTACACCTTAGACCACTTGTCGATAACCCATTTGACCGCCAATACCTTTGTGACCTGTCATTACAACATTTTGGACCCCCAGTATTTAATATCCCGGTCGAACCATTTTGACCACCACTTTCCCTCTCCTTCACGGGTTACCCACCATTTCATCGTATCGACCCTGCGACTCCTCGGAATACACTCCATCTCAACCATCATCACCCCTACACCCCCCTCCAAACACAACAAGCCAAGTTAGCATTAAATGCCTTAACTCAATCCCACTCAATCCTACAAACGGTCAAAACAAAATTGGCGCCAAAAGGTTTAAGCGGCGGGATCAATTGCGGTGATCAATGGTAAATTTTATTAGTGGGATATGTCCAAAGAAGTGAGAAGACACTTGGGATGTATAAAAAGCCAAGAGAAGCTACAAGGAATAGAGTTAGTTTTTAGTTTTTCATAATGTATGTCGTTTAAAGTTTTTTAGTCTAGATTAGATTTGCAGCTGTATTTTAAAGTTCATTTGTGCTCAAGTAAACCTTCTTAGTGTATCTCAACTTTAATTAAGCATCAATTGCAGTTCATGTTCAATTTCCACATTACATATCCACTGTTGAAATTTTAAGTTTCAAACTCTTTTGTCAAAGCTTTAAGCAGTTCACTATCAATCTCATATAAGCTTATTTAAGCTTATAATAGCTTCTTGTAAGCTTATAATCAAGTTTCAAGGTCTTTTGAACTTTGGTCAAAATAAGTCAACATGGGTAGAAAAATGAAGCAGAAAAGGAATGGGTTGGTTCAGACATGAGAATGGGTTGAATCTGAGCTGGAATGGATTAGGATTAGGGGTATAAGTGGGTTAGAGGTTACTATTCCATTGGTGCAAGCCATAGTGGCTAGGATATCTTGTAAGTGATCATATCTGTTATTTGCTTTTGGTTTATTGAATCTGTGATTTGCTTTTGAATTTAGTAATTAGTTGTAGTGATTGATCTGAGTGTTACATCAGTTTAGTATAATCTAGTGGTTATCTGTGCTTAGTTCTCATATAAGTAGCTTAAGTAGTGTTTGGCATAGCTGATTAATCTGAGATAAAGAGTAGTTAATCAGTTAGGAGTAGTTGTCTCATGCTTATATAGGTGATTGATAGTCATTTTAGGTCCTTGATATAGCAGTTTTATTCTAAAAGTCAAAATTACTTTGTATCTAATCTAGCTTCTATATCTGTTAGAATCAGTAGGTTTAATAAATTGCAATTAGCTTTAAACTACTAGATCTAGCTTTTGGTATTCATACTTAGTGTTTAAACATCATAATCAGTCCATTAGTTTGGATCAAATTTGAGTTTAGTCAAACTTTCATAACTGTTCTTCATAAAGTCAAAACTGTCAATTGTGTTTTTCACAAAACTTTGTGCATCAATTTCTGATTCATTTCTGAGAATCAGTGTTTCAAACCTTGGATAAGTGATTTTCAACTGGTCTAGTTGTGATAAATACTTTTTGAGAAGTCTGGTTTAATCATTTTGAGCTTCAAATAAGCTAATACTTTAGCTTCTATCTGCCCTGTTCACACTTAAGTGTGAATCAGGCAATCTTTCAGTTGCTGCATTAGGTTCATTTCTAGGAATTAGAGCCTGATATTTGGCAATATTGTAGCTGGCCAGGTGGTCTATAGGACTGCATTAGTAGTTTTTGAGTTTGCTTATTGGATAAGCCAGTGCATAAGCCCCAACAGTAGGGGGTCACCACTGTTTGGATAGTATAAGCAGTTGGCTTATTTCATTGATCAGAGCTTAAGGCTTGTTAGGAGTAGGTGTTATCAGCTGGTTTTAGTTAATTTTAGTATAATCTGGCTACTGTATCTTTTTGAGAGCCTAATTAGCTAGTTTGCTTATTTTCCTAGCTTATTTCTAGTAGCAGTACACTACATCTTTTATATTTTTCACATAACCTGTTGATTTCTCATTTTTCATTGATTCATATTATCATTTTAGATTTTTCCTGAGATTTTTATAATTTTTGGTCTTTATTTGCTATTTTTCTCAATTTAAATTAGTTTTTAAGCATTTTTAATTAGCTTTTAATATAAAAAATTCAGAAAAGGTTCAAAAAATTAATTTTTCAATTTTCTTAGGTTTAGATAAATATAAAAAGTAAAAAAAGTAATTTTCAGATTTTCATAGTTTATTTTGTAATTTTAGTAATTTAATTAGTTTTTAATAGTTTAAAATTCATAAAAATAGAAAAATAATCGAAAAATACAAAATAGTTTTGAAAATTCTAGTTTGTTATTTTAGACTTTTCCATTTCATAATTTCATTTTCTAGCTTTGTTTCCTAATTTCTTGTATTTTGGTTAATTATTAAATAGTTAAAATAGTTTTTAATTAATAATAATTAGAATATTAGTTATAAAAATAATTTTCTTTTCCAAATATTTTCTTTTATCATTAGGATTGTAAAAATATCATATTTTAGGGTTAATATTGTATAAGTTTCACTTTTTAATTTGTCGTCACATAGATTTTAATTTCGGTTTATAAAAACATAAAACAAAACATCATTTTAAATATAGTGATAGCGTTTATTTAATAGATTTTATCTTTTAATTTCCTTTAATTTGCATTTAAGCCGTTTTAATGTGTTGGCTTTTTACAGTAGTTAATCTATTCACGAATCCTTTTTCCGTTCAAATTCTCGATCACTAAATGTTTGATAATCCATCTGCATTTCATTGAGACATAACGACCAGGGAGACTCTATACTCCTCAGATCTTCATTGATTTCGTGCTTAGGCGGTTTAAAGTGTTACGGTCCGCCATTCATGAGTGGCGGGCTTGTGATTAACTTATTGTTTGTACGCATCGATTAGTGATTTTTTTTTTTTTATTTTGTTACTTTGGGTCTTTTGTAAAGCGTTTCATATAATATGAGTCCATTTGACCCGTGCCTTTTTAAGCCCGTGCTTGTTCGGGCCCGAGCCGTTTGGACCCGTGGCCCGATCCCGCCCAACCCGCCCATTTTGCCACCTCTTAAAACATGCATGATTTAACAACAGCACACGACATGGTCAAGTAAATAATTTACATTAAAAATTGGCAAGTAAAATTGTAATTTAGGAGTAACTAAAAGAAACACGGGAATAAGTGTGCATAGGCTTTGAGTTATACTGAGGGTTAAGACTTAAGATTGTAATTTTCCGTTCGATCACAATACTTTTCAAATGGTTAGTTTTCATTTAGAACTAAATCGACCTTTAAATAATATAAGCCTATAGTTCATTCAACAAAGTATCATAAAATTAACGCATATTTACGCACCAAATATGTACTAAAATCCTAATTTTAGCCTAATTCCTCCGTTAAAAATAGTTTTCACATGACTTCTTTTATATAATCAAACATATATCATAACCTAACAACCGAAATAGCACAGATCGACATACTACCTTCCACATAGTGTTCTAGAAATTAAGTCATGTACTATTCAATGAAAATGAAATATTAAGGAATTAAAATAAAATTATCTTTGCACCTTTTATGTTTGTTATAAAACAATGTTAGGCCCCTTGTGATGCCACTTGTTTGGACTCTAACAACACATTTGTGTATGTCATTAGTTAAGGATTAACAACTGCATGGAGTGTTGTTGGATCGTAAATGTACCATCACTACATCAGCTGATGAACTGAATGACTACTTTAATACAGAAGGTATCATTATAAAAGCTAAATACACTAATTCGTTATCTTGAAATACATACCTTTCATGCTATATGCATCAAGATGATAGAAAAGTAATATTCTAGGATCTTGCACAAATAATTAGCAAACCATCCGGCTCTGCCATGATGCCACGCTCATGATCTGCAAACATATTAAAAACTGTAAATTGTAGTGTGATGTAATGGTGTAACAAATTAAATCATCATATACAAAAAATAGTTTGTCCAACCAGTTTTTTGTAGCCCAAATTGCTTTGAAAGTAGATCAATATAGAATTGGTATCTAACTATGATTGTAAAAATGTGAAGAGAGAATTGGCTCATAGCTTTTGCAAGCTTAATTTACAACATCGTCAAGATTCGTAAAAAATTTGAATATGTTGTACGATACCAATGGTAGATTAGTTTATATTATCTTGGTGAAAATGTGAAAATGTGAAATTGTACTATAAACAAACTTGTTTACATAATTAAATCAGATCACCTTTGAACATATTCCATATGGAACCGAATAAACCAAACTGTAAACATAAATTTGTACATTCCAATACTCCTATACCCAATGCAAATCAACTATCAGTATCAGCAATACAAAATTATCAACTACTATTTTAACATAAAGCAAACATTCTTCACTTAATCCAGATCTGCTATTTGACTTTTTATTAGTTGAAGAATTGAGGAATTCTTGCATTTCTTTCTATATGGGTACATCAGTTCATTAACAAAAATATAGAAATCTTATTAACATTGTGATCTCCTACTTATCCACAATCGACTTGTACTAACATCACCATTAGAACATTTCTTCGACAATGTTAATTGTAATACAATATAAAGCGGTATTGTATTATGATGTATGGAGTTTAAAAAATTATAGTTTAGTCCAACAATATGAAATAAGTTTTCTATAAAGCAGTACTTATTAAGAAGTTTCAAGCGTTTTCCTTGAGCAACAAATCCCTTCCGAGCGTTTCTCTTTGAAAACTTTTTAAAAGTTCTTGAAGTTACCTTTAAGCAACATATGACCTCTTCATTGTTTTGATAAACAAGTTTCTCCAGTCGACTTACTTGCGACTTCCTTATGACTTGTTCACGGAAAAACATACCAAACATGTTTATTACAATGCTAAATTATAGTTAAAATTAGCAAATATGTTTATCAAATTTATTTTACAGCCTAATCAATCTAATAAAATGCATATATTTGTAGCTTATGAGCTAAAACAAACAACAAATAACCTTAAACATGTACATGTAATACCACCAAACGCTATGTGATTCTTTGTAAACTATTTTGATTGTCTACATTGTGAAAGAACCTGATATCAAAACAGCAAAAAAGTTAAGCCATTATAAATCGCCTTATTGTTAAACATGAAATTAATATCTTGAACGAAACCAATAATTAGAACTTAAAGAGATATAAATCATACTAAGCAATAATTAATTAAAAACAACAAATTAGGGTTTGTTAAACAAAATAGATTAAGATAGAGAAACTCAAATGCAGTATCTCTTTTGTTCTCATACTTGTGTTTTAGTGGCAGAGGTGGTGGGGTGACCGGATTCATTATATGGTATTTGGATTTTGGTCGTCGGCATTGGGGATTGGGTTCCTCAATCACACTATTAGCTCCAATCACCGCAACCAAAAACTTACCATTAACGTGCTTCCTATAATCCTTATACCACCACAAACCATCCACAATCCCACCATTCTCACAATCTTCTTCCACCGAAGACAGCTTCCAAAACGGATACACAATTTTCTTCGATGCAGTTATAACCATTCTCCCTAATTCACATATTAGTAAAAACTCTAAAAAAATTAACTCGTTAACTTTTTAGCCTAAATCTCTACTGATCCTCAAAACCCACATCACATTCTACAAAAATAACACAAACCCACATCAAGAAACAATAAACCAATGCTAAAAAACCAAACTTTATCAAAAAAAAATAAGAAAAAAATTATTTGAGGCATAACCTCACTTATTCAAAACTAACCTTTTATATAAAACAATTAATATCAATTCTCACACAATCACAACTGGCTTATGTTATACTCACTAGACTGAATTATGGTTATATTCGTTTTTCTCTACCCCAAAAATCCTCATAACTACATCTCAGCTAATCCAATGAAACTTACTAATAGACAGGGTTCAAGAAGCAAACAAAGGAGAACGTCCATTATTGAAACACAATTCAAGAAGATTAGCAAGATCTAAAGAAACATACCATTGATTAATTAAAGAGCTGAGATTGTGTGATTTCAATCGACTTAGGGTTTTTGGAATTGATCTATTGTTGTTTGTATGTTTGTTTTTGTAATATGTGGTCTTTTTTTGTTTGTGTGCAGATGAATTTGATACCGTGTTTTTATTTATTTATTTATTTATGAATTTGGTCCAAAAGTATTGATAATATGCCCATAAGTACATGTGTATTGTTAGTCTTTTTTTTCTTTATCCAAACATAAAAACGATTTTTTGTTTCTTTTACTAAATAAAGAAATATTTAGCTTTTATTATTTTTCATATTTTATAAAAATAATAATAATTTAAAAAATATTACCAAATAAGGTATGGTTTGATTTTTTTTAAATGAAAAATTCCAACTAAAGGTTTTGTTTTATTATATAAAAGATGCATATATAGAGATAGTTTTAAAAAGTTTGAACTATAACTCTTCTTGAGTTTTAAATTGTCGTATCAAAATATATTAAGATTGTTTCTAGCTCAAACTAAGTTATACGAATTTTGAGTTTATCTATACTACATATAATAGAAAAACGGTCAAAGGTGAAAAAATTGAAAAGTTGAATTGTTGAAATTGGTCAAATAAGAGAGAAATGCATAGTGTAATTAATACTCATATTAAAACACCTCATTACTTAAAAATACAATAATTTATTCACATTGTACAACCAATTAAAAGCACATCCAACAAATGAAAAATAACCTATTAAAACACTCTGTACTAAAAAGTATAATAAAATTTTCATAATGTACAGTTTAAAGAAACTACAACATAATGCATAATATAAAATAATTAAACACAGTAATTAATAATATTTTTAAAACACCATAAAATGAAAAGTATATGTTATTATACACATTATACAAATTAATAAAACACACAAACTTCATACAAGCTAACAAGTTGTTGTTACATATAGTTTTGAAAACCAGACCAACGTGTTCAAACGGGAACCGGTGTCGCCATCGGTTCGGCTAACCAATTAAAGACATTCGAAAACGAACCAGAGAGGAACCGTTGAAACCGATACAAACTGGTGAATCAGGTCTCATCAAGATCAATTTATGCGGTTAATCATCACATGTACCCGCCGCCAAAACGCGCGAGTACCCTGCTATCTACACTACATATAATAGAAAAACGGTTAAACCTTGAAAATTGAAATGTTCAAAGTCAAATGTTAGAGAAATGTATGCCGTAATTAATACTCTTATTAAAAGTTAAAACACCCCATTACATAACATTACAATAATTTATTCACATTGTACAACCAATTAAAATCATATCTTCCAAATTAAAAACAATCAATTAAAACACCCGTTACTAAAAAGTACAATACAGTTTTCATAATGTACAATTTAAACAAGCTACAACATAATACAAAATATAAAATAATTAAACACACTAATTAATGTTATTTTTAAAATACCATAAAATGAAATGTACATGTTATTATACACATTATACAAATTAATAAAACACACAAAGCTTCATACAAGCTAACAAGTTGAAGGTACATATAGTTTTGAAAATCAGAGCGGACTAACGGGTTCAACCAGGAACCAGTGTCACCACCGGTTCGGCTAACCAATAAAAGCAATCCGAAAACGAACCAGAGAGCACCCGTTGAAACCAATACAAGCGGTGAATCGGTCTCATCGAGATCTATTTCTCCGGTTAATCGTCACAGTACCACCGCAGAACGCGCATGCAGTACCTGCTATACTATATATAAAGGAAAACCAAAAAGTAAAAAGTGAAAAGTTGAAACTAAAATAAGGAAATGTTGAAAACATATATTTCAAAAGGAAACTATTAATACATACCGAAAATCGGGTTGACCCGAGACGCTTCAAACCCGGTGGATTGACCCGGTTTATTTTGACCCGTTTTTTACCCAACCCGTCGGGTTGACTCGGTTTAAATCAACCCATTTTTTCGACCGGAATGGTTCAACCAGTTGAACCACCTGGGTCAAACCGGGTTTCAAAACATTATGTTTAATCCCCAAATATTCAAACTTTTATTATTTTTCGTTTTTAACCCATAAACGTTTTTTTAACACAAAACGATCTGTCGCTATAAAATTTCGTTGCTATGCACGGCTACTCCTCTATATTTTGAACGTATGCAAAACACTTACAATAATATCGCATATCGTTAATTGTCTGTTGCTAAGAACCGCTGCCGCTAGGCGCAGGTACTCGCCTAGTTTACAAAATGAATGTATATATATTTTTGTTAGTGTTATAATTTTGAAGTACTTGCATTAAACTTATAAAACATATATGTGATCATAAATTTAGTAAGCATATGAAAAGACCAATTTGTCCATTTCTACTATTCATTCACAATTTTTTTGCAAATTGATAACCAGGGGTGATGAGACGACGAGTCATCTTAATCTGAGGAGAAATCATGATTGGAGGTGCATAAATATATTAAGACAGTAAAAAATATGGAGTAGAAGAAATAAACAAGCAGAAATTTCAACTATTCTTTTATCACATTCAGAGAACCTTTATCATTTTTTTTTATAAAGGCAACAATATATAAAAGACCCGAAAAACGGGGCAAAAATACAATACACGGCATCCCTCCTCAATTAAACAAGCTAATTAAAAGAGGACGAGACCCAAAAGACACAAGAAATAAAACCACAAACTCACTAGCACTTGAGTTAAAGAAATAAAACATTGACAAGGCATTTGACTTTTACACAAATACCAAATGAATCAATGTCACAAAGTGAAAGCAAAAGACCAGACCCACCAAAGAGGATTCAGTGATTCACCCATGAACCTGGACCAATCAAAGATCTCAAACTAGACAAAGAAAGGAACAAATGCAAATATAAAAGACATATTGCAGAACCTTATATGAAGACACAAGATGAACAGCCAAACACAGGAAAAAGATGCAGTCCATCAGACCCACAAAAATGCAGACCTCACAGCACCATGAAGATAGCCATCATAGCAAATTTAGAACCTGAACTGACACAAAACTGATCATACACTTACTGCAGTCGCAAATTTATAGGGTCCCGTAACCATTTTTGCCAATCAATCTCTTTATACTTATTGGATCGACGCACAATCCACTCAAAGATTTTTAATTGAATGTCTTGAACAATCTTGTTAGTATTTGATATCTTATTACTAAACACACGAGCATCTCTTTTTTCCAAAGCGAAGTACCGGTAGACCAAATAACCGCTTGCGAACACGAGAAACATAGGTAGGGATATTAACGTTTCCATTTGATGAAAATAATTCATCTATAGAGAAAGCATTAACAATCCCCAGCTTCCACCACTTGTAGATCTTATCCCAAACACTCATAGCTAAATCACAAGTGACTAAACTATGAGCACACGTTTCCACAAAATTATTACAACTTGGACAAAGAACCGAGTCCAAATCCACACCTCTTCTATCTAGCTCCACTCGAACTGAAGTCTTCCTCTTAGAGCCCTCCACACGAAAATGTTAATTTTCTTAGGAACCAACTTGTTTCAAAGAGTTTCTTGACCATCGCTATCCGAATGTAAAATCTTTTCCTCGATCATACTTGATACTTCTTTGACCTTGAAATCACCATCTCCACCAAGCGACCATCTCCATCGATCCCTACAATTATTAGAAATGACAACATGTTGCAAAACTCCTAGAAGATCCTCAAGCTCCTTACTAACTCTACCCCTAACACTTCTAACCCAATCTCATTCCCACACCCATCGATTATCTACCCAAACCCCTCTATCCATCACACTAACATCCTTCCGCCTATCTAAATGATACAACCTAAGGAATCTATCGCACAACCTCCGATTATCAACCCAACGGTCAACCCAAAAACTAATATCCCTCCCATCCCCCACCAAACCGACGCATGAAGAAGAGAAATCTACCCCTAACCCATCAATCTCCTCACCAATCTTCACAATATCTTTCCAAACCCCCCCCTTTAACCCCCCCCCCCTCTCTCAAAGCCCTAATGTCGCCTAAACCCCCCACTAGACCCATGAATACTATTGATCACCCTAACCCAAAGACTCTCCCCCTCCTTCCTAAATCTCCACCACCATTTACCCAACAATGCCAAGTTTTTCGCCTTAAAGAACCAATATTAAGCCCCCTCCCCAAATGGACATAAATCGAACCCCATTTGACCCATGAAAGCTTTTCCCTTCACCCCACCCAAAAGAAATTTTTCTAATTCTCGAGGGTTTTATGACACTCGAGGCACACGGAACATCAAGAAATAATACAAAGGCAAGCTACCAAAACCGATTTAACCAAAGTTAGGCGCCCCGACGATAAAGTTTTAGCTTTCCAATCACCCAATCTATTTTTAAATTTTTCCACCACGGATTCCAAGCATTTACCGCCTCATGTTTACCCCAATTGGTAACCCCAAGTATGTAAACGGAAATCCCCGATGTCACATCCGTCCACCTAGCCATATCGCCATTTCTCCTCATCGACTCCTACACCATAAAGCTTACTTTGTTGTAATTCACCCTCGGACGGACACTTCCTTAAAACACTTAAGAATACACATGAGATTTGGTATTCTCTTTATTCCATTCCCAAAGAAGATAGTATCATCCGCATATTGAAGGTGAGACACCGTAACGTTGTTCTCCTCAACCGTCACGCCACTAAAAATGCCCTTTTCGACCGCTTCATTCACTATCGCATTTAACCACTCCGCCGCCAAAATAAAGAGGAAAGGCGATAAGGGATTGCCTTGCCTAACCCCCCTCTCAAGTCCAAATTCCTCCGATGGTGAACCATTAACAAGAATGGACAAAGAGGAGAATCTAAGACACGAATCCACCCATTTGCACCATTTATTCCCGAACCCCATTTTCTTCATGATATCTAATAAAATCTCCAATTAATGCTATCATCGCCTTCTCGAAGTCTACTTTGAAGATTAAACTCTTTCTTTTCCTTTTCTTCAAAATTACGGTGTCTCATTTGCTATTAATACTCCATCTAGAATAAATCTCCCTTTAATAAACGCGTTGCATTCCTCCCTACCACGATCCCCACCACACTTTTAATTCTTTCCGCTAGTATTTTTGCAACAATTTTGTAATAACACCGATCAAACTAATCGGCGAAAGTCGCCAAGACCAATGGGATCCACCACCTTAGGGATAACGATGACAAAGAAGTGTTACATCCATTCGATATCTCCATTTTGTCCCAAAACCACTCAATCGCTGACCCCTAATAACTCGGTTTAATGATCTTCCATACTTTCGAATGAACTTAAAATTAAAACTATCGGGCCTCGGGCTTTATCCCCCCACATCCCGGATCGCATCCCACACCTCGTTCTCATCAAAAGGCTTCTAAAAATCTAACATCATCGTCGGATATTTTTGATTCTATTGCTACTAAAATCGGTAGAGTAACCACTCCTTGAGAGAATAATTTTTATAATATCTAGCCATCTCCGATTTGATAACTTTGGGTTCTTCACACCATACCATCAACTATCAACCTTCTTATATTACATTTATTGTTCCTTCTCCTCACGAACGAATGAATTTTTTTTGAGTTTTCATCACCTTTCGCGTCTCATCTAATCCTAGCTTTTTGGCGTAACATGTTGCTATACTCCTTATCTGCATCCTCCCACCTCTTCCTTGCTTCAAGCCATTTACTCCTCTCCCCATCATTGAGAGTTCTCTTTTCTGCTTCCTTTTCCCAACCCATAGCTTCGTTTTTTAATATCTCCATTTTCTCTCTACAACCGCCAAACCTCTCCTTGTTCCATGCCCTAAGCCTTGCTTTGACATTTTTCAATCTATCTCGAAATATACTATCCGGCCGTAAACTCTTCACTTCTTTCTTCCATTCCTCCTCCACGCGTGTAAGTATGGTTCCTCCATCCATACGTTAAACATGCGAAACGGCTTTGGACCAAAATCGAGATCCACGTAAACAATCGGACAATGATCGAATAATTTCCTATCTAATGCAATGACCGAGAGGTTGCCCAAAGATTATTAAACTCATCATTCAACAAGAACCGATCTAACTACTTGAATTTCATCCCGTCATCACTAACTCTCGTGAATCTCCTCCCCATTGGAATCTTGACTAACCTCCTTTCATATTAATAAAATCATTGAATTCATTTGTTTCCTTAACGTTCACTGCGAATTAATTCTATCTTCAATACCTCTAACCACATTTAGATCTCCAAAATACACCACGCGCCATTCCACTTATTCATCAAAACTGGTAATTTCTCCCAAAGTGATCTTTTTTGCCTACTTACGTGCAGCCCATAGATACATACTAGGAAAACCTCCTCATCCATCCCTTTCTAGGACCCCTTAACCGCTATATATCTCTCGTCCCCTACCGCCTCTTTGCATACAAAAACCCTCGAACTAGCTAATGGTGGTTCATATATTCTAAAGATACTAAGCGCCTAGATTGTCATTGCTTATATGTGAACATATTTGTTAAGCGAGAATGTATTAAGTATATCTTTGAGACTTGTAATTGTGACTGGTATGATACAATGTTTGTATGTGATAGATACTAATTAGTCATGTTTATATATCAAGTGGCGATACTATTTAGCCTCTTGTCAAACAATCCTCTACTTGAATAGTAAAGATTCGGATTTTGGGAATGGAATTGAGAACATAGATAAATAGGCGAGTGGAACTATTGATTCATTTGACCGTCAAGTATTACATCTCTTGTTGAAAAGATTAATAATCTAGAAAGTCAAATAATTGAGGAACATTTGTGCTTACGGGTAATGATGGAAAACTGCTTTCTATGCAAAAGGAGGCTAATGTGAGATGTGTGGGAAACAATGAGAGCATCCCTAGCTCGTCCAATGTTGCTCCTTATGACATGGTTAGAGACTGAAAAAAGATAGGTAATCCGTTTTCTAAGGTTGGGAATTTGATTATTTCGGATAGTGATAGTGATGATAATGAAATTCTTGAGGGCTACAATGAAACTACTAGTTATATGGCATTTGACGGTGCTAAAAGCAGTAGTGGAGCGGGAATGAAGAACTTATATGGGCAATAGAAGGAGGTTACATATGATCAAGACCCTTATGATGACGATACTTTTGATGACTATGGTTTGACTAGTGACCAAATGAATTATGCTAACGCATATGATATTAATTTTGTGATCAACTTAGATAGGTGTTTATTTTAGTTGCATAAGTATAACATGTCATTTCTTATGCTAGTTTAGATTTTAAACACTCTTGCTTTGTTTGGTTTGCCTTTTGAATTTGAGGTGGGACTCACCCACATTGTTGTATTTAATTATTTTTTGACGTAATAATATTTGGTGAAAGTAACCTTTTAAAAATGAGGAGAGTTATTTTACATACCAAACTTTTCTCACATACCAAGGGACTCATCTCCATCATCCATTTAAAAAGAAATCAATGGTGAGATTAAAAGCATTTTATTATTTCACATATTTTTTAGAGTAAATTACACCGTTCGTCCTTGTGGTTTGCGTTGACCGCAAGAGTTCGTCATTTGACCAAAAAAGTTGCACCGTTCATCTTTAAGTGGCAAACGTTATGCATCGTTCGTCCTTTGACCAAACGACGTTAAGTTTGACTGTTAAACTCCCCTCATGTGACTTGCACATGAGGGTAAAAATGTCATTTTAGTCACTCTCTTTCTTCATAATGTGACCCACCATTACTTTTTTTCATCTTCTCACCCA
Organism: Chrysanthemum lavandulifolium; assembly: GCA_022545495.1. Lineage (NCBI taxonomy): Eukaryota > Viridiplantae > Streptophyta > Magnoliopsida > Asterales > Asteraceae > Chrysanthemum > Chrysanthemum lavandulifolium. Next base: position 35,825,612 of record CM040245.1, on the reverse strand, counting down.
TAACACCCACCACCATTATTTTCGTCCATCAATTTTTCCGGCCACCTCCATGAAATTTTGACCACCTCAATCAAACCAGCGGCATTAAATTCTTGAAAAATAATATTTTTGCTCAATATATAATATCACCATCTGCATATTATTCTTTTTCACCATATAGCCCTCTGTCTTCAACCCCATACACACCCACCCATCACTCACTATCATTACTTAATCATCAAAACCTCATTCCACCCTGACACCATCTCTTCCACCCAACACCAATCACCACCACTATAACTTAAAAAGGAACCACGATCACATTCAACATCCACGATCATTTTCACATTCACCATCTTCTTAAAAAAAAAAAAAATCACCATAAAACTTTTTAAATTTTCGACTAACCTAATATCAAATCAAATCTATCAAAAAACTTCTTAACCACAATCAGTAACCACCATCGAATCTACCATCCACGGTACCACATATACCGTGGTTATCTTCATCCACCATCACCCGCCACCCGCGTTGCCACCATCACTCACCACCCATGTTGCCATTATCCACGTCGTGAGTTTTGTGTGATTTACTATATTGGTTTTGGAATGGATTATTTGTTGTGGGTATCAAGAAAGAAAGAAAGGTGTTTAATCAAACAAAATACCGCATGATAACAATAATTAAAGAAGGTGTTTAATCAACAAAATACCGCATGATCCGGGTTTGAGATCTTGCGGTAATTTGTTTATCATGCGGTAATTTGTTTGATTAAACACCTTTCTTTAATTATTAATGGGGTTTTAATAATGGGGTTTTAATTATTGTTAAGGGGTGGTTGTGTTGGGGAAGATGATAAATTATGAGGATGATGGTGGTGGGTTTTTAATATATGAGTTTTGGGTTACTGCATTATTTGCATATATGAGTTTTGGGTTATTGCATTATTTGCATATATGAATGAATAAAATTAAAATTTAATTGTTGTATAGATTTTTGATAAAATTGTGGTGATAAGATTATTGTGATGAAGATGATGACCAATTTAGATGGTGTGGATGAAAGTTTGGGGAAGAAAGAGTTGGTGGGGGAAGAGAATGAAAAAGAGAAATAAGAGAAAGAGAAAGAAAAATCTGGTTTTGTGGGGGTTTGGAAATGGCGATATGCCTCATGGGTTAAGTGAATTAAGCGGCGTTAGTGGGAATTGGTGGGGCGGTTGGATGGAGGGACGAGCGATGCATAACGTTTGCCAACAGGATGGACGGTGCAACTTTTTGGTCAAAGGACGAACTCACTGCGGTCAACATAAACCACAAGACGAGCGGTGTAATTTACTATATTTTTATAATTTAAATATCTCTTAAACCGTTAATCGTTAGCGAAAATATTTACACCGTCGCGACGAAGATTTAATTATCTTTCTATAGGCAGGCACTTTGATATACTTTCGAAAAAGAAAAAAAATCGTTTTTTCCACGTGTTTTGGTTTTTACGTTCTTGAAATTTGCGTGAAAAATCGTATATGATAAAACACTAATTTGAATATCACGTGTGATATTAGTGTTAAATCATAGATGATATGTAATATCACATGTGATATTAGTGTAATATCACATGTGATATTACATATCATATGATTTAACACTAATATCACATGTGATATTCAAATTAGTGTTTATCATATATATTTTTAATGCAAATTCAATAACGTAAAAACGAAAAAACTTTAAAAAAAAAAAAAAAAAGGTGAAAAATACGAAAATTTTTTTGTCGAAAGTATATCAAAGTCACTTATCTATAAAAGATAGTTAAATCTTCGTCGAATGATATATTTTTTTCACTTAACGCGGTTTGAAAAATATTAATATTTCAAAAAAAATGATGAAATTAGGTTTTTTAAATCTTTGGGATTAATCTCATCCATTAGATCAAATAAAATGAAGAGTGGAGATTAATCGCTTGGTATGTAAACAATGTTTTGTCCTCAAATGATCTTAAATCTTTAAAAATAAATAAATAAAATAACATCAATCATATGTGGGGAAATGAGGTATGAAATTTCATCCCCATCTTTTGACATATATTTAGCACTCTAATGAATGATTTTCTTGCAAAAAAATTACCAAAATTTCACTCAATGCTATAATTATCGAATTTTACAGATTGCTATTTAACTTAAAAGAAAATGGATAAGGATCCTCTAATGTTCAACTTGAAACAGCCAAATTGATGTAGACATGTCACAAAAATTTGTATTGTAATGACACAAGCGGTAAGCTTCAACAAATGTACACGATTGCGTGCTACTTATTGGCCTCTTGGGTGACATATATAATTTGGTTTTTCAACTTATATTCTATCATTGTAATTTATTTCTCAAAAATATATATGTAGGTACAACGAAAGGCTAAAATTATTCATAATCACTATTTAGCTCGCCAAGAAAATATAATAACAAAAAAATACAGAACCAAAAATCGATCTATATTTAGTTTACTTCTAATAGCACCATCAATTAAGAATGAAAGGTTTAATAGCACCCAACACCTTTTTCACGGCTCGACCTATTTTCTTACCTTGATCCATAGCAGAAATATACGAGACCGTTCCATCATTTCCCGCTAGAACTCTATACTTATCTTTTCTTGTAAAATTTGTACACTCAAAACCTAATGTAGCAGCCAATATTCTTTGTACATAATATGCGACGTCATGCGGACTCTTTCCGGACGAACATGTAGCCTCAGCTGGCAACTGGTTCAGAAACGTGACCTCATAAATCGGTCTAGGGTTCATAAAGAAAAAACGGGTCTAATCCTTTCCAACCACGAGCTGTGGTTGCATGAAAAAACCCGACACGATAGTTCATTGCAACGGGCACTATTCGATCAGTTAGTTCCATAAAGAGTGCACTAAAGCGTAGCAAAATGGTTCTCTACAAGTTGTACCTTCGGGGCAAACAACCAAGTCACCTTGGATAATTCCTTTTTATCGTTGGCGTCCACATCTCGGATTCGTGTTAAGCGGACTGTTGGGATTGGAGATAGGAATTCGGATAATCTTGAGATTGAGTAAGTGACCGCTGGGATTCGTCGTTGGAGTACTGAGGATAATCTGACGGGTCCATTAGCGTTCGTGAGTGCGAACAAATAAGACCCGCCGGACCCCAAGGACGGTGGGGGTGGGGATTCCTCTCACTGTTACTCCACCACCAAATATTTTTGACAAGTAAGGGATTAACCACATTGGGGTCATAAGGCCTATTATCATTCGAATGATTGCGAGTATGACACCCAATGGTATCCAAAGGAGGATCATAAGAGCTGTGGCGGGAGTTGGTCTCTTGACGAGGCGGCCATCATGGAAGATCACTGGCTCGGGCCGGATTTCTTGTTGAGTTGTATATTGGCATTTGGGTACGTAAGGGGCATGCACTTGTTCCTGCATGTGAATTGGTTATTGAGTTAGTCATCTTATAGTACATGGTGATATAGAACATAAAAAATGTGTTACTATATTGTTTTCCATATTAATAGTATTATTCACGAGTTATCCCCTTTAATTTTGAATTAATCCATAGTCTTCAAAAAACTATAAGAACCAATCGGTTTTAAAACATATTATGTAACCAATTAACCTCTAATATAATAGACCCATTAATTACCTTGCATAGAGATAAAAATGAAGAAGTGGAATGGCGACTTCTAAGCCCCAAACTAGGTTGTCGATCTTCAAATATGGCTGCAACACGGTCATGTATCGAGCTACCTTCAACTAACCCTGAGGCTAACCCAAACCAGCTAACCATTAACTCACTTCCAATAACATAATCAGCTCGAAGATGATCCTTAACGAACCGTTCCACCATAACTCTTGGCATCTTGGTCACAACCACCCTTTTCCCACCCGAATTAAACACTCTCCAAGCATCTAAATCAATATCATCAAAATAAAACTTAGGTAAAACCGCCCTAGCCACAGATTCAATCTCCGAAATGGGAACCCCAACCGTCGAAACAAAAATGGCCACCTTTACTCCCATGTCACCCTTCCCACATGTATCAAGTAGTTTGATAACGGGCCAAAATAGTAACAAGAGTGCAAAAGCGTATTAAACCCGAGGCCTCGAAAGCTACTAGCATGAAATATGCAAAAGGATCATTGTTCTTCAAGAGGGTTCCTTCTAGCTCGGATACAACAGACTCCATTTATGTGTTAGGAGTTCAAAATTCTTAAAGAAAGTGTAGTGAATGGAGATGAAGTATAGATAGTATCGCGTATATTAGGTGGAGGTAAGGTAGAGTGAATGTTGGCTAATGCAGTTTATCGGTTTGCACCTACCATTAAGAAGATAAACGGGCTCGATCGTTTTTATATTTGAATTTTGCTTCTCTTTGATCTATAGACATAAAATACTATATCATGCATGTATGTGTATTGGAAAGAATAAAGTTAACATTGATATACATGTGGGTTACTAACCTCAACCACTTTTGAATTAAATGATGACAAATTTTAAGAAATAAAGTTGAAGTTGAAGTTTAAGCTTGTAACTTGTTGCTTGTTTATCAAGTTATTAGATTTCTACTAATTGACCTTCTCAAGTTCTAACTTTCTTACAAATTGACAGAAAAGGATATAAGCATCATTTTCACTTTTACATCTAGCTTATTTAAATTTTGGTTAATTATTAATGTATAATACTTGTCATTTTTTGTTATTGTGTGTATTAATTTTTTTTTTCTTATGTGTGTACCGAACTTTCAAATTTTAATTATCGTATGTATTTGCGACTATTTAGCCATGTAAAATGATCATTTTATCCTTCGAAATTTGAAAAAGTAAGGATAAAATGGTCACAAAATACACATAATAATCGAAATTTGAAAGTTTAGTACGTAAACAAAATGATAAGACCAAGATTCCATGGATTATCATCTCATCATCTTGTGTGTCAAACGTGCCATGGATTATAAATATGACCGAGATTCACGGTTTATCGTAGAGACTGTCAATATTAATTAGTGAACAAAATCTACTCCAAAATGACATACACTGCTTGGACATGTAGCCAATGAAGGTAACCATTATCATTCTCTTAAGGCTTCTTAATTATGTTGATAGTTGACGAGGTTGATTTCTAATAATGTAAGATGAAGGTGTACGCACATCTAACTGTATCATCTCAACCAACCTTTTGGCTCCAAAGTAAGGATTGGGGCCGAGTTAATACATTACACACCTTTACTCGATGTCTAGTTGCTTTCATCTTAGCAAAGTATTCATCCTCGACCGATCATAGCTAGACAAATAACTAAATCCGGAAAATATGAGTTAGAAGTCAATAGAATATAGAAGTTACATACATACATATACATGCTAGTTTTGGGCTATATTTTAAACTAGGCGTAACTTTCGAACTGAAAGCAGGTCCAAGAAATCTAGTTACATGCTCAATCCATCGTCTTTTAATTGTGCACACACAGGGGCTAGGCGGTGACACGTTGAGATAGGGGCCATAAATACTTTTTTGATTTCTTAGCTAAGGTTTCGGTAAATGCGTAATTGCTGAGCTCAAAAGGACTACTGGTAAATGTTGAACTAGCCAACCGTTATATTCAGCTTGAAGGGATCGAACTAGATCAAAGAAATGTCACTTAGATGATCATGGCATATACGAATACACCTGACGTTGAGGTAGCCAGGGCCCATAGAGACTTTTTTTCGTGGCAAGTAAATTGCCGTGATTGTTGATGTCAATAAGCTAGGATAATAGTTAATGTTGATTGTGTTAACTACCAAACCCAGTGAAGTACGTTGTGGTTCACATTTGGTCTGTCATTGTGGTAATTTAACATCTACTAATTAGCTAGAACAGCAAATGCATTATTTACTTCCTTGAACAAAATGAATCATGTTAAAGCTATGATAGTTTTGTGGGTTTTCAAATGATTCGCGTAAGCATAAACCAATCTGAATTAGATTTGCTAGCCTGTGAGGAATTATAATTAGGCTTGTCGAAGTATCGATCTGTCATTTGCACAGATGTAAAATCTATTACCAAAAATCAGTCAAAAATATAGGTAAACAATGTCCTTAAACTTATTTTATACGTTGAAGACAATGTAAGTGATTGACTTGTCTTTGTACCTAAAGCCAGTAGGAAATTTACTTGAAACTTGCCAAGGTAATACACGTAATGTGGGTAGGAAAAAAAAGGTTAACCATTAACGAAAAGTCACGGTTGGATATAATTTAAAACTTCTTATTCGCAATGATTTGCATCTTCAATTTTGTTCAATTAGATATAATCATCGACTTACTTATTTTAATGGCAATTCCATATTTCACCAATAAAAACATCAAAATTTTATATTTCTATGCATCAAAATCATTGCACATTATTCATTATTAACTTATAAGTAGTGTAAATATGACATTTGGAGGCTTATATTAAGTAAATATGAAATTAACCTTATTTTAATTGGGTAAATTGTCTTTTACAAATGCCACCCCTTTTTTTGATTTTTTACTTTTACAAATTTCGTTAATATAAAAATTATAAAGCCGAAAGACGAACATAAAAATAAAGTTTAATAAGTCGAAAGTTTAAAACCGATAAAAACATGAAATAAAAGCGATAAAAATTGTGTTGCAGAACTGGAGGGACAAACGAAATCTTTTGTACCTTTACCCCTTATGTCGCATCCAGGAGGGTGGGATAACATAACCTTAAAAAAATTATAAAACATTGACCAAAAAGTTTTGGGGATTAAATGCTTACCATTTGGGAAATGTTCTAAGGATCGTTGGTATGTCATAATATCAATCATGATGAAGTATGTGTATAAGTATAACGTAACCTCTCATAAATGAAAAATTCATCCTTTTCTTTTTGAGTGATATGAAGTATGAAACATATTTATATTTCATTCTCATATTTAAAAGATTTACATATTAAATAAACATATGAGTGGAATGAAATCCCATTTCCAAATACCAAACGCACCCAAAACTACTAAAAGTTAAAGTTAAACCATCTTACCATTATTAATCCTAGACTGCAGACTATGTATCATAACATCCAAATATAAAAGATCTTTAATCGAGTTCTTTTTAAGCCCAACGAGAACTTTATACGTATCAAGTTTATAGCGCAGCCCATTGGACAATTAGATGACCGTTAGAAAAAAATGAAAAGAGAAATGAGACTAGGGGTGATCGAAAACCGAAACGACCGAATAAACCGAAAACCGAAAACAAAACCGAACCAAACCGAAAATAACTTAATCGAACTAATAACCGAATCAAATTTGCTAAAACCGAACTAAACCGAACTACTAATTTGGTTTCGGGTTGGATATGGGTTTAGCGGTTTAATCAAAACCGAATTCATATAAATATATATATATTTTATATATTTATATATTTTATGTATATTTATATATAAATAAATACTATTAAAATGTTATCACAATATAATAAAACATTTTTATGCTTGAAATGTATCTTTTTTGCTAAATATCTATGTAATTATTATTATTTTTTTAAATAGTGAAATTCGGGTTATTCGGGTCAACCCAAACACCGAACCGAATTAGAATTCAACCGAACCGAACCAAAAACCGAATTTAAATTTGGTTCGGTTCGATTCTCGGGTTGACCTAAATTTTTTTTAACCGAATTAACCGAACCGAACAACCCGAAAACCGAACCGATCAACACCCCTAAATGAGACTAACCTCATTTATCAAATGAGAAAAAACCTTAAAATGATATAGATAAAAAATAACTATAGTTATACAGATATATCAACTTGAATTAGATGCATTATTAATCTTTTAAATGCACCAATATATATTTTCTAGCTAGACGTTAGATACATATACATACATTAGATGACATTTCATCAAGTTAGAAGAATCATATATATTTTTCATCTTCTGCACGTCAAATTTGTTGCTAGTACTGCTTTGCATCTTTTTCACTTCAAAATCACTTTCGAAACAAATTGAGATGCATATAAATGAATAGAGATGTATATAATTTAAGTCGATACATCTCAAATACGTGGTTATATTTATTTCTCATTTTCTCATTTCAGGTTTGCTTCTTACTAAAGTATATTATTTTTTACTTTTTTTGGTATGTGAGTGTGATGAGTGAATGGAGGAAACCAATTACTAGCAGTAATGGCCACCAACCACCAGTAAATATCCGGCCTCTCCGTGTCTTAGAAATGGCGCGAGTTCGACTCATGACATGGATGTAGTATCGCGATCGGGTAATTTAACGATCATCGTCTTTTGTTGGGTAGGATAGCGGTGCAAAAAGAGTGCTTGCGTGAAATGGTCATAAATCCATTTTTTTTAGTGAATGGAGGATGTATTATTTTGGAAGAAGTTGAAAAAAAAATTAAAATCGGAAATTAAAGGTGCATTTTAAAATGTTTTGGATTTGAAATGAGATAGGTAAGAATTTAGATGTGTCCATATGACATAGTTTTAAAATTTGGTTCAGAGTTAAGTTTAGGAGTTGGGTTTAACATATAAGCATGGAAGTATAAATGCTGTGATTAATATAGTTAAATAATGATTGCGATTAATAGTTATTATAATTGTTTATTAAGACTTTTTAAAATAGCTATTTTACTTTTTCACTAAGATTTTCTAAAATAATAGTAATAGCAGTTAATACTGAATAATATAAGAATAAAAAAGGCAAAATCTAACGGTCATCTAACAACCTCTTCTTATCAATCAAAAAGCGCGGTCAAGATTAAATCGGCTCATCACCACCGGCCCATCGCCCTATCTATTAAACCTAAAAACCCGGGTTCACTTCTTACAAATCCCACACCCTTCATCTTTTGACCCCCTACTTGAACCGAAATCAAACCCGGCCCACCGGTTTATCCGGTTCACATATATCTCAACCCTAACCCCCTTAACTCGGTTCTCCCCAATTTTCAACTCCCAATTTCAAAATTTTCAAAAGTAAGTTTCCCTTCCAATTCTATTTAATTTTTATATAATTTTTTGTCCGACTGATTCACGGGGTTTGAACCTACCGCCAGACGGACTTCAGGTTGTTAAAATTTATATAAAAATAAATGGCATCTAGTGAATTAGAACTAGTATCAGTAAATTCACAAAAACATGATCCAGCATGGAAACATTGTCAAATGTATAAAAGCACTAATGATGATAACAAGGTTCAACTCAAGTGTATTTATTGTGGTAAAATGTTTAAAGGTGGTGGTATTCATAGGATTAAGGAACATTTAGCTGGTCAAAAAGGTAACGCCTCTAGCTGTTTACGCGTCCACCCCGACGTTAGGTTGTTAATGCTAGACAGCTTAAACGGCGTTGCTGACAAGAAAAAGAAGAAACAAAAACTAGCTGAGGATATTAGTGCTTTTAATAATGTTGATCAGTTTGGTTTGGATAATAATGGTAATGACGATGTTGTTATGGTTCCTGTTACGGTTAATGAGAGTGTTGAGGTTGAGGTTGAGGTTGAGGCGAGTGTGAGTCATAGTAAGAGAAGGAAGAAAGGGGGGAGGGGGAGGAAAGGTAATTTAGGGTCGAGTGCGTTAGTTGTTGCTGATGATTTGTTTGTTGATGATACGGAAAGGGTGAATGTGAATGCAAATGTGAATCATCAAGTTAGTTTAGCCATTGGGCGGTTTTTGTTTGATGTTGGTGTGTCGTTAGATGCTGTGAATTCTGCGTATTATCAGCCTATGATTGATGCAATTGCTGCACAAGGGCCGGGTGTCACGGGGCCTGCGTATCATGATATGAGAGGATGGGTTTTGAAGAATATGGTTCAGGAAGTGAGAAGTGAGGTTGATCAGTGTATGGGGACTTGGGGGAAGAGCGGGTGTTCTGTTTTGGTTGATGAATGTAGAGCGGATAATGGTAAAGTGTTTTTGAATTTTTCGGTTTATTGTCCTGAAGGGTTGAATTTTTTGAGGTCTGTTGATGGGACTAATATTTTGGACTCAACGGAAGGTTTGTTTAGTTTGTTTAAGGAGGTTGTTGAAGAAGTTGGAGTGAGAAACGTGCTGCAAATAGTTACTAATAATGAAGCGCGTTATGTTGAAGTTGGAAAACAAATTGCTGATAATTTCCCTACTATTTTTTGGACCCCGTGTGCAACAGAATGTGTCGATTTGATATTGGAGGATTTTAGAGAACTTGAATTGATAAGTACAATACTGGAACAAGCGAGATCGATATCAAGATTTATTTACAATCACAGCGTTGTTTTGAATATGATGAGGAGGTACACTTATGGAGTCGACATTGTTGTAGTGGGTCCCACGCGCGCTTCAACGGATTTCTTAACTCTGAAACGGATGGTGAGTGTAAAGCACAACCTCCAATCCATGGTAACCTCAGAGGAGTGGATGGAATGTACATACTCTAAGAAAGACGAGGGATACAGTACTTTAGATTATATCAGCAATCCGTCGTTTTGGTCCATGTGTACGGTTATCACCCATTTAACAGATCCTTTGTTAAGGCTTTTGAGAATTGTTAGTGGTAAGAAGACACCAGGGATGGGTTATGTTTATGCAGCGGTATATCGGGCAAAAGAAGCAATTAAGAAAGAAGTTGTCGATAAGAAAAACTATATGGTCTACTGGAACATAATTGATCGTAGGTGGGAACAACTTCATCGTCACCCTCTTCACACGGCTGGTTTTTACCTTAATCCTAAGTTCTTTTACAGTACTGAAGGAGATATACATCTTCAGATCAGGTCATCGGTTTATGATTGTGTTGAAAGGTTGATTCCCGACACTACAATCCAAGATAAAATTGTTAGAGAGACAACTTCTTATCGTGAAGCCGCCGGTGATTTTGGGAGGAAAATTGCAATACGAGGCAGAGATACGCTATTTCCTGGTAATTCGTAAAAGTGCTGTTTAAGTTCAAAAGTTTATGTTTTCTGTAACAATAGGGTGTTTAAGTTATCGTTTGACTAATTTTATCTGATCTGCTGATTGGCATAGCTGAATGGTGGTCAACATACGGAGGGGCTTGTCCAAACTTGGCTCGTTTAGCCATTCGTATTCTCAGTCAACCTTGCAGTTTGGTTGGGTGTATGGCAAACAAGATCCCGTTCCAACAGATGCACGAAACAAAGAATTACTTGGAGAACCAGAGGCTCAATGACATTGTATTTGTTCAATATAACATGAGACTAAAGCAAATGTAAGTGATAAATGCTTCTTGCAATCTTTTATACAAAAGCTATGGTTTTTTCAGTGTATCTTTTTAAATAGGAAAGAATCTGAATAAAAATGATGTTTTAGGTTGATGAACAAAGAGCAGGATAACCCTGATCCTATTTCTTATGAGAACATCAAGTCAGTTGAGGCGTGGGTAACAGAGAGGGAGATTCAGGCAGATGATGTTGGTAGGTCAGATTGGATGACAGTTGAGCCACCGCTAGGTAATGTCATGCTTTTAGGACCGCAAGTTGATGATATTGAAGCCCTTGGTGAAGGTACGTGATGTTTATTCAACTTTATACTAATTGGAGAGAAAAATGTAAAAGTAGTCACTACATAATCTATGTGCAGCAAGCAATTATCCATTTGGTTGTGAGTTCAAGGCTTCAAGCCTCATCTGAGGCATATGTGCGAGATTTTATACATATATATTTGTGTACACAACATTTGACTTTGCGCAGGCTCATAGTCTAGTGTCTCTTGAATGAAATTTGTTAATTTGTGAGCCTTTATTTACATTCTTCTCTGTGCAGGGTATGGCGATCAAGAAGTTTTTGATGTGTTGAAAGATAGTGAAGAGGAAAATGGTGAAAGTTTTGTACAGTTATAGCCTATAGGTAAGCTTAGTTAGTTGTCTTCTGTTCTCTTTTATTCTTAGTTATGGACATCATATGCTGTCAAAATTTGAAGAAATTGATGACCTATTTGTATGTGATATAAAATCGGTAAATGTTGTTCCTATGTCATATACTGTTGCGTTAACCAAAAATGAAGAAAGTTTTTCTCTGCTGTTCCTGAATGCGTAGTTAGAAGAGGGATACATATTATTAGATAGAATCCTTGAATCCAGCAACCAAAAAAAAGCACAACTATTTACATTACTACATACAGCAATCTACACAACTTAAAGCTAGAAGAAGAAAAAATCAAAACAAGCCCAAAAATTACAAAATTTAACTTCTTAACTTGCTCTCCTCGTTGCTGGAGATTGAGCGTGGTGAACTAAAACCCGCTTCAACATCAACACACTCTTCCTCAACTCCCACTGACCAATTGCTTGCATTGTCTAAAATAGATGAAGATGGATAAGAATGCACATAATCTTCAAAAACCCACCCTTGGCTACCCTTTTCACTGGCCTCACACGGTGGAGCTAAACCTTCTGGCAAGGGAATCTCCCCTTCCAAGTACCTAATAACCTGCCTCATTGTGGGCCGTACTGAAGGTGTATTACTAGAACACATTAGCCCTAACTTGATAACCATCAAAACCTCAACCTCATCAAATTCGCCTTTTAAACGTGAATCAACTACCTCAAGAACTGCCTCTTTAGTCCACTTATCCCATACCCAGTCTACCAAAATAAGTTCTTCAGGCATCGCCTTTGGCTCAGTAGGTCTCCGCCCACACACCACCTCTAACAACAAAGCCCCAAAAGCAAACACATCTGAGCTTGTGGTGGGCTTACCTGTTCGTGTCAACTCAGGAGCCAAATAACCTAATGTACCCACTACTTTAGTTGTGCTTGAGTTTGTTCCGTGCTCACATAACTTAGCCAACCCAAAATCACCTAAACGTCCATTTAGCTCTGAATCTAACAACACATTACCTGCTTTAACATCCCTATGAAGCACTGTTTGCTCCCATTCTTCGTGTAAATACAACAATCCACGAGCTACATCCTTTATAACCTTGAATCGTTGTTCCCAAGTTAAAGTACGTACAGGATCATCATAAATATACTTATCTAAACTACCATTAGCCATGAAGTCATATACAAGCAACAAATCTTCTCTCTTTCTACACCAACCTAACAACTGAACCAAATTTCTATGTCGGAGGCGGCCAATAGTCGAGATCTCTGATACAAACGCCTCATACCCTGTTGTGATTCATTTGAAACCCTCTTAACCGCTACTAGGATTTTAGAATTAGGCAGAACCCTTTGTAAACATTCCCAAACCCACCACGCCCTAGTAATCCTTCATCTCTAAACCCCTTTGTAGCTTTCTTTAACTCCTTATAGGAATATCTATGAGGGCCTACATCAAGCTCCCATTCCTCAATCTTGTCGACGCTCTTTAATTTCTTGATCACAGAAACAACGCCAACAACGACAATGATGGTAAGAACTAAAAAAACAGAAGCTGAAAGAGTGACTATTAAACGTCTGTGACTCTTTCTAGCTCCTGGTATTGAAGGAAGGTTATTTAGATCCAAAGATTGAGCATTTCCGCTCGTATTAAAGCTCCAACCGAAGATATAATGAGAGCTGGCAAGAACACCTGTTGAGGCTGAAAATCCCACATACATGAAATCTTGAAAAACCGACGAGAGATCCACCGGAACAGACAAGATTGGCATACTTGGTTTTTCTGAAGACGTTGAAAGAGTGACATTTAGTTGGGTTTTCGAAGCATCATAATCTATCCACGCCTGAATTCTTTTCCCACATCTTAAATTAAGATCTTGTTTTGTGGAATTCCCATCAACGAAAAATCCAGCTTCAGTGGAATTCTTCGATAACATGCTGTTGATGTTAATGCCAACATGGTTGTTGTTTATATCATCAAACTCCAAATCTTGAACCGTATCGAATTCTACAGCAAAAAGGTGGTTGGAAGTATTGCCATTGGTAGTAACATTAAGTAGTCCAAGATACTGATTGGGTTGAGCTCCAATAAGCTCTTTAGTTGGAGAGATAGCGAAAGCCATACCATGTCCACCGAACTTTCTAATTTCTGGCAAGATGGCAAAAACAAATGAGGTAGAGAAAGATAACGGAGTTTTTGTGAGAGGGTTCTTGAAACGGACAGGATTCGTGTAAAACCCATGGCCCAAGCGAGAACTGGTGTTAGTGAGCTGAAGAATGCCACTGGGAGTGATGTCAGCTACTCCGTTAACAGTTATATTATCGGAGTTAAAGCCTTTAAAGCCGTTAAAGATGAATGAAAACGAAAGAGATGGTGTTAACAGAACAAGAAAAAGGAAAAGATAAAAAAGAAGCCATGTGAGGTGGGTGAAGGACATGTTTTTTGGGTCATGAAGGTACTGGTTTTTGTATAATGAATGTGTGTTATAATGTGTTATATATGCATATTGTGTTAGAAATGAATTATAACATGTGTCTCATTCAATTGGTTGTAGAAGAAACTAGGAAAAATGAGATAGAAATAAAGTAGTGATGGATGTGTAAAGTGGAGGAAAATGTGGTGGGTCAGTTGCTGGTGTTTGTTTGAGTCATGTCATTTGTACAATTGTGGTTAGGCAAATGAGGGGTGAGATATTTTCTATTTTTCTTTAAGTGGTTAAATTCAATTCATTATATGTTTTGTAGATGGACATATGTCAAGCCTTTTGTGTATATATAGTATCTGCACCATACAATTGGGGGTGGCTAAAAACTAACCACCAATGTGAAAAAGACCAGGGTTTGGTGGTTGGGTTGGAACCGACTAAAACTGGGTAAAGACATACCAGTTTTTTGCTTTTTATACTTGCAAACGCATGGTTCCAAATTTTATTGTTGCTCGCAGACTCGCAATTTGGTTTGGGATTGAATTAGTTCAAATGCCAGTCTATATATTTTAGTGTTAGAGCAAACGGTGTCATGGCATGCCAAAGCACTCTTTTTGATGTCACCTCATGCCGCATAAGCTTGGACACCCTCATTGCACACTATCAAAATCACAATTCCTCATAACATGACATAACACCCCATTTTGGACCCACAAGTACACAATTTTTAATCCAAAACACACACAATCATACGTTATGGCGTACGCCAAGTTTATGGTGTGTGTTATAACGCTAGCATGCAAGGGTGTCATAACATGGCCTTTGTTGGCGTATATGTCCGGAAGACAGGCAGTCCGGCATCATCGCTGGCCGGACGGCATTGTCTAAACCGTCCGGACGACGAAAGGACGATGATCCAGGTTTTAAGGGATTTACCACGTGGCTATCAACTAGGGTGGTCCTGCAAACGGTAATATAAGTGCGCACGAACAAAGATATCTACGGTGACGAAGATACATAGTTGGGGTAGTATAAATACCCCAACACATTTAATGATTCGAAAGATATAAATACACACATACATTAACCATCGCGTTTATCGCCATCTTACCCTCCAACTTACTTTCACGCGGGCTTGGTCGCGGACATCATCCAGGCGGGCTAACGTGTGTTGCTTATGTCTTGGGGAAGGAAGACTTTTCCTCCCAAGATCGTTGATTGAGCGGGGCTCTCGGCCTCCAACCGATAGCGGAATTTGCTTCAATGACCTTGCGACGGGGAGTCATGATACCCCATGCTCCTATACATGCATAGTTTCTGGTTTGGTTTACAATGAAAACAATTGTCTAGTTAAGACAACTTGTGTGTTTGGATTTCATGTCGACTAAAATGTATATGGGAATCTCTGCTATGAATAATTGGATTGTCCATTAGTTTCCATGAAGTTAGTACTTTTTTGTTTTGATTCTGGGGGTAAATTGCTTACGAAATTGGCTGTATTTTTAATCCTCCAAAAATATATTTACGTACTCAGGTTAATAAATTTGGCTCGAGCTAGTTTTAGTTGAGACTTTGTCGAGTTTGAGTTTGAGGTCTAGTGCCAAATATGAGCTTGAAGTGTATTAGTTGAGTTCAAGCTTATAAGATCCCAACTGCTGGTCTTATCGAGCTTTTCAAATTATAACTTTTTTTCCAATCCAGTTCCTGTTTTGGTAGCTTATACAGATTGTTACAATGGTAATTTTATATGTGAAATTTAGCTAAAACATTTCATTGCAAAAAAAGGTTCAAATCCCATTGAGTTTTAATAACATTATACTAATAATCATAAGTGGATAGACTACGATTCCACATTACATGTGATAAAGTAGTAAAATACTAGTAGCGTATTCGAAATTTCTCGTGATTGTAAAGTAAGTCAACGTAATACAGTAGCAGTTTTGGATGATGTTAGTTAAAGATACTCTTACTCGAAATATAAGTCAAAGAACCAATAACATTTATGGATATTACGGAGTAATAAATTTTAGGACCACAACTCTCTTAAAATTTTCTTTAATTGTAATAATCAACACTTAATTAACATAAAATATTTCATGCTTAACAAACTTTCTATAATTATAATCATTAAATAGGTATAAATATGAAAATAATGAAATCATTAAATATTATTTTACATATATTATGAGACTTAAACACAATTTATAGGGTTCTGTTAACAAAACTCTAAATTTTAAGGTTTTAAGTTGTTTTTCCACCTACTTTATTTTTGTCTGGTTTTATATCTATATCTAATTTTGTTTAAGTTTCTTCAAATAAATAACATGGATTGGATGGTTAACTTGTAACAAAATAATAGGTGGAAATAGAGATGGCAAAAAACCCCGAATCTGATGAAGAATCCGATACCCGACCTTGATTTGACCGAGGAATCCCCGGGTTGAACGGGTATGGGGATGGGGTGGGGAATCCCCGATACTGAAAAGTGGGTATGAAGGCGGGGATGGTAATACCCTCGGGTCCCCGAACCCGTCCCCGAATATCTTTTCACTATAAATACAATTGTATATCTTGTCAAGTGATATCAATATATTAATACTAGTTGAATTATATATATTCAATAAGATGCCGTAAAATTTTTTTTGAGTACCAAAATTGACTTAAAAAATGGGTCATAAAAGCAAGTATTTTTTAACAGATTGTAACTAATATATTATGAAAGGGCATTTGGTAAATTTTATTCTTACGAAGTTGACAACATACGATTTACAAGTTGCGAAATGTATCGATACAGATAGGTCTTTAAACTAGCAGGTCTACGATGGTTTTTTAAAATTTCATTGCGTCGTCTCACCATTCAAGTTGCATCTGCATATCAAATATTATACGTTATCGCCCAATTAGTAATGATGATAATATGTCATACTGAAACAAATAATGTTTAGCCAACTTATTGTGATCATACAATAAGACTAAGTACACATAATTCATTATTCAATAATTAGTTAGATTTCTAAACAAATTAATAATGTGTAGAATGCAGATTTGCACACTTTTGAAAACTTAGAAAGTATGGCTTGTATTGGTCTATAAACACCACCTAAGACACATAATTCATTATTCAATAATTAGTTCAAAACACATAATGTGTAAAGGTTTACATATGTCAACCGTGTAAGGGTAAAATCCCGATTGCATATGTCCCCAGGTAAAATGGGATCCCATTGGGGATGCCCCAATCGGGGACGAGGATGGGGACTTGTTTGTGAAACCCGACGGGGATGGGGACGGGGATGGTAATAGCTATTGAACTTCGGGGATGGGGATGGTATCGACCATTCCCCGCAAACCCGGCCCCGTTGCCATCTCTAGGTGGAAATATGACAAGGAATGTAAAATTGGTAGACCTTTAAACGCAAGTACCCAACTAATGCATATGTGATAACTTACATACATGTAATAAGAGGAGTGATACTCACACCACCAAAATTAATGCACACACCACAATTATGCACATATCATGTTGTAACATGTGCATTAGTGATGTGATATTGTGGTGTGTGTATCAATTTTGATGATGTGAGTATCAATTCACATGTATTAAAGTTTTTTATTCATAAAAACCACATGTGATTTCCCCTCTAATCATTATTTACAACAAAGGCACATTAGCATTTTAACGATTTTCGTCTCTTTTTTTCATGTATGTATTTGTTTGTCTTGTGATATACGGGCCGAGGTAATACACAAAGCAAGAAAGGAAAGAATAAGGTGAACTAATGAATGATCATAAGGCTAGTCGTAATAACGATCCAACCTTGGGTTGGTCTACCCCAATGAACGCGTCCCTCCCATTTTTGCTTGATTTGATCGGCAAAAAGCGACAAAATGGTTTGCATATGATTTGTGTGAGTATTTTTTTCATTTAGTTTTTATGGGTTATACTTTTGTTGTGACCGTGGTTGCTTTACTACGGACATTTGGTCATGTGTTTGGTCATAGAGAGAGAAGCTGAGGTGGCAGGCTGGTACGATCACCCATATGGTCTCCATTACTACTAATTTAAAAATGACATGCATGTGGTTGATTTAAGTTAAAAAGTCACAGTGTCTTAAACAGTAGTAATTGTGAATCTATGAGTGACTATACCAGTCTGCCATCTCAGCTTATCTCTCTAATACCAAACACATGACCAAATGCTCGTAGTAAGGCGACCCCGATCACAATAAAAAGCATACTCTAAAAAATTGAATGAAAAATACTCACACACAAACAATATGCAAACCATCGATCGGCAAAGCCGATCGAATCAAGAAAAAAAAAAGAAAGGAGACACGTTTGTTGAAGTCGCAGTAGGGGGACGCGTTCGTTGGAGGTGACCGACCCAAGGTTGGGTCGTTATTACGAGTACCCTTACAAAACTAGGACGATATTTACTTGATGGAAAGTTCACGTGCTATAGAAGACAGAACCAATGATAAATTTCTCAAAAGCAATTTGGTTTGTTTCCTTATACAAACAACATTATTAAAAAAAGACTAGTTCACATGCATAAAAGCAACTTAGACATAAACTTTAATATCAGTCACGTTATTTGTATGTGTTATTTTTGGTTACTTTTGATTGGTAATTAGTGGGTTTGAATTCATCGTCAGACATATTTAAATCGCACAAAGTCTTCATTTTTCGGAAAATTTAATGTGGTCACTTCGAGGTTATTTCTGTTTGAGCAGTTAATTGAGCATGATATCTCACACATTTTAGTATGATAATACAACCCTTTTGACTAGTTCACCCATGATTGGCCACGTTATTTGTATGTTTGCACATCCTGTCATTGTTTCATGAAAACCAAATTGGTTTTGATGATCTATTTTGTTTCTTTGTTACCATGTTTCTGCATGGATCAAACGCGGTAAATAATAATTGACTTCCTATATTTGAGCTTCAAAAAAGCAACGTGGGTAAAATGCGTCGAGCCTGGCCCCGTTAACTAAACTTTTTCTTTTTCGTGTCCTACATTTTTCATTGGCTAATAATGTTGCCCTTTTCTGTAAAAAAATTGACACTCAAAGAAAAACTGAAAATCATTTTCTTACAAACTTATGAATTAATCTATTTTCCATCATCTGTAAATAAGATTATGATCCATTTAAGAGCTTTTTTTCGTTATAGAGTTTCAGATCTTCGACTACTAATTACATATACATAATAATAAGAATTCATGCGATGTCAAAACTGCCATCATCCATTGACTATTCCATAGATTGTTTTCTTCGTTTACAGCCTAATACTCCGCAATAATGCTGGGACAAACACTGTACTCGATCACTCGTTGACTATAGCTTTATATAAATGTCATTAGTATAACTAGCTTGACCTAAATGCCAATAATCAAAAGACAATGTCACCTTAAGAAGTATGTTTCACGTTTATTCCTTTTGCCTTTTGGGTGGTACGTACACATCAACCGTTTGGAGGTATGACTAGATTGATTTTATGGATTAGTTGGTGGCAATGTGTAACATATAGTGGTCAAACTTATTTCAATGGTGTATAGTCACTTTAGTCCTTTGTTGAAAACTTTAGGATGATTGTAACAAGCATTTGAAGACGCGTCAAACTTAAAATGGACATCTCACAAGCACGTTGGTGGTGTGTTTTAGGAGAACTCGGCCGATCGAAGACCGACTTTTTGTGTGTGTGTGTGAGAGAGAGTATATTGTCATGCGTATTTGTGTTTAAGTTTGGTAACTTTTAGATGGTTATGTTGGTTGTCTTATTACACTATGTTGATGATGTTAAAAAACTCATATGACATTAAGTTGACGATGATAATTACGGTCACTACTACACCCAGTCTTATGTCAAGTTTGTAACCCATCGTAATATAATTTTTTGTTGAAAACCTACAACTATCCCTTCTATCCCTTCTTTAATGTTAAATCTTAGACAAATGTTGCTTCTATTAAAACAACTCTTTATCTATGAATGAATACAACTGTATTCAAGTTGACCTTAATTAAGCTACTCAAACTAACTTTCTATAGTCAAACAGTTGCCTAATATAGTTAGGTTGATAGTCGCACTAATCTCACATATGCACAAATTATGACTTTCATTCTAGATAGTTGTCATACGTGTCATCCATAATAAAATGAATGTGTGTAATGTCATATACATTAATACATGTTTTCTATAATCTTATTAGTTAAACATGGTTATGGAGGATGTTCTCACGGACCATTAATCTTTGTCGCGAGATTCGTTTCACCAACTTTTCTTTGTCGATATCTTTTGTTGGGTATTTGAGATGGGATATTACACATTGAAGTCAAAAACTATGGGATGGTTGATAAGATTATACCAGATGGCACATGATTACTTGTTGAGATTTGGATCCGATTTATAACAAAGTTGAGTAGTGCCGTAGTTGGATCCAAATAAACCCAAAAATTAAACCTTAACCGAAAACACTAAACCTACAAACAAGTTGGAAAAGTTCATCGAAATTATATGATGTTGTGAGATATCAAATTAAAGATAGTTTTATGATTGTCACGAACTCACGATGGTATAATTAGCTTTGTCTAACGATTTTATAAGATATTAAATTTTAAAATGTGAAAGTTAGTTTCATTATTTTTTATGACTAAGTGAATGGTTGAGATTGATTAATTTAATCTTTAGTTTTTTTTTTCTGTCTTTATTGAACCGAACTAATTTAGACACACATTTATAGTAATGATAAGAAATCGATTCCTGCAATTATAGTATATCGACTATTTTGTATATTCGGACATGTGGCAACACTTATTACAACCAAAGTTTTGATAATCAAGTTGCAGTTTGCATGCAATTACTAATCATAGCCTTGAGAGAACTTGGTATCCAACATTATAAAGCTGGCTGGTGCCTTATAACGCGACCATATAAGGCCGAAAGGCATCTCACCTCGCGCTAAATCTACTAGCTGTGTTATATCACATTTTTTTTAAAACTTTTTTTTGGGTTAATTATGAGCTAAGAGGTGTCTTATAACTTGAGTGATGAAGGGATTTGTTTTTAGGTTAAGTTATAGTTTCTCAGTTTTAGGGGAAAAATCGACGAATAACACTTTTTTGAATAACACGGTTCTATGACTTACAAGCACTAGTGCTCTAAAGGTTATGAACACCTCGAAACATAAACTCGATTGATATTGATCGTATTTTATTAAAATTCACCTACTTTAATTAAATGTGTTGAAATTATGTATAAATAAAAATAATGAGTTCATTCTGTTATTGTGAACTTTATAATACGTCAAAAATCGTTTAAAAGAAATTTGATTGTAAAATAAATACTTCGTAGTAAACAAATTTCAAAGTGTGAGAGGCCCAAACGCCCAAAAAAACCCCTATAACAAGACCCGATTCATACTGAATGGGCTTGCGACAAAAAGGTCAAGTCACAATCTCATCGGACTTACCAAGCCCATGTTTTGAACCTTATCCGCAAATCGCAATTAACACACGTGCCTCAGTACCTCATTTTTGTTCGTAGTTTTATAACGCGTCGTAATATCAAATACATAATGTTTACAACTTGATCGTTTGTTCACCAAAATAGTTTTGTTTTTTCTATCACCTAAGCTATAACTAAAATATAATGGATTAATGGTTTTATGTGAAAACTCAACGACAATATACGAAATGACTAGCAATATTTTCTTGTTATTTTTATTTATCTTTTATATAATAAAACAAAACCCCTAGTGGGAATTTTTCATTTTAAAAAAATCAATTCATACCTTATTTGATAATATTTTTTTTAATTATTGTTTATTTATTTTAAGTATTTTTAATTAAAAAGGTAAATTATTTCCTAATTTGAGTTAGATTTATTAAAAAATCGTTTTTCAGTGGTATTGAAGAAAAAGTCGAAAAAAACACATGTACCTAACATGTCAAGTTTGATACTTTTGGGTGAAATTGCTAACTAAAAAAAAACACTCTACACATCTATTCTCTTCATTCATGCACACCAAAACTACCACTTTCTAAAGAACATCATTCGCTCCCACCCAAACAAAAAAAATTAAAAATACCAACCTGCTTTATATGAATTGAAAGGTACGTTCATGAACGGTATTCATCAACAATATATTATTTGTAATCATGCTTGAATGATACATTATTTTCTTTATTTTGGGGTCGGATTTATGATCATTCTAAGGTTAGCTAATCCGAGGTTTATGTTAGATCGTGTGTACCATCAAAGGGGTTATGTTAGGTTGCTAATTTGTCATGTGTAAAGTTAAAACAAAATCTTAGTCACCAAACCCTAAAAGGTATGTTGATGAACAAGAGCCCCAACCACTAAGACGTATTAATTTATATCTACTATACAAATATTCTAAAGAGGTTGGATACATGGCTTTTTCTTCTTCTTTTTTGTTTAGAATTATGATCTTTGTAATACATATTCATATTGGATTAATTAATTACACAGTTCATCAAATAACTGGTCAATTTTAATGGTGAATTGTTACGGAGTATTTGATATCATATGTTGATTTTGGGTTATTGGTTGTTGATATTTTGTGTTAAAGTTGGTTGGTTTATGGATCAAATGTTGTTTGTTAATGAAGGTATACACATATGTTGAATCCGAAAACTGTAATTATGTGATATGGAGGTGTTGAGGCTTGTGTTGGTGAGATTGACCTCAAATTGAAACATGGCTCACTTAAAAAAACGTGTGGTAAATCTCTTACGTTAATATTTTTTGTGTGCAAAATTTGACTGCATTTTTGGTATGAAGTATGAACTTTTTGAGTTGTGCAAAATATAAATCTCTTACATCAATGTTTTTTACTACAAAATACAAATGTCTTAAGTAGAATGTATATTTGAGTTGTGCACAACAAATGACACATGACAATGCTAAATTTCTAAGCTTTTGCATTCATCGAAAATTTAAAAGCAATTAAAATCGAGGATTCTTTGCAAAGTCGACTAAAGGATTTTTCAGTCATTATTATTGGATCCAAGTAAGGTTTTGAGATTTTGATTATAGAAGGTCTATTCATACATGTTTTTATAAATGTGTAATATACTTAACTTTTATAAAATAACCTACAGAATCAAAACATATGTAAAATTAGTTAATCATAATTTGTCATTTATAATAATTGTTGTAAACTCTCAGACCTTGACAGATCTTAAGCACTCGTGGATCGTTTGTGTTGCATATGTAATCATAAGCAAACTAATAGACAGTCTCTAACACTTGTATTCTAAAGCGGAAAGTAAACACAAGATGTCATAACTAAGAACACTTAGATCCTCTATGGATCTTTTTATTCACTGAAACTCTATGTTTCAGATTGGTTGGTTATCTATTACAAACTATGTGGTTCCTTTTATAACCAAGGAACCCTAATCTATTACTACTCAATCGACTAAACATGTTTGCATGCATTTAATGACTAAAACATTAAACAAATATAGAGTAGTCTAGTAATACTGCCCATGCAACCTTGGGCGCTCAATAAACCATAATGAGTGAGCATTTAATTCATAGGCGCATGCCGATCCTAGTCGACTTTCACCCTTCAAGAAGAATACTGAAATGCTTGTACTCTTCAAGAGAATCACATCTTGAGATTCTCGCTCTCCTTCTGAGAAACCTTGGCAGATTGTCGCGAAATTTACTTCACATAATTCCCAACAATCCTCCCTAAACGGAATTTGACTTGGTTAAGTTCTAGTTTCGACCTTGAAAGATCTTTTGAGACTTCAAGATTAGAGGATTGTTTTCTCGGATCATTAGCAAAGAACCAATAATAATTTCATCTCTATGATGATCAAACTTTGAAACGCCTGTGTCTTTGCAAAGAACAAATGACATAATGTACATCACTACTTATCAGTTGCATACTATTCTTATCACTTCCAGGTGTGTGAACTCCTGTGAGAGGTGAATCATTGAAAATAATGGATTTGATGTCTCTTTACCAATAGCCATCTCTACTGGAGTAGCCAAATGTTTAAGTTCGAAAAACTATGGTACACTGATAACCATCTGATTTATAGGTAAATCAGAAACCATATAAACGGATTTGATGTGTCATTACCTGTAGCCATTTGCTCAGGACTAGTCAATTCTTAGAATTGGTGAATTGATAACAAAATATGGAGATAGTTGCCTTTACCACAATCCATATACTTGTGGGCTAGACAATTCTTGGATTCCAACAAGGAATAGATCATGGTGAATTGATGACCATATAACACTCAGCAATTAAGCATGGGTGGTTGCAGACCCTATGATTTTGAGCAAATCATTACAATTTATCAACAGATTTGACATGTCTTTACCAAAGTGTACCCTTTGGACTAGCTAACTCTTTGATACACACAAGGTATATCGGTGAGTTAAAACCATCAAAAATACAACAAACCCGCAAAAGAAAGTTTTTTTTTTTTTTTTTTTTTTTTTTTTAACTAATAAGCTAACAAACTAACAAACAAAACAACATGACAAAACAAAATCGGTACAAATTACAGAGGACAATATATTTTACCACATTCATGATGAAGATGCGACTTGTGCTTGCGAAGTTGATTCTTGATCAAACCAACCGATCGTTCAAAGATCGCTCTTTCATTCCCCACTAGATCGGAGGAATTTCCAACTTCCGACACAAAGATCCTTTCCATAAGTCTCTTGGGCAATGGATACTTTCTTCAAAGAAACATGCGACTGTGATTCCACCCTTGGTCTCAAGCACATGCACACGAGGAGAGGATAGAGTCTCCGGGACATAACTCGCTATAAATGTGAGTTCTCCCAAATGGAATGTCCTCTACTATCGGAGAATGAGATTTAAATAGGACTTGAAGATCTCCTAGTAAGAACATCCCGGAACCTTGTGGTGCAATGTTGCGATAATGGTGGTAACTCGAGAGTACTGAGTAATCAAGTCCGCCTGCTCACCAAATGGAGTATTTCCTTCAAAAGGTGAATTCCATTGAAGTTTCATCCTTCGATGAATGACATTCATCTCATTATGCTTCGAGTCCAATTGACCAAAGACATTTTGATCTCCTCGGAAAATCGAGCGAGAACCTTCTATAATGAATGTTGCGTTATCGACTTCAAGGTCCGGAGAAGTGATTTTGGCCATCCTTTTCTTCCTTCTTCCCGAACTTATAGATTCCTAAAGATGGTGTATCTTCTCGAATGGCATTCATTCTTACTAGCATGTTTCTAGCCTTCCTTGTTCTTATACTTGTTATATCGACACGAGCAAACAGATGCCATCGATGGAGTGGTAGGCGGTACAATAGGTACCGGAAGAAATGGCAACTGGTTCAATAGATGAAGTTTTGACAGTGAGCTAGCAATCTCTGTAGGAGTTTCACAGAAACCATAGATGGTTCACAGAAAGAACCTTGTTATCTTCCTAGAAATGGCAATGCTGGAAACCATAGATGGTTCGTGAGAAGAACCTTGTTATCTTTCCTATCCAATTATCTTTTACGCCTCGGCAGATGCAATGGTTTGGGTGGAAGAGAACATGACAATTGCTTCTAAAGCTGGAGGAAGCATAGGGTTCAATGATTGATTTGTTGTAGATGAGTGTGTAGGCTCTATGGTATCTTGCTATACCGGAGAGACTTTGGAGGACATGACACCAACATCAAAATTGTCCACAATCGAATTGTCTTTGACCTCTTGGCCTTAGGGGCACTAGTACCATGGAATTACCGGCAATTCTCTTTAAGCTTGAAGTGTCCGAAGAATAAAGCTTTATGATTTGATTATATTTGCGAGTCAAAATATGATCGGGGAAAGCCTTGACTTGCTTCATTGACAACCCAGAGTTATACAGAGATGAGCTCTGGTTTTTCACCGCAATTCTCATTTCAGCTTTAGTAGGAGGTTTATCTTTATCCCTTTGAGCTTTGATGGCTCTCCTCTTTTCAGCTGCTTCCTTCTTCATTTGTCTTCCACGAGCCATCATCAAATCCACAAAATTTCCACTGTGGAAGTCTGTTCCCAAGATACTCTGAGCAAGTGAAGGGTTTGCTATGACTTGCTGAGTGTAAGCATCCCAATGATCGGCAAGCATCTGAACACGCAATGCATCCAAATCTCTTCGTCTCTCAGGATTTAAGGTTGAGACATCCTCTGCTTCAAGTTGTTTAGCCAATACTTCACTTTCCTTAGACTTCTCAAACTCAGCCAACCGACTTTCTTGTCCTAGCCTTTCCTCTTTACTTATCAAATCTGGACCAAGTTCATCATCTACCAGTAAACCTTTTCCTTTATCAGCAGTCTCCTTAGCACAATCATCATCAGCAATGTCGATAACAGGAATCTTAGTAGAAACACCCAAGTCTCTTTCAGAAGAAACATGTTGTGAGGGTGCTTCATTAGGAGTGGACACTGAAAGTTTTTGTATGTCTGAAGACAGACCAAGTTCAGTAGCAACATCCTCCATTGGGGTATATCGTGAGCGACTTTAACATACTCTAGTTCCTTGGATACTTGATGGTTGCTAAGTAAGATCTCTTTCTCCTTTTGTAAAGAACGGGATCCTTCTCCTTTGAAGATTACGTAATTCTCGATGAAGGATCATTAAGAGACATCGGTTAACATATCAAGAGACCCAACCGAGGTTCATCATCTTCCTCCTCGAAGAAACCACAAACTTCCTTTTGGTTTCCTTTTCAAGTCTGTTCTCAAGGTCCTTAACTTTGCTCTGCAGATCTTCAATCTTACTCCAGAGAAGACTTGGTCTCTGCAAGTTCCTTTTTAATGGGTGCATACATGTTCACAAGATCATACACGGATGAGAGAGTAATGGGGTCCTCGGCTCCACCCCAGATTGCTCTGTGGTAATGGGAGCCTCATTGGACCTTCGGTGGAAACATGGTCATTCTCAACATGAGGAGATACCTCAACAACGGTACCCTTGGAGGGCTAGGAGAGGCCATTCATTCGGATCGGACTCAAAATCATCAAGAGAATCATGTGCGGTGGAGGACTAGGACAATGTGCTAGAGATGGAGTTGGTGGAGGCCGCCCGAGCACCATGAGAAGCTTCAAGAAGAAGGAGGGCCCTCATCAATATTGGTGATGGATTGCCATCGGTAGCAACAGTGAAGAGGGTGGGATGTTGGCAACATTCTCCTCATCGTGACCACATTGCCTTGAGGCAACATAGCTTCTGTCGAGGAAAATGTGCCCCTCAAAGTTAGTTCTCATAGAGGCAAAAAGTTTGGCTGACAGAGCTCCTATGGCATAAAAGGATTGGACTTGGGTAGAGGAGTCTAAAATCATTTGTAGAAACCTAGGGTACATCAAAAACTTATTCTTCTTCCTTTGAATATTCTCAATCATATTTTCAAAAATAAACTTAGAAAAATTATAAGTACCCCCTTGGGAAAGACACACAATACCACATCCCAATTGGGTAGAGAAATGGTCCCATCCTCCTGACTTGTTGCTAATACACTGAAGCAACGTGTGAACCAAGAACCTCCACATAGGGCAAAGATGCTTCTTCAGCCACATATCAGTCCTCGTACCCCGATACCCAATCGCTCTCAGCCCAGTAAGCACCTCCATATGTTTAGAGTGATATACCCCATCAGCATCTTCCAAGTGAAGCTTCCTCCTTATCAACTCTTCCGTAACCACATGCTCTGTTCCGTCAATTGTAGCCACAATCTCCGTTTCACTTCGTTTCGAGGCAGTTGCCCAAAACTGAGTAACAAGTGATTCAGAAATTGCATTTGGAGAATGTGTTAGAGCATAGAAAATCTTGGACCTTTTTAAGAATTCCACCATTGGTTCATACAACTCACCATCTTTAGCTTCTCCCAGAAAAGCAACTTTGTTGTGATCCTTCTTAAATTCCAGTGCCATGTGAAGATTTGAGATTTTAGGGTTATGATGCTCGAAATGAGGTGTTATTGGATGAAGGAGAGGGAATCGGTATGTTTTGAAGTGGAAGAATGTGAATGGTGGAGTGGTAGTTGTTGTCCAAGTTAGTCAAAAGAATTTGACCGTTTGGTTGACCGTAGCTTACGTGTATTTCAACTTGACCAAATGAAAGTGTAACGCTTTAGTAAACAGATGGTCAATCTGCTGAAGTTATACACTTCAAGAAGAACCATCAAAGATAAAAATATCTTGGTAATATTCTAGAGATTTCTTGTGCCAACCACTCGCATTAATTTCCATTGAACCTCGAATCCGTCTATAAAATGATCCCAATGCACACATAACACTTCAACAAAGATCCCCAAATATCATAATAAACCCTAGTTTCTTCAATGTCCCAAAATTAATTTCAATCAACCATGAGTAGTTCCAACCCAATCATCCTTTCATCAGAAGACAATGAACCCTCCATGAGTAGTTTTGAGAGGTGGAAAAAGAATTATTTGGCAAGCACCCAAGGGCTCATCCTTAAGTTCTTATGTATCACCTTATGAAGACTCGGATGAGGAAGCAACTTCAAAGAGAGTGAAAGAGCCTCCTCTTACTGTTGTGAATGAGCCTTCCCTTCCCGTTGATGATTCTGATAACTCCTGTAAGGAGAGAACATCTTACTTCCAACCTCCAACACCTCAGCCTCCACGAAGGCCACGAGCCCGAAATCCGCCACTCCCTAAGGATAGAGAGGTGGTTCTTGGTCTTTTTGCACCAGATTTTGGTGCATCAACACACATCGTATAAGGGAAGGGCTAAAGGAGAGTGGAAGGATTGCATTTTGGTTGAAATGAATAGATGAAGCACAAAGGACATATTATTTTTCTCCATCATCATGTGTGGTCATCGCCATCATCAACGTTTGCATCAATCCATCCTCTCCATTTTGATCCTTAGCTTCTTCGTCGTACTGGTCATGCATATCCATCCATTAATATAGAAGGAATGGGTGGTTATGCAAGATTTGACAAACGCATATCCAGCATCTAGTGTGAAAGATGTGAGAGATCATGCATATCCAACATTATGTTAGATGTTGGAATAGATGATATGTACTAGATTAGGATAAGTATAATAGCTCTTTTCTTGTAGTTGCATTGAAGTTGATTGTAAGTTGTAAGCTGTAATTTGAATGAATGAACAATTTTAACTTCAATACTTGTCTTCAGTATTATATCTTCAGTGGAAACCAATTGCTTACTCCATTACTTAGCTTTCGGAGGAAACACTTATACCAAAGGACCACATTTGAGGAGATTTAAGCGAGCAGGGCATTACGCAAAACAAATTCATAGAAACACAAGGACAAAAAGAGACAAAACAGATGAAACTATGAACAAGCGAGGAGTTAGCAAACAACATATACACAAAGTTTACTATGAAATCCTCCCTCGAGGCATATGCCTCCCCGAGGCATATGCCTCCCCTTAAACTTTGCGATTAAGGAAGAGAAAGATCCACCGGTGTTCTTGGGTTTCGGTAAAATTTTGGTCCTTTATCCTTCGAAGAACAACTCTTTGAAGTTTTGTGAAGTGCCCCAACCTCCTTTAGTGCCCCAACATCCTTTCCCTTTATTCATAGAATCAATATATGCGGGCCAATAACCATGTTTAAAATATGGGCTAGTAGGTTGCACATAAGGTCTATCTCACGATCTCCTCCAAGGAGAGTCGGTTCTAGCTTATGGGACATAAGGTGGAATATTGTTAACATTGGTCCACACTGGTCTTTGTTTTTGCTGATTAGCACAACCACCCAATCTTTGCTCATAGAAATCACAATCCTTAATAAGATGAAATTTACTTCCACAAACAAAACAAGTCTTCCTTTTGGAAGAAGTATTCAACAAAGAAAATGTTCGATGGCATGTAGAAGTACTTAAAACAGGAGCATTAAAGGAATTGTTTTTAATAGACATATTATTCAAAGATTTAAAAGACAAGGCTTTAGGGGAAACAGGCTTGGAATTAGATTCCTCGCCAGCCTATCCTAGAAGGCTTGTAGATAGTCTTGGGTGCGAGCTTGGGAGTAGGCTCGGTGAGGGCTTGGGAGGTCGACTTCTCATTTGAATCACGCTAGCGAAGACCCTTGATCCGATGAATTGTCCTTTGTCGGAGAAAGAGACAAAGTCATAAGATGAAGCATCTAAGTCCGGTAAGTCATTTGACTTTCGCCATACAAATGGTGTGATCCATCAAAGTCAACGATGATAGATAAGTCGGTGGGCATGAATTCACCTCTAATGGGTCCGGGGACAACATGTAAATCACCTTCCTTTCTATAGTGTTCTAAGCCTGCGGTGTAGATTTCGCCCATCGTATCTAGCTTCCAATCCTACATACTACGAAAACCTAAGCCTATTCACGAGTTCACAGATTGACTATTATAGAGTTCTCTAGCTAGATTGTCACCGATATCAACCATTGTTTATTTCTAGCTATTTCCTCTGCAATTTTCTCTTTAAGCTCTAGATTCTCAATAATAGTATCGACTCTTTCCTTTTCGGTCGTTTAATGTTAATATTAGCAATATCTAGATCAAATTGAAGCACCTTAATCTTTTCTTCATAAGCTATCGATTCTTACGAAACCAAACCTTTTGTCTTTCTAATGTTTTTAACGAGTTTATAAGCTTCATTATCAACATAGCATGCATTGTACTTAGGTTTCATAGTATCATAAGCTTCTTTCGGTTCATTGTATCTTTCACTACAACCAAATATACGATTGTGTACACGAGAAAGTCCCATGAAGGCAAATTGATCATGCCTATCTTCGAAGTGCATCGGCCAACAATCCAAGCTTCTCTCAGACGCCAGACTTCCTCGATTCATGTTCATGTGCGGCCAGTTGACTGCTCATCCATGGTGACGTGTGGCTGAAGTGCTAGCTCTCTCGATTCTGCGATAGGAATTGTAGCTAGTACTCTTCACTCTTCTGTCTTTGCACTCTCTGAGAAATGACCCATCGATGACAAGAGAAACACTTGACCTTTCTCCTATCAAACCGAGTTGGATCCTTTCCTTGAACCCAAACTTCCTTCCCGCCTTCTCCTCAAACCTCTTGATATCTCATCGAAAGCATGGCCACCGCCATTTTCGCTTCATCTCTTCCATATCAAGTGGGTCCACCGTCAAAATCTTCATAAACAAGATCTTCTTGAGTATCATAATCAAGAACAAATGAATGAAGCACATCCTCCAATATACTTGCCGGTTGGCTTGAGGATGTGATGGGGTAGGACGATAAGATGATGATGGCATATAAGATGGACTTGAAGCATGCATCGTCATATTGGAGTGAGATGTCCCAACAAAGGTGTATGACGAGAAGAGGATGCACGGTAGGAGATCGACATCGAGTTCCGAGATCCGAGTTTGTTGTATAGATCATCAAAGGTGAGCATGTCCACCCACCTTTAGCTTTGAGGCTATGCTCACATGTAACCATGATGGAGGCAAAGATCTTAGAAACTTAGAGTTGCAATCATCATTGTCGAGCTTCGCATTCGGTGATTCGGTGACTCGAGAATCTTGTGAAACCCGTCGTATCCTCATGGATACCTTCTTCCTCGAGATGTTGAATTCTTGGAAGTGTTGTCTCATCATAGACTTCCTCATCCTCCTGGACTCTTCGTTCCCACCAAACCTTGCTTTCGAGATCCATCCGGATGTCCTTAGCATCAACCATGTGGTGAAAATCACCTAAGTGATCTTCGTGAATGGATTGAAGAAGGATGGTTCTTACCTTGTGCTCTCTTTGCCTTCGCTAGAATCTCTTGGCTAGTTTTGGGAGGAGCAATGGTGAACTTACCATCAAGATCCGGAATGGTCTTCTTTAGAATGTTACCATTCTTCACAATCTCCCATGATTCCAATCAATATTGGAGATCCATTCGCATCTTCATGGTCCATAAATCATACTCTTCCTTCTTCAAGTAAGGAAATTTGCCATTCTTGTTGAGAGACTCGATTCTTTGCATAGAGGTGGTGTTGTGTTTGATGTTTGATGTGGTGAATTCGATTCATCATCGGTTCGAGCATTGTAAATATGTTTTTGGTTGAATGGGGTGAGGTAAATAAGGTTCTCATGATCGTAGAGACTCTCCCGAGGCTCTGATACCACTTGTTGTATACTCTCAGGCCTTGACAGATCTTAAGCACTCGTGGATCGTTAGTGTTGCATATGTAATCATAAGCAAACTAATAGACAGTCTCTAACACTTGTATTCTAAAGCGGAAAGTAAACACAAGATGTTATAACTAAGAACACTTAGATCCTCTATGGATCTTTTTATTCACTGAAACTCTATGTTTCAGATTGGTTGGTTATCTATTACAAACTATGTGGTTCCTTTTATAACCAAGGAACCCTAATCTATTACTACTCAATCGACTAACCATGTTTGCATGCATTTAATGACTAAAACATTAAACAAATATAGAGTAGTCTAGTAATACTGCCCATGCAACCTTGGGCCGTTCAATAAACCATAATGAGTGAGCATTTAATTCATAGGCGCATGCTGATCCTAGTAAGCTTTCACCCTTCAGCAGTAACACGGAAATGCTTGTACTCTTCAGTAGAATTACATCTTGATGATCGCTTCTCCTTGGCAGAAACCTTGCGAAGATTGTCGGAGAAATTCTACTTCACATAATTCCCAACAATAATTACAAGTTATCTTAACATGTGATTAACAATCTCTTGAAGATTGATATTCTCTAGAAGACGAGATCAAGATATATGCTTCGTGGACAAAGATGAGATATTTTTGGAATTGGCTTGGTTTCATCTTCCGAATTTAACCATGTCGAACGTGTTCATGTAATTAGCTTTAACCGCCCGATCTCCCCCGGTGGTAGGTTTGGATATTAGTGAACACCATGCGAACATCCTTCAAGAACCCTATTCTATAGGAATATTAATAGCAATGTCGACATTGAATTGAAATATCTCTTTGAGGTAAATCATCGTTTTCAAGATTTACTTTTAAGCTATATTGAGATTTCATTATTTGAATGTATCCGACCGAAAGTTGATATCCATAGGAATTTAAGGAAATTAGGAATTTGTATACCGCGTGTAAGCACCATGTGTGATGATATCATATTATGACCTAAGGTTTGCATCTTTAACCCAATTTTGAAAAAATGGGTCGATTTGGGTTGCACTTAATTAATAAAGGTTCAAATGTAAAAAGTTAGTTGAAATGAACCGAGTCAACGTGACAAAAGTTTCCTTACAATGTCCTTGATAATACCATTTTCCTGATCATATTTTGTAAATTCACTTCTTTGTAAATTATGATACAATGGATAAAAAAGTAACTTCACGGCCTGGCTCATCCTGCCTCGACCCGTTTTGACCCAAAGCTAATTTGCCTTATTTAAACTAGATATGTTATTTACATGTCTCCTTGATGCATCCAGGATAATCCATCAGAAAAGGATGTCAACCAGGCATGTTAGTGATCAGCTTGCCATTATAAAGGTAACTGATTCTGCTAATTTAGACTTTGACTAAAGGTTGTTAACTTGAAAACTTTAAATTCTTACTTAGTGTTTAGTATTGGATTTTGAATTGAGTTTGATTATGGCATTTTGATTATGTGAGCCAAACTATCAATCATTATAATTTTCACTAATCAAGCTCTTTATGTTATTGATTGTAGTTTAAAATCCAAGTAGTTTCTTTCGATGCATCTTATTAGTTCTGAACTAACCCTTTTTGAACATCTATATCAACTGATTTTATAAGTTTATGTTTGTTTAGTCAAATTTTAAAGTTTTGAATTGATGCTTAAATATGTTTTGTTTGATAGTATTTAGTTGCTTATGATTGACACATACATTTATTTAGGAATGATAATTGTACCATATGATCTAAATTTGTTTTCAGTTGTGTAGCAATGGAGGATGCATATGGCAAACATATGGATCAAGGGTCCCATGTCTATTCAATTGATTAACCAGGTTGGACGTTTTCATGTTCATGGCAATTCATGCAATTTCTGTTAGGATGTTTTACATTTTCATGCTCATCAGTTTGTTAGTTGTTATAATTGTTAATAGTTTTAAAGGTTGAAAAGTGCCTCTAAAGATACTACGAAGACTCTATAAAACATAAACCTTTGGTAATATACGAAAATTTTGAATCGATAAAAAGCACATGAGTAAAATCTATGTTGATGCTAATGAATTAAAATACGCATTTTAAACAGACTGTATGAAAAACAAAATAAATCTTACTAGGTTTTAATTAGGGACTTCGTTACATAGGTATACTTTTAGATGATTATAGTTCTCACATCACATGTTAACATGGTAAGTCTTTTGGATGAACCAAACACTAAATACTATTTGTTTGAACCCATGAACTTCAACATACAAATAATTCAATCTGTCGTATTTTTCGTCCGTAGATATGAGTATGTGACACTAACGTTGCTGATGACTCCTTAGAGCTATTGGGAGAGATTGAGCAATCATGTCGATTTATTCACGGGTGTAAAAGTTAAATGGTAAGTCCGGGAGAGTTTGTACTTGACTTATTTTGCTCTAGATTAATATCTTCTCGTGATTTTTCATTTCGGTTTCTTATTAGCCGTTGTTGATTGAAGTGTGCGATGAAGATACCAAATAGATCTATATGAAGTTTTGACCGTAAGCGAGTCATTTCAAGTAAGCAACAAGACTAGGGACGAAAACATCAATTATCCGAATGAGTTGCTCGTCTTGAATGTGTCAAGAATGGTCCATATATGGTTGTCTCTGTTAACATTCCTAAAACCTATACGATGGGTTGTAAAATATGTTTTCTATTTTTTTCTTCCCATTTTTCTCTTTTTTTTTTCTCTTACAAGTTTATCATTTTGTATATGACCATTAAACTTTTAATCATCTCATGATCTTACGTAAATTTCTGTAATACGAGATACATGATCTTGCAATTGGAAGTTTCGAACCCTCTTTTCTATTTAGTAATCTACTATCTAAATTCTCATGTAAGTTTATAACTGGGGTAAAAGAACAACTTTTTTACACTATAATGCACCGACTCTTCATACGTATTTATTGTCATAATTTTTAATTTTTGGAATGATATTCAAAACGAACCTTTAAATAAAAAATCATTATTTATAATCACATTATTTTATCGATGATGTTTAAATCCCGTGCGTGCACGGGACTTATAACTAGTAACAAATAAACATAAAACACAAAGTTTCATTTCTAAAAGATCCAGACCGGCAGAGAACTCAGATCTCGTGCATTCTTTCAGGGTGTCAACTGACCTTTCCTAGAGACTTAGCCAGAAAAGTACTCTGTATTATACGGTTCATTGGTATTTTAGCGATGAGTAAAAATTGAACTTAAAAACTATTTCTCTAAAGTCTTCGTTAACCTAGCGGTTAACTAAAAATTTTAGATAAGAAAATCAATATATGTTATTCTAATTGCTACAATGCTAAGTATCATTTGAGTTTTCTATAATGTGAACTTGTTGTTGGTAGTTTTGTGTGTTGGTTGGATCACCTTTCCTGTCAGGGTGAAGATAATCTATGTAGTCGGATATTACTTAGTATAGTGTAATCACTCTTCAAAAGAAATTATTCAACCCTAATGCCCGAGTATCATGAATATCTCTTTGGGATAACACCGATGTTTGTTCTTGAATTAAGCACAAATCTAAGAACCCTTTTGCTTTTGGATGTTAGGTTTTATATGTATTTTTCCATGCGGATGTGTGTTCCTATTTATAGGAAAACTCACAACCAAATGAAATTATGATAATTAATTGGCCCATTAATCACATTTTAATATTCCTCCAAGATATGGATTAGTGGTTACATAACTAATTAAACGCCGTTATTAAGTTGTAGTTATATTTGCCCTTGAATATGTCAAAGCCGTTACAAGCTAGTTTGAATTCGGCCCAGTGTTTATCATTGATGAACATGCTCCCTGGAAGAGCTGTTCTATTAGTGCGCTCACTAAGGAGTTCACTCTCTGAAGAGATCAACCCTCTGATGAGACAACTCCCTGATGATAAGATTCAGGGTCCTACTCTATGAAGACTATGATGCTGAATTCATCATCCTGATGAGATCGTTGAAAGTGTTAGTCACTGAACTCATCAGAGCTACTTGAATTCAACAATCAGAGTCATGGTGGTTAAGTAACCTGATGGGTGTACACTCTGTATCTCCAAACCCATTATCAGGTGTCACTTGAAACCCTCAATTGCACTAAATTTCCAATAATCCTCCCCAATTTAGTATAATTCCTTTTTCATGAAAAAATAAACAATAAAACAAAACCAGTGCATAAAAAAATATCTTGAAGATTTAATTTCCATCTTAATACATTACACGCTCAAACATTCGAGAATCAGAGTGTTACTAAAAATTGAACTCTTCAACCAATTTGAATAACCGAAGATAACATACACACAAGTTTTCAAACACTTAAATGGTCCTGACACTATACAAGCCATGTGTCTATATCCATTCATGAATGTTTCATGAGCAAAAAGCCCAGAGTTCTGAAGCGACAAAACATCACATTCACATAAGTAGTTCCTTTATTCGTGCACATACTCTTGCCCTTTTTCAAATGAACTATAAGAAGTAACCCTTCATCCTATCCTTCAGAAGGACCAAGCACAAACCTTTGGATGTAAAACATGTGCTCCAGCTTCTGAACATCCAACATTCAACATTGAATTCAGCTCCTATGTTTCCTTAGGAAGGAATTGGGTGTCTTAATATTCAACGACTATGGTGGACTTTAAACCCATCTCTTTAGCAGACTTTAAAACAAGTCTCTAGATAATCTCTTTGTTAAGTGATCAACTATATTTTGTTGAGACCCTACAAACTCTATAGAGATCGCCCCATTCATGGTAAGTTCACTAATCATGTTATGCCTGACACCTAAGTATCTAGACTTCCTATTTTACATCTGGCTTTAAGACTTTTTCAATGTAGGTGCACTATCACAATGGATAGAAATGAGTGCTATAGGTTTATGCCACAATGGAATACCAAGAACAATGTTTTGAAAGGCTCAAGGCGCATCAAGGCGCGAAGGGGACCAAAGAGCCTCGAGGCAAGGGGCATACCAAGGCGCGGGATTCACGAATATGAGGCGCACTAAATACATCAAGTTTTTTTTATAATATATGTGACCATTTATGTAGCTTAAATAACACCAAATAACATTAAATACTTAATACATGACACCTATAACCATTATAAAGATTAAAATGGATCAGTTGTCACTTCTCAAACGGATCAACTCTTTGGCTCGATGAACTACATATAGATTAAAATTCATATAAGACTAAATATGCTTGTGTCCTACACTTGCAGACTTACATGTAACAAAGATCACAATTTAACACAAAATATCAAGCAATCAACATATTAATATTCAAGACATAATGCCACATTTTCATGATAATATGTCATAAAGAAAATACTTAATGAAACAAAGTAACTTGTTAAAAAATAACAATCAATAAAATAAACATAAAATCATTTCAATATTACAAATCATACAAATACTCACCCTATGATGTGACACTTGAAGATAAAATACACTTATGACGTTATTTACAAATCAAGAAAATAAACAATCAATAAAAATCAGTTCAAGATATAAACTTATGACATGAGAGAGATTACATATTCGTAAAATAATCAGAATCTATAGTTACCCATTTGCTTGTGTGTTTTGGTTTTTTTCCAAATTTGGGTTATTAGATATAACTTAAAAGGCTCATGCATATAACTTATAAGGCCCATATATCTTATCTTAATATTTAGAAAAAAGCCCCAAAACTTGTTACATCTCTCGAGGCTAAAAAGCCCCAAGGTGCAAAGGCTAAAGACCTAAAGGCCGCGCTTTTATAGGATTCATGCATGTCGTGATCCTCGATCCAAAAAATCCCTAGAGCTTGAGCCTTGAGCCAAGGCGCGCCTAAGGAGCGATTTTTAAAACTATGATCAAGAATCAAGTTTTTCAACTATTCAGCTTCTTTACCAATAGCTGCCAAAGCCACAAATTCAGTTTCTATTGTTCAACTTGTGATGCAAGTTTCTTCTTAGAAGCCCATGAGACAACACCTCCGCCAAAAAAGAATACCCAACCACTTGTGGAAGAGTTGTTTTCAGCTTTGATGATCCAACTTGCATCAGTGTATCCTTCCAAAACTAGGATTACTAGTGTACCTACTCTGTTTACCAACTAAAAAAGCAGTATTAGGCCTTGTACAAGTCATGACATACATCAGGAAACTAATTACCCTAGAATACTCAAGCTCGGATACAACCTTACCAATATTTGGTTTCAGCTTCTCACTTGTATCCATAGGATAAATCATAGGAGTACAATCAAAGTAACTGAATTTCTTCAGTACCTTCTCAATATAATGAGACTGAGAAATTGAGATTTGTTTACTTTCATATTTGATTCTTATACCAAGGATAACATCAGCCTTCCCCATGTCTTTTATGGAGAACCTTGATGACAAGAACTCTTTTGTCAGGTCTACCTGAACTTGGTTAGTTCCAAAGATCAGCATGTCATCAACATATAGATAAATGATGACTTCTTTACCAGATTCATCAAATTTATTATACGCACATATGTCAGATTGATTAAAAAGACAACCAATGGACAAAGCCACTTCATCAAATTTTTGATGTCATTGCTTAGGTGCTTGTTTTAGTCCATATAAGGACTTAACAAGTTTGCACACATTTTTTTCATTACCATGATGAAGCCCTGAGGTTGGTTCATATAAACCTCCTCATCTAAATTATCATTCAAGAAAGTTATCTTTACATCCATTTGATAAATAATCAGAGTGTGAATTGATGCCAAGGCAATCAACAGTCTTATGGTAGTGATATGAGCCACTGGAGCATAAGTGTCAAAAATAGTATATCTATAAATTTTGTTTAAAGCCTTGAATGACCATTCTAGCCATGAACTTTTCAAAAGTTCCACTTACCTTCATTTATCTTTTGAAAATCTATTTGCAACCCAGGGGTTTGTAACCTGATGGTAGATCATCCAACACCCAAGTGTTGTTGCCCATGATGAAATTCATATCATCATTTATTGCTTCTTTCCAGAAAGAAACATATTTGGAATACATTACTTCATCAAATGTTTTGGGGTCATCCTCAACATTAAAGCAATAAGAGTGTTGGTCAAAGACCTCATCCCTTGTTCCTTCACTTAAATATAATTAAAATTCAGGTCTAAATAACTTTGGAGTCTTGTTCCTTTCGTCTTTTCTAGGCTCAAGTTACTAAACCACATCCTCCTCAAAGACCTTTTCAGGGACTTCTGAGTCACCATAATCATCCGTTCCAATTGACTAGAAACATATGATTTGGTCTAGGTATAGACGAGAATCGATTCTCATCAAGGATTGCATCATTTGATTCAATTATAGAGTTAATTGTAACAAATTCATTAGGTTCAATAACATAGAACCTAAAAGCCTTGTAATGCTCAACATATCTAATAAATATGCAATATAGACCTCTATCACCTAAATTTTTCAGCTTTGGGTCAAGGAACAACAACCTTACAACCCTAAACTCTGAGATAGTTCAGGTTTGGTTTCCTTTTGGTCTAGATTTCATAAGGAGTAACATCGTTCCTTTTGTTGGGAACCATATTTAATAAATAGCAATCGGTTAACATTGCTTCACCCCGTAACCCTTACTTAGCCAGTTAGCCATGAAGGACAACATGAAATTAACCATTTCTTTCAGTACCATGATTTTCCTTTTAGATATACCATTTTGTTGTGGAGTATAGGGAGTATAAGGAGTAGTTGTTTCATGGATAATTCCAACATACTAAAAATCTAAAGTATCTATATATTCACCCATCTTATCAGATCTAAGTCTTTTAATTAGAGCTCCTTGTTGCAATTCTACTTTAGTTTTATACTTTTTAAATTTATTTAATGCCTCATATTTAGTATGCAACAAATAAACATAACAAAACCCAGAAGTATCATCAATAAAAGTCATAAAGTATTTCTTATTCCCTAAAATAAGAGTAGCACGAAAATCACATAAGTCACTATGAATTAATTCTAAAATTTCAATTTCACGTTTTGCATTTTGGAAAGGTTGCATAGTGATTTTAATCATAGTACAAGTTTTACACTTCTCATCGCTCATTTCAAAGGCAGGTATCAAACTATCCTTAGACATATCTTGCATTCTTTTAAAGTAAACATGGCCAAGTCTAGCATGCCAAAGGGTAGAATCATTCATTTTAGAGGTTGACATAAAAGCTAAATTAACAATATCATTAACAATATTAAGCTGACATTTTATTGCACAAACAACCAAAACCAATAAACATGCTATATTTAGATATTGTGGAGCAATATTACAAAAGATGCGGAATTTGATAATTAATTGCTTAAGTATTCTATTTTCATATATTGCATGTTTATATCTGAATTGATACTTAATTGCTTAAGTATTGTATTTTCAGTGATTGTGGAGCAATATTACAAAAGATGCGAAAATTAGCAATATTACAAAACATGTTTGTTTGTATATTTGTTAGATTAGTTTACTTTTTATATGTTTTTCTGTTTTCTATGTTGCTAATTGTCTTCTGTCTCAGGTTAGTATACGGTATATTCACTTTCATTGGATACGACATATTGCTTGATACTCAGATACAACATATTGCTTTTAGCACACGACGTATTGGTTGGTGATACAGATTAGTTTAATTAGTTTAAATTTTCATTTTCTTTTTTTTAGTTTTAATTCTTAATTCAGTAATTTGTTTACTTTAATTTTTATTAAAATTTTCTAAAAAAAGGCATAAAAATTTAAAAACCCTTACTGTTTTTTCTATACGGCATATTTATTCATTTATATATGGTGTATTGGTTTTATCACAGTATACGTAATATGTGAAATTGGGATATTACGTATTGAGTGTGAGCTAGATACGGCGTATTGATTTATTTTGATATAGTGTATCGGAACAACAGTAGACCAAAAATATTTAATTTCTCGTTCTTATATTTAGTTTTTATTTGTTTATAATTTTGTAGCTGTTGTGTCCCCTTGTGTGTCTCTATTTCAAGTCGATGTGGATGTTTGACATACAAGTTAGAAAAGTTTATGAGAAAAGGAGAAGAATTCTCT
Organism: Chrysanthemum lavandulifolium; assembly: GCA_022545495.1. Taxonomy (NCBI): domain Eukaryota; kingdom Viridiplantae; phylum Streptophyta; class Magnoliopsida; order Asterales; family Asteraceae; genus Chrysanthemum; species Chrysanthemum lavandulifolium. The sequence goes on along the minus strand of CM040245.1, from coordinate 35,784,172 downwards.
AAGAAATACCGACTTATTGGCAAAAATAATTATGAATACGAAGAATATACAGGTTATCCTCATTACGGTTCATATGAATACAATCACTCGCCTCAGTTTTACAAATACTTACCAAACCCACCTAGTCCACCACCACAAAAAGAAGATTATAGCTTGGATGATGATATGATGGCTACCATACAACGTATTGAAGAACATGGTCATACTATCACCCACATACTCATCACAATACCCAATGAAGATAGTATAGTATAAGATACAAATATGGAAGTACTATGTGATGAGTATAATATGGAGGGGATTAGGGATATAGAGCTTGAAGACATAAAAAGGCTTAAACGATTTCTAACACCTACCGTACAAGTTTCACATAAGCCAACACCGGTGGTCGAACCATATCTTCCACCCATTCCTTTCCCTAGTCAATTGAAAGTAGTGAGGAAGGAGGAACCTAGCAACAGGAAAAAGGAAGAGACAACACTATTTGAAGAAACGAAACGAAAAGACAGGAAATGTTTACAACACAAAATGGTAGCTTCATTGCTAAAACTTGTTACTCCTGTTACTAATGATCATGTTAGTGTTCCTATACAGGTTGCAGAAAAGATGACGACTTGGTGGAGCCTACCATCCACATCACACCACCTACTGATGTTTGTGAAGCACCTGTTATTAGTCCGACTTTGGTTGAACGTGCCAAAGAATTTGACGATGATCTTGGGAAAAAGGAAGAGACGACACTATTTGAAGAAACAGAACGAAAAGACGGGAAATGTTTACAACAAAAATGGTAGCTTCCTTGATAAAACTTTTTACTCCTATTACTAATGATCATGCTAGTGTTCCTATACAGGTTGCAAAAAAGATGAACTACTTGGTGGAGCCTAGCATCAACGTCACACCACCTACTGATGTTTGTGAAGCACCTGTTATTAGTCCGACTTTGGTTGAACGTGCCAAAGAATTTGATGATGATCTTGGGGATACTACCACTATTGAATAAGATGTTGATGTTGATCCTAAGAAGGGTGTTGATGATCTTGAAGGTTTACTCGCGAATGATACTTTCTCATCCTTTATAAAGGTCAAGGAACGCCCAACTACCGTTGGGGCAAAAGAAGAACTAATGCCACTCGTTCATCCTCAACAAATATTGCATATCAACACTACATCTTGTATTTTTCTTATTTTTTAATTTTCTAACCAATGATTCACAAGATGTTCCCGATTTGTTTTTCGGTGGTCTATGTATTTTGGCAGGTTTAATGGTTTTTGTATTGTTAAGTTTAAAGGAAGGAAAACAAAGTGATTTGGAGCTTATTTGAAGAATCTATATGCACACTGTCCAGAGCATATGACATATGTAACTCTAGCCATACGCCGTATTGAAGATATGAAGAATTCACTAAGTATATGTGAATATGAAGGCATACGGCGTATTTAAATCTGGCAATATCCGTATTAGAAGTTCTGCAGTCAAAGCTCAAATCAATCGTTGAATGAATACAACATATGAAACTCTGGCCATATGTTGTACTGAAGATCTTATCCCTAGTAACAGTGCATCATGATTTAAAGGTATACGGCGTATTAAACTCTGGCAATATCCCTAGTAACATACACTTTCTTGCTCACATTTTTACCATGGATATACTCCCCATACATCCTGATGTTACCAATACTTGACAATTAGATCAATGCATTAATAGATGGATAACTAAAATGTAATAGGAGTAACATGGCTAGCAATACTTTCTCTTATTGATCACAACACACTTAGAATAATTTAGTTTAATTTACTTTATTGTAGTAGTTAAATATAAATCAATCAATCAAAACCCCCTTTAAACCTGTAAAACTCACTAGGTTAAACCTAAGCATACTATTCTTGAGATCGACCTCGTACTTACCCCACTGGCTACATCTGATCGGGTACACTGCCCGTGAAAGTGTGTCCCTTAAGGTATAAGTCCGGCAAAATATAAATATAAAACTTGAATAAAAATACTTACAACGAAACATACATCAATAACCACAATTATTCAAAAGTCAAAACACTACCTGAAACCAAATTCTTTCTAATTTGAGGTACATGTAAACCATTAAAAAAGAAACAACTTTTCCATAACTAAATCTTAAATCCACACATCCACGTCCATGCACCAGGGTTGTTGACTCACATTTCCCAGTGTGAAGGATTGATCCATCAGTCAGCGACTCGTAAGTTTTAAACCAACATCTATCTTTACACATATGGATAGTAGCACCAAAATCAACCCACCACGCAATATTATCATCCTACACAAAGTAAGTCTTAGAAGAAAAACTAAAATGAAAAGAATAAGAAGGATTTCTAGCCACATATTTTAAATAAGAAGAAGAATTTTAAGAGGAGATGCATCTATTTTTTTAGATGCATCTGAACTGTGCGGTTGTAGTTTCTTCTCATTTTAATATTTCTTCTTATTTGATCTTAACTATCTCTCTCTCTCTCTCTATATATATATATATATATATATATATATATATATATATATATATATATATATATATATATATATATATATATATATACAAATAACATAATAAATTAGAAAAGAGTTATTATATATATTATGAACTTTCAGAGGGTTGGTTGAACCACTCGCTGAACTATTTATGCCCGAATCATTGCGTTTATTACAAATTTAACAACCATGCGATTCGTTTTTAGGTGACCAGGTTTCCGACACTTTCAACTTGTCAGTTTTGACTTCTTCTTAGGATCAGCTTTGGTGTTTTCATGTTGTTTATGTTTGGCATTGTTGTCATTGTACCTGGTGGAATTGTTATGATCTACCATATTGATAACAGATGTACTAGCAAAATTGTTGGTCTTTGGCTTGTCATTATCCTACGCCCTGAGGGATTCCTCAATACGTAGATGATTGCCCAACTCAACAAGAGTTAATTCTTCCTTCTTATGTTTCAAGGTATGCTTGAAATTTTTCCAATAAGGGAGAAGTTTATCAATGACATAAGAGACTAAAATAGCCTCATCCATGTTCATCTTGTGTTGTGTGAACTGAACAAGTATACGAAGAAGTTCATTGTATTGTTTCATGACAGGTCTAGAATTGACCATTTTGTAGTTGTTAAAAATAATTATAAGGAACTTCTTACTAGAGGCATCCTTAGCCATATACTTAGCCTATAAAGAATCTCATAGTTCTTTAGCAGATTCAACATTTTGATAAATATCAAATTATGGATAATACATACCATTGAGGATTAAGTCACGACAAACCTAATCATCATTTTCCCACTTACTCCCCTTCCTTATCTAGTTCACAGTGGCATCATCACCATCATCTGAAATTGGTGTACTAAGAACATATACCACACTCATGCTAGTCAATAAGAAGTGCATTTTCTCTTGTCATCTCCTAAAATCTATCCCTTCAAACTTATCGAGCTTGGAGAAGTTATTATTCATATGTTTCATGGTACCAGCCATTGATTATCACAAAATAGTTTCTTTTGACTAGTGGTAGTTTAGGGTGAAGATAATCAATGTAGCCATATATCACTTATAATCGTGTAATCATTTTCCAAAAGAAACTATTCGACTCTAATGTTTGGGTATCACGAATATCTCTTTGGGATAAGACTAAGTATTTGTTCTTGATTTAGTCACAAATCTAAAGCCCCTTTTTGCTTCTAAATGTTTTAGGTTTTCTGTGTATCTTTCATGTAGCTATGTATTCCTATATATATATTAAAACTCAAAGCCCAATGAAATTATGATAATTAATTGACCCATTAATCACATCATAATATTCCTCCATTATAGGGATTAGTTGTTACATGACCAATTAACGTGGTAATTAAGTTGAAGTTTTCTTGAATAGGTCAAAACCATTACAAGCTAGTTTAAATTCAGTTCTAGCATGTTTACTCGTTGATGAACATGCTCCCTGAAATAGTTGTTCTCGAGCGCTAGACAACTCACTGATGATAACATTCAGTGTCCTACTCTATGAAGGGTATAACACTGAAATCATTAGTCTGATGCGATCGTTGAAAGTGTTACTCACTGAAATCACCAAAGCTGCCTGAATTCCACTAATCCACTATCAAAGTCAAGGTGGTTAAGTGACTTGATGGGTGTACACTTTGTACCTCAAAACCCATTATAGGTGTGACCAAGGCAAAAGCACATGTGTAGTAGTGGGGAGCGTTGCCCCCGACCAAACTCTCGCGGATACCTAAAATACGTAAAAAGAAATACAAATTGCTAACAAAAATGACTAGTGCCCTCAGGCAGCCCTCAACACTCTAAGGTCTTACCAAAATCCAAAGTGTTATATAATGTAGAACTTGTTTTCCGGTTGTATTGTCAATAAAAAATGAAGTAAGGAGGTAAGTGAAAAGTGAAGTTGTGGTAGAGGTTACGTCGTGGGGTCATATATCACGTGGTATTAGAGATTTATTATTTGTTTTTTATTTAAACAATGAATATAATTTGATATACATCAATTCTTTTTATTTATCTTTTTTTGTTTGTATGTAGTATGTGAATGTATGGTGCTAAATTGTTTATAGATTAGTTTTGGATCTTGAAGTTTTGTATATGAATTGTTTATAGTGGAAATTTAGTATGATTTTTGTTATACGTAATATCACGGTTTTTTTTACCAATTACGAGGTTTGAGTTTACCGTCACATGTACCCATTTTAAGTGAAAAGAATATACATATAGAGAAGCTAGCATAGTCAAGTTTTGTTAACATTAAGGGTTCTCTAATTTTAGGTTTTTAGTGTCATATTTTTCTTTAGATTTTTAAAAGTTACGCCTTCTACGAAATAATCACATTTCTTAAAAATTAAATAGATAGGAAGCACTTTAATACAATTTATACATTCGCTATGTTTAGTTTGTTGTTAAGTATTTGTACTTTACAATAAGTGCTAATTTCATCGAAATATAACACTTTTATTGTTGTTTTTAATCAAACCCGACCTGACTTGTTTCGCGATACACTAAAAACCATATTATTGCTAGATGCCTCTTTGATCGTATTTTCTAGCTCCGCTACTAAGTGCGGCCTAAAACCTTTAATTGCACTAAATTTTCAATATGTGTGATCCACCATTTATGTCGATTGACACAACAAAATGAAAAAGATTATATTGTTAAACGATGAAAACAATTTAAAAGGAAATCATGAACGTGTGGTGACAGAAAGATTAAAGGGCAACCTCAAAAAGCCCGTCTTCAAATCCAACTCTAAAAACCCATACATGCCATGTTTGCATGCCACGTGTCATTTCATACTATCTTGATCATGTGGCGCTTATTATTCAAAAGCCAATCCTCAACTTCCTTTTGAATATTCTGGTACACACATTACTACTATAAACACATCCTCTTGCTGATCCTCACTTCAAGTACATACATACACTTCTTTCTTCTGTTTATTCGACTTCGAGTAAACGTTCCTATGGCGACCGCTGTTTCGACCTTTGGAGCCGCTGTCAACCGTGCCCCGGTACTTGTTTCTTGCTCTTGATCATTTATATTACTTAGATGTCAAGGATCATGTTGTTTGTTAATGATCTGATCAATTATTATATAGTTTGTCTTATAGCTAGATCCTTAGTTTAAGAATTACTTATGCAAATTTAATATGTCAAAACATAATCCGAAACATTCTAGGATAGGGTGTTTGAAATTGTTTGTTACGGATAATCGTTTATCTGTTTATAGCATGTCTAATATTGTTTTGCACCTAGCTAGCTATTTATGGGGTGATATAATTTGTTACAGTATTTTGTAAGACAAAACGCATATATTAGTTTTAATACGTCTTTATTGTTTAGATGAAACAATTAGCTTTAAAGTAGCTTATTCAAACCATAAGACACCTTTTGAAATGTGTTTGAGATTGTTTATAAGTTTTGTTAATTTACTTCTTGTGTCGTTATACAACTAATAAGTAGTTCTCGCTTCTCATAACATTTATGAGAGTGTTCAGGATATATTTATGTGCGAGTGAAACAAATGATCATTAATAAGTTTTAGATAGCATATAAGCACTTCTGAGAGCATTTTTAACAGTGTTTGGGATCCAGTTATTTGTAACTTGTATATGGAGCTGTTATTTCAAAAGGCAATAAGCATATAGTTTGTTAGATGAAACGGTTCCTTTTCTTACTGATAACCAGTTTTGGACAACTAGTTTAAAACTAGCTTATGCAAAGCAATTATTTAAACACAATTTATCAAAACTGTTTGTGCTTATTGCGTTTATATACAGCAAATAAGCAATTCTCAAAGTATTTATTTGTGTGAGTGAATTAAGTTGTTGCTACCAAACACCCTCTTATTGTTTTGAGAATGGTTTACCTTAATTGCATAATCAAAGTATAGATCATTATTTGTTTATCATGGATCTTCAAATTGGTTATTAGCTAAAATATGCTATTGTTATGACAGTTGAGCTTGAATGGAAGCAGTGGTGTAGCTGCAGTCCCAAGCTCAAACTTTTTGGGCAGCAGTTTGAAGAAAATCTCAAACTCAAGACTCGTCAACAACAACAAGTTTGCATCTTTCAAGATCTTGGCAGCTGAGAAAGAGATCGAGGAGACTCAACAAACCGACAAGGACAGATGGAAGGGACTTGCATATGACATCTCTGATGATCAACAAGACATCACCAGAGGAAAGGGTATGGTTGATTCTCTCTTTCAGGCTCCACAAGACGTTGGTACCCACTTTGCTGTCATGAGTTCCTACGAGTACCTCAGCACTGGGCTTAGAACGTAATTAACCAACCCCCTGAATCTCCATTCAGTTGCATATAAAATTTGTTTGGTCTCATTTGATTTTATTAAATCTTTATGGTGACATTGTGTTTTAGGTACAATTTGGACAACACCATGGACGGATTCTACATTGCGCCCGCTTTCATGGACAAGCTTGTTGTTCACATCACCAAGAACTTCATGACTTTGCCCAACATCAAGGTTCCTCTAATTCTTGGTGTGTGGGGAGGAAAGGGTCAAGGAAAATCTTTCCAATGTGAACTTGTTTTTGCCAAGATGGGAATCACGTAAGTTTCCATTCAGAAAGTCAGACTTTTTAGTTAGCTTATGCTATATGAAGATCAATTTTTGATATTTTACACTTGCTATGTTTAAAGTAGTCCTATTCATGAGTGTACAAAAAATCAAGAAACTTGCATTGATTTTGAAATTGACATGTCTTATGGTTTAACCTTGTTTGTCGAATAGTTTGATATCGACCTTTTGCTATCTGAAATTCAAAATTAGATACAATAATTATCCAAGGAATCATTAAAATGAGAATTGTCATACTTTGTCATGTAAACCACATTAAAACAATTGTTAATATGGAAAAACTCAAATAATAGTGTCAGATTTTGAATGCGAGAAGTCTACTAGATTGACCTTAATAGTCAAATAGCATTATGCTGACTTGATGGGTGTATTTTTACTTTTACCAGACCTATCATGATGAGTGCCGGAGAATTAGAAAGTGGAAACGCCGGAGAGCCAGCTAAGCTCATCAGACAGCGTTACCGTGAGGCATCCGATATCATCAAGAAGGGTAAAATGTGCTGCTTGTTCATCAACGATCTTGATGCTGGTGCAGGTAGAATGGGTGGAACTACACAATACACAGTCAACAACCAGATGGTTAACGCTACACTCATGAACATTGCTGATAACCCAACCAATGTCCAACTCCCTGGAATGTACAACAAGGAGGATAACCCCCGTGTGCCCATCATCGTCACAGGAAACGATTTCTCAACACTATATGCTCCCCTTATCCGTGATGGTCGTATGGAAAAGTTCTACTGGGCTCCTACTAGAGAAGACCGTATTGGTGTGTGTATTGGTATTTTCAAAACTGACAACATTCCTGATGAGGACATTGTCAAACTTGTCGATACTTTCCCCGGTCAATCCATTGGTAAGTTCCTAAAAATGCATTAAAATAATCTTATACTGTTTATTTTAGTCTAGCGGACAATTATTATATCTTACGCACCGTGAGAAGATATTATGACTAGTTGATGTAACCGTCTTTTTTGTTTTTCTTTTACTAAAAACTGTAGATTTCTTCGGCGCCTTGAGGGCAAGAGTGTACGATGATGAAGTGAGGAAGTGGATTGGAGAAGTTGGAGTTCAGACCATTGGAAAGAAGCTTGTGAACTCGAGGGAAGGACCTCCATCATTCGAGCAACCCAAGATGTCACTCGAGAAGCTACTAGAGTACGGAAACATGCTTGTGCAAGAGCAAGACAATGTTAAGAGAGTCCAATTGGCTGACACTTACTTGGCATCCGCGGCTCTTGGAGATGCTAACAAGGACGCCATTCAGAGCGGAAAGTTCTTTACTGGCGGTAATTTGCTGACTCGGTCTTAACTTGACGATTCAATTTTTTTCAAGATAAATCTATCATAAAACATGACTTCTAACAATGACCTATTTGTTGCAGACAAAAAGAAATAGAGCGCGCATATTCGGGTGCACGAAGGTTTGCCCGGGTCGTTCTTTGTAACACTTAATGGAAGCTGTATTTATACATTCTAAGACCTTTCAAGGGAAGAACAGTATATTTTTTTTCCCAAGGATGTGAGGATGTCAAATATTATGTGTTTTACATCTGTTTTCCATGGATTTTTTTTCTTACCGTGTTTCTGTAAATTTTGTTTGTTGGTAGTAAAATGTCACTTTCCTTTCAATTTGCTTTCCTTTGAAAATGTTTAGTCCATTGAGGTCCAAAAAGATGTTATAAGCAGTTAGCCAGGCTTAGGTTCAAAGTCCACTAACTTAATAAATCTAAAACAAAATGCTTCAATAAGTCAGAGTGAAACATAACCAGCTAGTGATTCACTTCATTTCTTTTGCATGACTGGACCATAAGAAGACCTTCATATAATCATATTTGTTGCACTTTTAAGTAAAGAGACTGAAAATAGTCCAGTTTTAGAGTATTGATGAATTAACACAATATTTTTAACAGATAAAAAACGTTTGAAGTTATTCGACTTGATTAAGGCAAAAACACAAATCAGTCCAATATTCTACAAGACCACAACCAAGCCAAAATTAACTCCGTCAAATACGATACTTAATTGAACTGTGACCATTTTGTTCAAAAAACTAACATATGAAACTCTTGCTATATGTTTGAAGATAACACGATCAACATAAATATATATTTTTCCAGCTTCAATCGACTCTCAGTATAATATTGTATCATCTTTAGAGGTGCCAATTTATGTCAAAATAAAAAAATAAAAAATAAAAAGCAATTTAAATGAGAACTTTTAAAAGATTTAGCATTTAATTTATTTTTTTTTAATTTTTAAAAGATATATCGCCCATTTAAAAGTTAAATACTATAATGATACATGTTTTTCTCGAACATTAAATTGTTTATAATAAAAAAAACTTATAGATATAGATATTTAATACTCAAATATAAACGATGTATACGTTTGGCGATTTTTCGTTTGAGGTATTCGACTTGATTAGCCCACACCCATTTAAGCCCATGCTCGTTTAAGCCTGTGCTTATTGGGCTAGTGCTCGTTTAGCTCGGTGACTGTGCCCGCCCGCCCCGCTCGTTTTGCCACCTCTAATTATCTTTTTCCATCATTTGGAGTTCCATAAAGAAAAGCTTATAAAGTGAATACACCTGCAACTAAACCAAACACTTCTACAAACAGCAAATCCAAACACTACTCAAGTTCAAAGCTTACCCACGATTGCAACTCCTCCCAAGATGAAGACTCTACTTAATCGATGTTTTGTTCAATGTAATAGAATGTAGCTTAGAAGATATTTATTTCAATTCCTAGACATTTTAGTTAGTTGAAGTTAGTTAGTTAATCAAGTGTATAAATCATCTCATTTTCATAATTCATTTTAGTGAAAATTTCCCAAATTAACTCTCTTCGTTTTTCACTCTCTGTTTTTCAATATGGTATCAAAGCAAATCTGCTCACCTAACTAACTCCGGTCACCTAACAAACTTCGGACACCACTTAACAAACTCAGTCCACCATCAACCACCACACATATCACTTCACACCACAAATAAACCTAATCTTTCATAATAAAACACAAACATAACAACTAAATCAATCAAAATCTCATCAGAAACCACAAAATCCAGTCAAAATTGTCATATAACAAACTTTCCGCCAAAATTTCTCAACCAACAACATAACTGTTTTTCACGCCAAAACCTTCAAACACCTTGACTATATCACCAACTACTAGCAATTCATCATTATAAACCATTCTAAACATTGAAGATATCAATTCAATTCATTGTCCACTATACTTTCATCAAAATGATTCCCGGTTTCATTCTCATATCAAAGAAGTAAACTGGTTCAGAAGACTATAGCATTTGAAGAGGTCTATAATGATTGCACTGAATGTAAGGAACAAGCTGAAGCTGATTAATGGTGAGTTTGAATAACCTACTACCAATTCTCCACTCAGATCATTGTGCAAAAGAGATATGATATGGTAATCTCTTATATCTTGAATATTGTTTCTAAGCATGGAAATAATCTAAGTTTTGTTAATTCCTCTCTTTTGTTCTTAGTTACTCATCAAATGACACTCATTTCATATCTTTAATTTTAGTTCGATAATAGCATTATGGAATGAGCTGAATGAGCACTACTCACAATTAGATGGTCATAGAAGTTATCGAGTTTCAAATGATATTGCAAATCTAAAACAAAGAAACACCATTATTAAGTTGTACTATCACAAATTGAAAGGTTTATGGGATGAGTTAGATGCATTAGAGGTTCCCTATGCTTGTGTGTGTCTATGTGATTGTGCAAATGGCAGAACTAATGGTGAAATGGATCAAAGGAAAAGGTTAATGCAGTTTTTGATGAGATTGGATTAAAGCTATACAAATGTGAGAGGCCAAATCTTGTTGATACAACCATTACCCTTAGTGTCAAAAGCCTATAGCATGCCAAGATAGTAAGAAATGCAAAGAGACACACCCAAATCAACTATGACAATTCCCATTGCATTTTACACAACCATCAATCGCAAACCACAACACATGACCAATAGGAACAACACACCCAATCACACTGCAACATACAGAAGGAGTCCATTCAAAAATAGGTATATTGCACAAACTGTAAGAAATGAGGACATTATGGTGAAGAATGTTACTAGACACTTGGTTTCCCACCTAGACATCCTCTCCACAACAAATACATGTTGCACCCGAAACCCGTTTACAAACGGGTATGACCCTAGATTAAATTGACCGGGTCTAAATGTGTCGACTAAGGATAAATGGTTGAATGGGTAAGTGTAGAAAATAAGTGCATGTATTTAAAGCTCCAATACGACGTACTGAGAGTGGGCCTGGATACGCTTATCCAGGATATAGAATACGGTGTATTGATGGAAACTATGGATACAACGTATCCATGGAAATGGATACGACTTATTGGCCTAAAACAAGAAGAAATGACTAATTTGCCCTTTATGCTGAGTCACCACTTAGTTAGTATACATCAGACTTTTGGGTAAATTATACTTATCTCTATGTGTTTATGGGTGACGAACTAAGAGAGGAAAAACCGAGGGAAATAGGAACTTGAGGTGATTTTGTGATGGGTTGAAGATGGTAATTTATTTGGTTGGTCCTTATCATGGATTATTGCAAGTAAGTGATGTGTAATTAGTGTTTAATTACGAATTAAGAAATTAGTGTTGATGAACCCTATTTTGGGGAAATTAGGTAAAGATGTGTTTTAGGCTAATTAATAAGGTTTTATTAATTATGAGATGAGTTTTATAGTTTTAAAGTTAGTAATTTTATGGGTCATAGTTTTCAATATATGATTATATGATAATTAGAGATGTTAATAGGTGAGCTATAATTGTATTAACCATGTTATAGTAATTTGATTGTGTATATTAAGTGTTTATGGTTATGATGATTTTGGCCTAGGATGTAAGTAAGGATGATGATGGTGATTAATGGCAGTTTAGCTTGGAGCTAAGGTAAGTAACTTGGTTACTATATGCTTAACATGAAAGTTATAAACTTATGTGATCATGAATGGAACTGTTAAGAAAGATATAGTTGCTTAGAAAGTGTGATGAATTAAGACACCTGATTAGTTGGGATTATGGAAGGATTAAGGTATGTGTTAATACTTCTATGTGTTATATGTGGCTATAGTATATGTGATTGTTATAGTGTTAGTATGCGAGAATGAATGGTTTAGTGTTGGATTAGTTGTTAGTCGTTCATATTGCTAATATGATGATTGACGTGTTAATCATGTAATAACCAATTACTTACTAACCGTTACAGTTACTAATGTTTTGTAGGTTCTCGCGAAGAAGGTAAAGCTTGGATAAAGCTTAAGGATTGGAAATGCGGATTATAGAAAGGTTGTAATGTATTTAAGAGCCTAGTCGTAGACACCGACCTCCACCGACCTCGGATTAAGGTTGAACCCCTGAGAGTCTTAAATGATTTATATGCTTGTTTGTCGAGTGTCAAAGTTTATGTTTTGGTTTGTTAAGTTTAAGTACGTCAAATGGTTCATTATAGCAATGGTTTAAAGTGAATATATTTAATTAAAGGGGTGTCTGGTTTAAAGTCTATGTGTACCCATTTTGGGTCAAACGAGTCATTTTCCGTGTAGTACGTTATAGTATGGGTTGTTATAGTTTTGAATGATGAATGAATGGTTTTGATACAAGTTATAGTATTATTATAGAGTCAAAATGGTTTGTGTCAAGTGTTGAGTTTTTTGCAGTATTTCTTCAGCTGATGTCTGTTAGAGGTGCTTGACACGGCGTATCCAAGTTATGGGCGTATTAAAGCTCAGAAGCAATACGACGTATTCCTTTATAGGAATATGGCGTATGAGTCTCATAGGGCAATACGACGTATCCAATTTGGGGAATACGGCATATTGCTCTAGCTAAACAAAAGTGTTGTCAGTTTTATAGTTTTGTATGAAATGTTTTAAGAGGATTTCGACTATCGTTCTTTAAGTGTTTTCAAGTGTTAATTGTTATAGTAATATGCCGTTTTCTCATAATTGTAATAGTGAGTCCGTTACAGTCAAAGCTTGCTCCTGCATTTACATACAACTTAATCTCAATAAGCAAACTTACAGCCACTACACACTCAACAATCACCTTCATTAACAAATAATTCATTTTTCGGGGCCATGATGGTTATCTTTGCATGGTGGACTATACACACTCAACCTCTCATTAACACCTTCAATATCAACTGCTTTCTCACACACTAGCTCATCACAACTGTGGCATGCCAGATTGGGACATCGGACACCCCTATTTTCAATTACTTTAGAAAATCAAAGCTTAGTCTCCTTTGTTGCAACGTAGTTCATAAAAAGTTGTACTAGTCAATTTACCAAATGGGAACCAAATAAAAGTTGACACCATAGGATCAGTCAAACTCAAATGAAAACTCATACTTAAGGGAGTGTTTTACATACCTACATTTACATTCAACTTAATCTCAATAAGCAAACTCATAGCCACTACACACTCAAGAATTACCTTCACTCACAAATAGTGCATTTTTCAGGGCCGTGATGGTTTCATAACTCATGGATCACTGCATGGTGGATTGTACACACTCAACCTCTCATCAACGCCTTTAAAATCAACTGCTTTCTCACACACCCGCTCATCACAACTGTGGCTTGCCAGATTGGGACACCCCTCTTTTCAAGTACTTCAGAATCAAATTGTGTCTCCTTTGTTGCAATGTAGTTCAGACAAAACATGTAGTATATGTACTTTAGCCAAAGAATATGTATTACCATTTCCTTCTAGTAGTTCACATGCTTCTATATTGTTTGAACTTGTATACCTAGTTGTTTGGGGTCTTTACAAACATCCCACTATCAATAAATGTGAATACTTTCTAACAATTGTTTATGATTACTCAAGAGCTACATGGACTTATTTGTTACCTACCAAACACCATGTTTCTAACACTTTTCAATCATTATGTACTTGTGTGTCAAACTAATTCAACATCAATCAAAACAATAAGGACTAACATGTTGGAATATGAATATGTTTATAAAACCATGCATGTCCGGATTCGAACTCGTAACCACGGGATTGCACACATTAGCGAATAAGAATTAAAGTTAATAATTAATGTTAATGGTTACGATTAATTATTACACAAAAGTCCGTCTAACGATTGTTAAGTATTTAACGGAAATGACTAACGACCGTTAAATGTTAAAAATGAGAGAATATATGGTGAATAACTTAATAAAGGAAAAGATTCGGGTTTTCCCTTTTGCTCCCCTATGTGGCCGGCCAAAGGGGGTATTCCCAAGCCCAAACCCTAGCTTTTTTCCACGTTAATTAATATTATGTTCTAAGTCTTTCGCTGTGTACTCTGTGATGTCTACATGTTATTATTTGTTTATCATGTATCTTAACCTCAACAGTGGCATCACGAGCCTTGTATAATGAGTAATTAATTACTGAAATGCATAAAACAAATAAATTTTATTGTGTTATAAATTGTATGTGTAGATCTAGGGTTTGCAAAACCTAAACCCTAATTTTTAAGGGGGCTTTTTTTGTGCCCTAATTAGGGTTTTGTAAACTTTTATTTTTAACTGGATTAGAAAACCCTAGGTTGCATGCAATTTTATGTGTATTAAATTGCGTATCTCTTGCTTAATTGCATTAATTGTTAAGTGTAATTTATGTCCATGATAAAAACATGTATGTTTTGTAATGGATCTGCTTTTATTATATGCTTTACTTGGTTAAGTGATATACACTAATTTTGATAGATCTAAAATTGAGGAAGATCTCAATCATTATTATTAAATCAATTATGTGCTATGTGGTATATGTTTAATTTTGACTTACGCAATAGATGAATCGATGCATGTGGCTCACCTTGTACATTGATGAAAACGTGTGAAAGTCTTAATTAGACATATACATATTGACATATCTAGAATTGATTATTAATAGGATTTATCAAAAGGTTTGCATGTGGCTATTTGATATGCATGATTTATTGTTAAGTTATGTATTCATTGTTTATATGTTAGTTTTTAAATAATTGCTTGTTGTTTTGTGTAACAAGGGTATTTTATAAGAAAAATAAACTGATCTAAACAATGATGAAACATGTGTTTTTTTAAGCATAGTAATCGTAAACGTTTAATTGATTGATTTTTATGCACAAAATAGTTAGAAAGGCTCACCCATTATTGACAAACTGTGTGATGGGTATAAGGTTGGTACGCATTAAATTGTGACCTTAAAGATGAGGGTATGTAATATGCTTCGCGCTGACCTAATTCTCCGCTCGTTTGTGCGTCTTAATGGATCTACCAAGTATTCTTATCAATGTGCATAAAATCTTAAGGGTTAATTGACCTTAAATTCTACGCGCCACTTTTGTGGTAATTATCCGAATAACTTGTGTCTTATGACTCATGCAGCAGTAGGATATAGTGGTAATTAAAGGTAATTCTTTAATTGGTTTACCAATACCTCGATTAAAGTTTGATGATGAAAAGCTTAAACATTAAAACAAGGATATAAATGTTTTAATAAAATCTATACTACGAAGATGAATGCATGACATCTTTGTACATATTTGATTTGACATCAAAATTATTACCCTTAATTTAAGTTGTATGCCATCCAACGAAACGGAAACACCTGAGATTACTTTTTATTTGCGTTAGAACGTGATTTGGATCGTAATCAAAGGGTAAAATATCCACGTAACGTGAGAACGGGCATAGATGATTTTGCAGTTTCTTAAGTTGGACAACTTAATTGAGTTAGGTGGTGAGAACTGGCAACTAAAGGCATAAGATGGGGATAAAACATGTTTACATGACAATTGAAAGTAACTAAATGTAAATCCCATAAATCTAGGAATTGCAATTGAAATTGGCAATTGGGCAAGGGGTCGTACCATTTTGTATAAATTCATTACTAGCAGATCAACTGGTGTGATAAGATTATGACAATTTGGATCCTAATTTTCAATAATAATTAATTGGTTATATGAATATGAACCGTGGGTATTTAATTTTATTGAAAAGGAAAACTTCAAAATACTAATTATGATTTTTTGAACTTTTTCTGTAGATGGCTCATCAACCTGAAAACACTATGAGCTTAATGAGTGCTGCTTTCAAAGATATGATTGGAAGAGACAAACTGACTGGCCCAAATTTCAATGATTGGCATCGTGCACTTAGGATCATCCTTCGTGTTTCCAAAAGACTTGACATTTTGTCTACACCTCTGCCTGCAGCTCCTGCTGATATGGCTACTACTCTTGAACAAGAGGAGTATCGTGTCGAGTATGAGAAGCACAATGATGTGGCATGTCTTATGCTTTCGGGGATTTCTGCTCAATTGCAAAAACAATTTGAGCACTATCCGCCTATGAGCATGCTAGATGAACTCAAACGTATGTTTGAGAAGCCACCAGCAGCTGAATTGTATGAACTTATTGAAAAGGTTCATAGCTGCAAGCAAGAGGTTGGTAAATCTGTCTCCGACCACGTCCTTGAGATGAAACATCACTTGGACCAATTGGAGAAGCTCAGCTGTGGTTACTCCCAAGATTTATGTGTTGGCCTCATCAATCACTCCCTTAATCAGGAGCGGTTTGGTGATTTTGTGCGTCAGTACAATATGCATTGCACGGGGAAGACAGTGAATGAGTTACATGCAATGCTTGTAGACTTCGACAAAAGATTACCTAAGAAGGCACCTACACCTGTGGTACTAGCAATACAAGGTGGTAGGGTAAACAAGCCAAAGCCGCAAGCAGATAAGAAAGGGAAAGGAAAAGAAAGGGGAAACAAGTTGTGATCCCACCAGCTCCTAAGAAGAAACCTACAAAGAAAAATGAGAATCCTAAGAAGGATTCGGCTTGCCACCACTGCAACACACCTGGTCATTGGAAGCGGAACTATCCATTGTTACTGAGTGAGTTGCTTCAGAATAAAAATAAGATGGTGCCTAGCTCATCAGGTATTTTTACGTTTGAATTATTTTCTTTTCCTCATAAGCAAAATTCCTGGATTTATGATACAGGATGTGGTACTCACATCTGTAATTCATCGCAGGGACTTAGAGGAGCGAAGAAGCTAGCCTGTGGAGAAAGATACTTGTACGTTGGCAATGGCAAGCATGCAGTAGTTGAAGCCATAGGGACTTTTGATTTAGTGTTGCCTTCGGCTTAATTCTTGAACTAAATAATTGTCATTATGCACCCTCCATTGTTAGGGTGTTATTTCGCTTTGTTAAAAGATATTGGTTTTATGCACACTTTTACCAAGAATGGAATTTCGCTTTTTTAATAATGTTTTTTATTTTAATGCAATTCCTATTAATGGTGTGTTTGAAATTGATATGGATGATTGTGTGTCCAAAGGAAATAATTTGTTGTATAACATTAGCAATAAGAAGAGCAAGTCTAACTGGGACTCTTCTTATCTTTGGCATTGTCGCCTTGCTCATATAGGCAAGAAACGCATGAAAAAGCTGCATCATGAAGGGCTTTTACAAAGTGTCGATGATGAATCATTCGACAAATGCGAGTCTTGCATATCTGGGAAGATGATGAGGAAACCTTTTTCACATCAAGTGGAAAGGGCTTCGGATCTACTTGGATTGATACACACTGATGTGTGTGGTCCACTTAGACATGTGTCAAAATGTGGTGCTACCTACTTCTTAACTTTTACAGATGATTTTAGTCGTTATGGTTATGTTTATTTACTTAAACATAAACATGAAGTCTTTAAAACATTTATGGTTTTCAAAAGTGAAGTTGAATTACAACTCGGTAAGAAGATTAAAGCTCTTCGATCCGATAGAGGTGGTGAATATATAAGCCAATAGTTCAAAGATTACTTAGCTGAGTGTGGAATTGTCCAGCAGCTCACATCTCCTTATACTCCACAGCAAAATGGTGTATCTGAAAGGAGAAATTGTACTTTACTTGACATGGTACGATCAATGTTTAATCTTACGACTCTTCCTTTAACTTTTTGGGATTATGCCCTTGAAACTGCTATTCGTATTTTGAATATGGTTCCAACGAAGAAGGTTGTTAAGACTTCATATGAAATATGGACAGGAAAAGCTCCCAAATTTTCTTACTTAAAGGTCTGGGGTTGTGAGGCGTATGTTAAACGTGACTCACTGGATAAGCTCCAACCAAGATCTGTTAAGTGTATCTTTGTAGGATACCCTAAGGAAACTATGGGTTACTATTTCTACTACCCAGCTGAGAACAAAGTCATAGTGGGTAGGTATGGAGACTTTCTTGAAAGGAATCTCATATCTAAAGAACTCAGTGGGAGAGTGTATGATCTGGAAGATGATCATGAAGATACAACACCTTCTGAAAATACTAGCCAACTTCAAGAAGAACCTGAAAGCTTAGGTGCTCCTCCCAAGTTGTTCCCATTCGTGAGGTCCGAAGGACTATACGTGCACTGACCGCCTATGTCTTAACGTAGAGGTGGAGGAAAATATGGTCAGATCTTAATGAACCTACCAACTATAAGGCGCCATGGTTGATCTGAAAAGGTTAAATGGTAGATTGCTATGAATGGGGAAATGCGGTCCATGAAAGATAATGATGTCTCGATTGAATTTGACCTTCCTCCCAATGCTAAAGTCGTTGGAAGTAAGTGGATCTTCAAGAAGAAAACCGACATGGACGGAAATGTACACACCTATAAGGCTCGTCTCGGTGGCTAAAGGTTATACTCAAACCTATGGCATTAATTGCAGGAGACATTCTCTCCTATAGCGGACATAAGAGCTATTAGGATTTTCATAGTTATACCGCACACTATGACTATGAGATTTGGCGATGGATGTCAAACCGCCTTTCGAATGGTCGCTCAGATGAAGACATCTATATGGCATACCGAGGGTTTGTGAACCCACTCTTTCCTAACCATGTATGCAAGCTTAAAAGGTCCATTTATGGATTAAAGCAAGCATCAAGGTGGAATAAAAGATTTGATGGAGAAATCAAAAGTTTTAATTTACTCAGAATCTTGATGAGCCATGTGTATATCACAAAGCTAGTGGGAGTCATGTTACTTTCCTTGTTCTATATGTCGATGACATATTAATCATGGAAATCATATACCAAGTCTAAATGAGGTGAAAGCCTATCTTGGTAAATGTTTCTCGATGAAGGACTTAGGGAAGCAAGATATATACTCAAAATCAAGATCTAGTGGATAGATCAAGGCGGCTAATTGGTTTAAGCCAAAGTGCTTACATTGACAAAATATTGAAGAGATTCAATATGCAAAATTCCAAGAAGGATTTTTGCCGATGCAAGTAAACCATGGTTTGAGTAGCGAAGGTTGTGCTTCAACACCGGGAGGTGGCATGCATGAAGAAAGTTCCTTATGATTCGGCCAGAGGATCTATCATGTATGCGGTGCGATGCACAAGGCCCGATGTAGCGTTTGCTCAAACCCGACTCGGTCGGTATCAACGTAATCCGTGAAATTCATCGATCATTGTTAAACATATTCTCAAGTACCTTAGGGCAACAAGAGATATGTTCATAGTGTATGGAAAAATCCGTAGTAGAACTGCATTACGGGTTAATGTGATGCATCCCGAAAGTGTGACAAAGATGATACTGAAGTCTCGACGGGTTACATGTTTGTCATCAATGGAGGCGCCGTGGATTGAAGAGCAAGAAATGCACCACTCTAGCGATGTCTCTCTGATGAAAGTGAGTGCATAGCGCTTCAGATGTCGCCATGGAAGCCGTTTGGATAAGGAAGTTTGTTTCGGGCTTGGTGTTATATCGTCGATTGAAAATCCTATTAAAGTATATTGTGACAACTCTGCTGCAATTACTTTTGCCCATGAACCTGGAGTCATGAAGGGCACCAAACACTATCCAAGACAATATCACTATGTTCGAGAGCAAGTCGAGATAGGTGAAATTGAGTTACTCAAAGTTCACACAGATGATAACCTAGCAGATCCTTTAATGAAGGCCTTACCTGGTGAAAAACTTAATCATTTGTCTGATAAGTTTGGACTTCGTTTAGCTAGTAGTTTCATGCCCATCTGTGACTAATTATTTAGATAAAAGGATATTGTAAACATTATTATTCAAATGAAATAAAGTATGTTTGTTATGTTTATTATTCATTTATTATGATGTTATCCTATATTTGCATGTTTAAATCCTTGAATAACTTAAGTTATTCTAAATAGTCCGTTGTCGATCAATAACATGGGAATGATATTGAATTAAGACAAATCTGAGTATTAGTAAGATTATACTTGAAAGTATAATGATGTGTAGCATGGCTAATTTGAGATGATATTCTGGATTGGGTATAGGACTTATCCCACCCATATGATGGTACTTTATGGATCTTATTCATTAAGTACATCATGAATATTTATCCTCTGACTTGAGATACCAGAGAACGGTCATGGATGTAGTGCATTTCTGTGAAGTAATCTAACGCTATACATAACTGGTAGTTATAAGGGTTGTTTTCAAAAATGTTGCGAAATTTATGAATTCTGCTTGTAGTCAAATGGGATTTGTTTCCTTCAAATTTATTTGAAGTATAATACTGTTGGACCCGTCGTAGGGTTGTCAAGATGTTTGCATGGCCATGCCCAAGGTCTTCTGGAATATGTTCAGAAGAATTGGTAATCTTGATAAATCATATAAAGCGAGAAACAGAATAGTTAATTAAGAAATGAGTGAGATCCATATTCTTTTAATATGGTATTAGAAACAAAGGATGAATATGATGATGAATCATCAAAGTGGTTTCTCCGAGAAAACCATACACGAGTTGTACCGGGGGCATTGGCGTATTGCTAGACGCTAACCAATGTCTACACGTTTTGTAAACATATCCAAGTGGGAGTTGTTGGAATATGAATATATTTATAAAACCGTGCATGTCCTGATTCAAACTCGTGACCACGGGATTGCACACATTAGCGAATAAGAATTAAAGTTAATAATTAATGTTAATGATTACTATTAATTATTACACAAAAGTCCGTCTAACGATCGTTAAGTATTTAACAGAAATGACTAACGACCGTTAAATGTTAAAAAGGAGAGAATATATGGTGAATAACTTAATAAAGGAAAATATTAGGGTTGTCCCTTTTTCTCTATGTGGCCGGCCAAAGGGGGTATTCCCAAGCCCAAACCCTAGCTTTTTTCCCAAGTTATTGTATCACTATATATACAAGGTCTGGGGTTAAGGTTTATGGTTAACTTTGTGCATTGAATTAACCCTAGATCTCTCCCTCTTCCTCTTTTACTTTTGTTCGGACGAACCCCCCTCCATAGGGTGTTTTGGTTTTGTTTTTTCATAAAACCAGGACTTGTGTTAGATCTAGCAATCTCTTTGATTCGCGGTTAATTCGTGTGTACAAAACTGTGGTGGTAAGACATTATTCTTACACCAATTGGTTTGAGTTGTAAAACGGTAAGGGACAACTCTTTAAACCACTCCGTCTTCTTTGTTCAATAGATGTAACCAAATTGCAAGAGGTATGTTACGCATTTATTTTCAGTTAGTTAATTACTATTATGTTCTAAGTCTTCCGTTGTGTACTCTGTGATGTCTACATGTTATTATTTGTATATCATGTATCTTAACCTCAACATGACAATGGAAAATAAATCATCAATGACTTACTCAACACATATCTTCAATCAAAAGGAATAATTCACCAAACCTCTTGTCCCTATACACCTCAACAAAATGAAAATGTTGAGAGAAAATATAAGCAACTACTAGAAGTGGCAAGGGCACTATTCTTTCAAGCAAACATTCCTTTACACTCGGGGTCATTGCATCCTCACTTCCATCTAGTTAATAAATAGACTACCATCCAAAGCCATTGATAACAAAAGCCCATATAAAATCCTCTACAACTCACCACCCTCATTGACCATCTCAAAGTCATTGGTTGCCAACAAAATGATTATAACCTTACCTCAGACAAATTTACCCCCAAATCCACTCCAACTGTCCTCTTTGGCTAACCTCAAAATCAGAAAGGTACCTACTTTATGACACCAAAAGCCACAAAATCATCACCACCAGAAATGTCATATTCGATGAGCACATATTTCCTCTCCACTCTACACACAAACATGTAACCCAAATAGACCCTTTCACTTCCTCATTACAATTTACTTTGATACACTCAGACTTCAAACACCAACAACACACACACACACGAAATCAACACCTCTATTAAAAATATCTACACCTCCATCACCTTCAGTCACCACACCTACACCACCACCTAATTCACCCATCCAAACACCTCCAATACCATCACTTATACCTACACCACCACCACTCCCTCAAGGTAGTCCACCAGAACAAAAGCACTACATTACACTCTCAAAGAATTTCAATATCAACTCTCTAAATCACTTCTCAACAATGTAACTACCAAGCATCATCATTCAAATTACATAAATTATAGCAATTTAACATCACCAACTGCACATCTCATTCAGAATTTTAATATTGTCAATGAGCCCCACTCTTATTTCCAAGCATAAAAAGATCCTAAATGGATAAAAGTAAAGCATAAAGAAATTGAGGCATTTGTTAAAAGGTCCTAAAAAGATCCTAAATGGATAAAAGTTGCAAATGGGTCTATAGAATCAAATTGAAAGCTGGTGGCAGTGTTAAAAGGTATAAAGCAAGGTTTTCCTAATCCAACTAGGTTTCAAGCAGAGTTATGTTGACACCTCCTTATTTACCATCACCAATCAAGGTACCTCACTTCCTTTCTTGTTTATGTAGATGACATCCTATTGGTTGGCAAAGATACCAAATTTCTCATAACCATCAAACAACATCTCATGCCAAGTTTAGCTTTAAGGATTTGGGTCCCTTACACTACTATCTTGGAATTGAGTTCATAAGGAATTCCCTCTAGTCTAGCAATGTCTCAAAGGAAGTATGTTTTAGAGCTTTTGGAGTGTGCAGATGTTTTGGAAAACAAACCTATAGCTACACCAATGGATCCAATTTTAAAGCTAAAACCCATAGATGGATATCTTCTCCCTGATCCATCAACCTATAGAACCTTAGTTGGAAAGTTGTTGTACTTAACAATCACAAGACCTAAGCTATCGTTTGAAGCCCAAGCTTTAAGTTGGTACTCTCACAGTCCTAGATCCTCTCACTTTGATGCACTCATTAGAGTACTAAGATATGTCAAACTATGCCCTGGTCAAGGTTTATTCTTCCCTGCCAAGAACTCTCTTCACCTCACCACATACTATGATAGTGACTGGGCAAGTTGTGCTACTACTAGAAGATCAATTTCAGGATATGCTATGGCCACGGTCTCATTTCTTGGCAGTTAAAGAAGCAAACAGTGGTTTCAAGAAGCTCAACAAAAGTTGAATACATAGCTTTGGCAAATAGTACTTGTGACATATCTTGGTTAAAATGCTTACTACTGGATGTAAATGTTATTGTCCCAACTCCTTCCTTAGTAATGTGTGACAGTGCTTCTACAATAGCTCTTGCCAACAACCCAATTCATCATGCAAGAACCAAGCACATTGAGATTGACTGTCACTTTGTAAGAGACAAGATGAAACAAGGTCACATATCACCCTGCTTTGTTCTTTCTAAGTTTCAAATTGCAAACATTTTTACCATAGGCTTAAGCAGGGTATTACACTTCAATTGTTTGTCAAAGTTGGGCATATGTGATCCTTACACATTGCCAACTCGCGAAAGGAATAAAGTGAATACACCAGCTATTAAACCAAATGTCAGACAATAGATTAGATGGCCCAAGCTCGGTTATGAGCTTTAGGCTAACATAATTTATAGGCTAAGATAATATTGATGAGCAATATACCTAATCCTATAAGGAAACTAAATAAACGTAATAAAGATAAATATAAACCGTATGCATATTATATTGTCTAGACAATAGATTAAATTGCCCAAGTCTGGTTGTGTAGGCTTTTATCAATTCAACATGGTAGTATGAGTGGGTGTGAGGGGTCTGATCCTCAGACCTAATGGCTAAGTTGAGCCGCCTCCTTTATGCCACCCCGCCAAAGCCTAGCAGCCACCATTTATCCTTTTTTCAAAAGAAAAAGAAAAAAAGGTATTTATCTCCGCTTTGCTTTTACTGCTTGTTTGTTTTTTACTTTTATTGTTGTTACTGCTTGAAGATTGCTTCCGCTTCCTGTCGGATATCTTCATTAAAAAAAAAGTTTAAGACGTCATGCTGTCGAACAATGACTATCTTTACTTTTGCTGCTTTTTTCGCTTTTGCTTTTGCTGCTCGTGTTTGAAGATTTATTGCTGCTTGTTTTAAGATGTTTTCATAATAAAATAATTATATCGTTAATGTTTGAAGTTTTTACTTCGGTCCGAGATTTCGCAATTTCGCCGTTCGGACTGCGAGAAAGTGTTAGACAATAGATTAGATGGCCCAAGCCCGGTTGTGAGCTTTAGGCTCCTCAGGGTTTATCGTTATGTGTAGTTTAATAGTATTGCTTAATAATGAAAAGCAACCAACAGGGCTTTTATCAATTCAACACCAAACACCCCTACTGCTTCTCTACAAACAGCAAATCCAAACACAGCTTAAGTTCAAAACTTACACGGGATTGCAACTCCTCCAAGTTGAAGACTCTACTTAATTAATGTTTTGTTACAATGTGATAGAATGTAGCTTAGAATATGTTTATTTCAGATACTAGATATTTTAGTTAGTTAAAGTTAGTTAATCAAGTGTGTAAGTCATCTCATGTTCATAATTCATTTTAGTGAAAATTTTCCAAATTAACTCTCTTCGTTTTTCAATAGCTTAATTTATTATCTTTGAAAAGGCTCTTTGGTCATTTACTTCTCGTTGTTTAACAAAAGAACAAATAACTTCGAATGTATACATCTTATGCATACAACCAAACACTATAAAACAAAGTAAATTGTTTATTTCGTTTATGTTTTTTATCCTACAATTTGAGAAAAAGTGAGAGAGCGGAGCTAGTAGGTGCTCAGTCACCTCTAATAAATCCATTTAATTCATTATTTATTTATATTACAAGCTACTTTTTTATTATTTTTTTACATTCAGCCTCAGTATTCTCATACATGTTTGCAAAAAAATTCATAAATGAATAACTTAAACAAAAAAATTAACACTATAGATTAATTTTTAAGCGATATTTATAATTATAACTTTTTGCATTAAAGACGCTCCGCCCCCCTTAACTAAAAAACCTTGCTCCGCCCTTCCTTAAATTAATACTCACATTAACCTTAACCATATGACGCTAACCACATACTCCCTCCGTCCCATTTTATAAGTCAATGTTTGAATAGCAAAGTCTTTTTCTTCAGAGTTTGACCGTAATTATTTTTTCGTGTTATATAATACTTGATACAGAATATATATATTGATTTGTGTTTTAAATGTATTTTCATTAATATACTTTTCATCAAGTATTATATAATATAAAAAAAATAATTACGGTCAAACTTTGAAAAAAAGACTTTTACTTTTCAAACATGGACTTATAAAATGAGACGGAGGAAGTAAGATACTGTGTTACTCGGGTTTCTTTGATAGGATACGAAACCAAAAACTGAAAGAAACCCGACAAAATAATGTTATAAACACATGAAATCTATGTCAGTATATTCAACGTTGGGTAAATGACTTATGGAAAATAAAGATTACGTTGGGTAACAATAGCTTTAAAATTTTAAGGTTGCGTAATCATTAATGCCTTTAGCGTAAGATACTACATTAATTTGTTCAGTTGGCAGCGGGTATGACAATTACA
This sequence comes from Chrysanthemum lavandulifolium, assembly GCA_022545495.1. Lineage (NCBI taxonomy): Eukaryota > Viridiplantae > Streptophyta > Magnoliopsida > Asterales > Asteraceae > Chrysanthemum > Chrysanthemum lavandulifolium. Next base: position 35,758,214 of record CM040245.1, on the reverse strand, counting down.
TTCAATATAATATAAGTCTTGTTATATTACTTTTGACTTCTAATATTGTCTCGATGTCGAGGGACGAATAAGATGATTCTGAAGTCGATCCATTCAAATTCGTACACACAGAAAGATAAAGTTGTTTATAAATAATTAGGTTACTTGCATTAGGAAACTGGCCGTAGCTACAAACAAAGCACATACTATTTCTAGTTCATATTGTCCAATATTCCACGATATTAAGAGAGTGTTTGACCGACTAATTAATCAAATGAGAAGAATCTTTAAAATGAAAAGGATGAGAAATAACTATAACTGCATATTAAAGATGCATTTTTAATCTTTTAGATGTATCATAATATATTTTTAGCTAAAAATTAGATGTATATACATATATTAGATGCATTTTATCAAGTTAGACGAATCTTATTTATTTTTCGTCCTCTACGGGTCAATTTGTTACTATTACTACTTTGCATTGTTTTCACTTCAAAGTCACTTTCGAAACTAATTGTGATGCATCTAAATGAATATAAATGCATTTAATTCAAGTCGATGCATCTCAAATATGCGGTTATAGTTATTTCTCATTCTTATCATTTTAAGTTTTCTTCTTAGTAGATCATTACCCGTGTTTGACTAAGCTTATGAAGTGGGCTTCTGGTTATGTTATATAAGCGGCTTATGACTTATATATCATGAGCTCAAAGTTATAAATTATATATCATGAGCTCATAAACGCTTGCTAATTATTTAGCTTAGCTTATCATAATTAATAACATGAAAGGACAAAAAAAAAATACATAAACATTAAAATGGTGTAATAATTAAATAAGGATATAAAAATCTTTTTATATAATATCCTTAAGTTCACCCCTCCTTAAATAAGTCACAAAATTTGGGCTTATCAAAACCTTTATATAAGCTCATAAACCCAAACATATACTCCGTATAAGCTTAATCAAACTTTAGTTAGGCTTAGTTTTCTTATACATAAAACCCCTAATTAAGCGTCAACAAACACCCTCTACATCACTATCTAAAAGACCATTAGGCATCCATGATACCTATGTTATCATAAAATACCATAAACTAGGCATAATTTGAAAATTTTGATCGAATGAAATTTGAAAGTCATTTAATTGGTCCCACAAACAATATACTAACCATGCATTAACTTAATCATTGTTTAGAATATCTACTTAATCATTGTTCATAATATCTACTAAATCACTGTACTAACCGACATTAATTAACTAGCATTTTGGGATTAACTTGACTAGTGAGCTATTTTGATCCAGTTCATCTTGACTCGAATGGTTTTGATCCGTGACCTAACACATATTGCCGTTTTTATTGCAATAGTATTTTCTTAATCTTTTCATGCTAGCTTCTAACTGGGGTATGAGTTTTAATAAATCTCTGCCGTTCAAATAAAAATATATTGCCGTTTTTAATGTCCTAAGCCAATGCAAAAATTAAAGGGCGGGGCATTGGCTAACTAAAGAAGAGGTAGAGATAAAATTATATACAAAATATTTTAGTAATTAAAGATATATGGGTTTTCTTTTGAGATAGTACATTGTGTGAACATTAGCATTATCTTGCATGAGCTTGGAATATATGATAGTTCCATGGGATGACCATAAATTTATATACACAAACGTACATAAATATGCATTACCCTATGCTATGTAGGGTTTATGGTTTTAGTTAGTGGACAGAGACTGTTTATCAACCCATAACTAAAAAACTCAAGTACCCTCCATTGAATCAGCCAAACATCCGGTCTTTTTCTTTATTTCTAAAAACCAACGTATATGACCTTTTTATCTAACCCTTATTCTCTTCCTTTTTAATTCACTTGTAGCTTTCATGCATTCAATTTCATCTACCTATAAGTATATGAATATCCATCATATCACTTTTCAATATACCAACATTAAGTAATAACGTTCATTGACCAGTTTCTAGCTATATGTCACTTTCTATTTGAACAAGTTTGAATATGGAGCAATATTCACAATACTTGGTGTTGGCGAAAAGCAACAACAATATCCTCATGAATCCGTATTCGAGCCAGTCATGGGAAGAACAAGCGTTCGCAGAAGATGCTCGAGGCTTACTTGGTAGTTTTGTGTGGCCACCGAGGTCGTATTCTTGTAGCTTTTGTAGAAGAGAGTTCAGGTCAGCTCAAGCACTAGGTGGTCACATGAATGTCCACAGGAGAGAAAAAGCCAAGCTCAAACAAAATGGAAATGGTACTAGTGGCGCTACTATAACTGCGCCACAAAACCATAATAAGCATAGTATATGTAAAGAGTCTTTAGACCATGGTTTGTTTCATTCTAGGGTTTCTTTTTTACCCTTAGGTCAAGAAAGTCTTGATAGTAATTCTGACAAGAGTTGTGTTTATGATGAAGATTTTGTAGTAGCTCATGGTAATGGTGATGTTGAAACAAGTCTAGTTTTAGGGCTTGACTTGGATGATTGTTCGAATAAGGGTTCTGGATGTAAGAAGCAGAAGACGAGTGCTACACCACCGATCATGGACAATTCCTTGGATGGGCTAGATCTTGAGTTGAGGCTGGCCAGCTAACTTAATTGTGTGGTGAATCATCCGACAAGCTAATGAAGTAGCTAGGGTTACAAATATAAATCCATGATGGTTTCTAATTTTCTTATAAAACTAGTCAAGTAGAAATTTGACGGTCTTTAATCGTTTGCTATTTGTTACTTATCTTATGTTAACCATCTGGTCCTTTCAGATTACAAACAAGTTAATGAAGCACTTGTGTTCAATCATATGTGATATGCATTTTCTATCTTGTCTTATATATGGTTTGTGTTCAATCATATGTGATATGCATATTCTATCTTGTCTTATATATGGTTGTATAATTATGTGAAATAGAGAAGATTATGTGCCTAGAGCTCTAATTCCTGATCATGTTTATACATAAACAACCAATTAGCATATACTTACAAATTATTATAGCCTTCTTAAAGTCGATAGACATAACAAACAAATACTCATTTTGATAGAAAACTGGATCTCGCTATATTGCGGTTCATTTCACTTTCAAAGTGTAATTCTTGGCTTCAAATAGTCAGCATATTGCGGTTCATTTCACTTTCAAAGTGTAATTCTTGCTTCAAATAGTCAGCATACATATATGTTGATCGAGTTCGAGGGATGTCATTATAGTAATTTGCAACTTGCAATCTTGTTCTCCCTTTTACATACCAATAAGTATGCTCATATGGCCAAAAACCGTATACAAACGATTTATCTGTAAGTCTTATGACTACTAAGAGAATATCAGATCGAAGACATATATGGTAAGGAGAAGTGATCAAAAACATAATACTTAAAAATTTCTGGCATGTATTATAAAATGAAAGGCAACATCTTTTAACTCTTTAGTTATAATGTATCGTTTGTGTTTCTTCAATTCCTGGGAATCGAAAAATATATTCTTTAATTTATTAAAAAAAAAAATAGTCAGATGATATGGTACGAATTCTAAAAGATTATGTTTTGAAACCAAGTAACATGCCATTTTGGTGTATATTATTTAAGTGTTAAATATCCCTTATTGGACTACATATAAAGACAAACCACCTAGAAGACACAAGGTTTCTCGTATAAAGAAAGAGACTACACAAAATTATCTGTGTAATCACTATACATTCTATCTCCATTCCATCATATCATCTTTATTCTTCATATCCAAGTATCCAACATTCCAACGGATTTTAAGCTTCCACATACATTATATTACTTGTAACCATATCATAATATTTATCCTAACAAAAATATTTTACATGACGGTTTATTAGACATAAATACAAATTATTTTGCTGTTAAAAATACAATGAAAGAAAGAAGGAATAGTTTTGTTTCTTTAAATTATTTTGGTAGATAACAACATATTAGACATAAAGTATACATAAATAAGTTTATTAATAATTGTCGAATCTCTTATGCTTCCAAAAGCATGCATCCACCATCACAAGTTGCAACGTAAAAACAAATTTACTATGTGAACACTGATTTGACAAACTAAATTAAACAAATTCGTACTAGGGTGGTTGATATTTTGTTGTTATACACCTATAAAATTCCAAGTATAACCCATGATTAGCTAGATTTATTTCAATGAAACGTAATGAATAATTAGTAGAGCTAGTAATGCATCAAATATAGTTTTTTTTGGGATCTTTTATACAATCCTTCAATTTCCACCGTATAAACCAGATATAAATGTACTCCAAAAAGCCTAACTAGTTATATGCATGAGCTAGTAAGCGTTATTACCGAAGGTTCTTTGTACAGGCTGTGTCATGATATCATTTTAGTTTGTTGAAGAAGAGTTCAGTTCCGCCAAATTAAAGCAGAAAAATAAATAAAGTGATGTAACGTACATGCAGTACATGTTGTTCTTAATGGATATTGCAGAGGAACTGAGAATATGTCTATTTATGGTGAGAATTTAATAATGTAAGATGACCCATCATATTTATTCCATTCTTGGATCTGAAAACCAATCTTTTCTACATGGGTTTTTAGGGATTTGTACGTGGTCGATCTTCAGTTCTTTATATGTCTTCATAGAATCATATAGGAGATATGTTTATAACTGTAGGGTTAACCTAGCTAGCTAGTTACTTGAGCAAAGTGGGTACGCACGGATCACGGATGCACTAATGCATCTATCTTCATATTAAATTATACGATCGTAGTTTCCTGAAATATAAAAAGAATTATAAAAAGATTTGTTTTGATTGTCCATCAGTGAAGTGATTGACACACTTTCAAATTTTATTGAGACACTTTATTGTATAAATAGTTGAAATAACTTATACTTGAAGTACAACGATTTGTTTCATACAGTGAAGTGTCCTAATAAATTTTAAAAGTGTGTCAATCACTTCCTTAAAAATATTTTTGTTCAAAAAACACTTAAAAGATTTGAACATAACTTCACAAAGCTAGCGTGGCATTGCAAACATGATAATTAACATGCTATATCATTTGCGAGTGGTAATTATAGTAACTAACTTAGCTGGTTAAATGTCACGACGTGCACATATGATTGGATTGTTTACGAGGTTAATCGAAATTCTGGATTGTTTTACACTTGCCTACAAGACTCAAATCTCAAATTATTCTATGAAATGTGCAGGAAAGTCTTGGAAGCCTTAGGAAGCTCTTAAAAACAAAGGTTGTAGAAATGGGCAGAGTTAGTACATAGTTGTCATATTTATAGTATAAATAGATAGTCTCATCATTTGAGGAAATCATCTCTCCATTCACTTATCTTCTCATGTAAAGATCTCTCTAGTAATACAAAGTATTTTCTCATTCACTTGTTCCTTTCCTTAAAGATTTCTTTAGTCTCCTAGATCGTCAAGTGTTCGAGCTAGACTGCTTTAGTCAAGACTAAATGCCGTATGGAAGACCCTTGCCACAAGTTATTTTCAAACCCAAAATAATTTAATTCTCAAGCAAGCTCGTTGGCAAGATTTCATAGCCGAGTTTGACTACCAATTGGAGTACAAGCCGGGGAAGGCTAATGTAGTAGCCGATGCATTGAGTCGCAATGCGGAGTTTGCCATAATCACCCAAGCCCAATTCTTCCTCCAATACCGAATCAAGAAAGGACTGGAACATGATCCCTTTGTCAACAATATGATGGCCTTGGCAAGAGATGGGAAGACTTAAAGATTTTGGCTTAAGGGAGGCATGTTGCTCACTAAAGGAGATTGGCTATACGTGCCTAAGTTAGGCGACCATGATTCAAAGTGGGTTGGTCATCCACGGATTAAGATGACGTTGGCAATGGTCGAGGGAACTTATTATTTTCCAGGGATGGGGGATGATGCTGAGACATTTGTGCGAAAGTGCTTAATTTGCCAACAAGACAAAATATAGCAATAGAAGTCGGGAGGACTATGGGAGCCTTACTTATACCGAAGGAACCATGGGAGGGTGTTTCCATGGACTTTATCACATGCTAGCCAAATTCGGAAAGGAGTGGGAGTATTATAGTGGTGGTCGATCGATTCTCAAGATATGGAACTTTCATTGTCGCGCCTCCCGATATTACCGCAAACCATACGGCCAATCTCTTTTTCAAGAATGTGGTTAAGAATTGGGGATTGGGACATGTGATTGTTAGCGATCGAGATCCGAGATTCATGGGTAGCTTTTGGATGGAGTAGTTCAAGATTATGGGAACGGATTTGAACTTCTTAACGAGTTTTCATCCCCAAACGGACACGCAAATAGAAAGGGTGGACGCATTGTTGGAGCTCTATCTTCGGCATTATGTGAGTATCAACCAACATGATTGGGCTAAACTCCTTGATGTTGCTCAATTCTCTTACAACATGCAACAGAGTGAAGCCACGAGGAAGGGTACTTTTGAGTCTGTCAAGGGGTGCCAACCATTGATTTCTAATGCCTTAGCCGCATCTTATGAGTGGAATAGTCGGGCCTCTTACAAGAAGATGAAGGAATGGCACGAGCAAGCGGACTTGGCTCAAGCATCAGTTGACAAGGCGACAAAGAAAATGAAGAAATGAGCGGATGAAAAGAGGAGACACGTCAAGTTCGGGGTGAGAGATCAAGTAATGGTGAAGCTTTTTCCTCAACAATTCAAATCATTAAAGAAGGTGCATAAAAGATTGATACAGAGGTACGAAGGTCCTTTCCCGATGATTGGACTGTTGGGAAAGTATCTTATCGGGTTTAACTACCGCCCAAGTTGAAGATTCACCTGGTCTTTCATGTTAGCTTTCTCAAGCCATATCATGGAGACAAGGAAATTTGAAACGAGGGGTGTCCAAGCGGGCACCGACAACGGTTGTTATTTTGTAATATTAGGGGGTTGATGAGATTTTGTCGAATTATACGGTGCGAAGATGAGGAGTGTCGAGCTATAAGGAGTACTTGGTCAAATGGTGAGACTTGCCCGATAGTGAAGCAAGTTGGGAAGCGGATGACTTGTTGTGGCAGTTTGCGGAGGAGATCAAGAGATATCATGAGGATGACACGACGAGGATGTCGCGAGCCTAGGTGGGGGAGGATGTCACGACCCGTGCGTTTGAGTAGGTCGTTTACGAGGTTAACCGGGATTCCAGATTGTTCTAGACTCAAGAATTCTATGAAATGTGCAAGAAGATTTTGGAAGCCCTTGAAAAGTCTTGGAAGCCATAGGAAGCTCTTAAAAACCCTAGATGCTTCCACCCATTAAAGGTTGTAGAAATGGGCCTATCTTGGAGTTTGTGCATAGTTACCATATATTTTAGTATAGATAGATAGCCTCCTCATTTGGAAAAATCATCTCTCAATTCATTTGTAATCTTCTCTTGCAATACAGCGCATTTCCCCATTTCACGTGTTCCCTTTTTAAAGCTTTCTTTAGCTTCCTAAATCGTTAAGTGTTCGAACAAGGCTAACTTAGTCGATACCAAGTGCCGCACCCAAGATATTTGTCGAGACAAGTCTATGATATAAAGATCGCTACACTTTTGAATAGTAAAATGTCACTCTTGCATACCTTCAATAGGTCAGAGCAACTTAGTTACTATATTAAGCATTAGTTTACTTGAGCAAGTGATGAAAATTACTACTTCCTACGTCCTAAAAAGAGTGTTCACAAACAAAAAATGACGAAATTATGATATGTGTAATTAATATGAGTTTTGATTGATAAAAAGTCATTTTTACCCTTATAGTTAATATAGAATAAAAAAATGAGTAATTAATACAAGCTTTGATTAGAAGGGTAAAGTAGGAAAGCCAGTTATAAAAACTTGACATTTATTTTGAGACAAATATAAATAGTAAGGTTGACATTTTTTTTTTGGAAAGAGGGGGGGGGGTTATTATTTGGACAAAATTGCGAAAAGTAAATAAAGAAAAATAAATGAAAATAGTAGCATAAACGATATGCATAACTTAAATTATTAGAGGGCTAGGTGTGATCACAATCCATCACTTTTTTTCTTTGTCTTAAGCTACCATACCTGGTGCTCTTATTTCGTTTAATATCACATATACATTTATTTCACGACTATTTTAGATTAATGTTCGAGAAGTAGAGATAAAAAGTATAGAGGATTGCAAGTTCGATCATCAAACATTTCAAATTTCTTATGTTGGATGAGATAATTTCATGTTCAAATTATTCTGAAAACATTTCAAATTGCTTAGTGTTTTGTTTTTTAGCTTCGGCTAAGTTCAAAAAAAGAACTCAGATATACCTAGCGAGGTTACATAAACACTTTTATGAAGGCTTAAGGATACCTAATCAGTAGACCACACCAATTTAACGGTTGTTTCTTAGATTACTCATAACAAATTAAGTCCCAACTGGCCTCACGGTCCCTAAAATCCTACTTTGTATATGCTGTCAATCGTAATGATGCATGAGCCCATTAGTCGTATGACATTAGCTATTGTTTGATGCATGAGCCCATTAGTGGGTTTGCTTGCCTGAAATAGGATATGGGCCGATCGTTAATCATAAACATGCAATTCGACGTCAAAGTGTCGAAACAAAAAAACATAAAATATACGATCCTACACCCATTTCACTTGTTCCCTTCTTTAAAACTTTCTTTAATTAGTTTCCTAAATCGTTGAGTGTCTGAAAAAAGCTGACTTAGTCGATACTAATTTTCGCACCCAAGATCTTTGTCAAGACAAGTCTATGACATAAAGGTCGCTACACTTTTGAATATTAAAATATCACTCATGCATACCTTCAATAGGTCACAGCAACTTAGTTACTATATTAAACGTTAGTTGACTTGAGCAAGCGATGAAAATTACTACTCCCTCCGTCCTAAAAAGAGTGTCCACAAACCAAAAAATGACGAAATTATGATGTGTGTAATTAATGCGAGTTTTGATTGATAAAAAGTCATCTTTACCCTTATAGTTAATATAAAAATAAAAAATGAGTAATTAATATAAGCTTTTATTAGAAGGGTAAAGTTGGAAAACCGGTTATAAAAAGTTGACACTTATTTTGAGATAAATATAAATAGTATGGTGAACACTTTTCTAGGAAGGGGGAGGGTTCTTATTTGGACAACTTTGCCAAAAGTAAATAAAGAAAAATAAATGAAAATAGTAGCATAAACTATATGCACAACTTAAATTATTAGAGGGCTAAGTGCGGTCACATTCCACCACTTTTTCTCTTTGGCTTAAGCCTTCATACCTGGTGCTCTTATTTCGTTTAATATCATATACATTTATATCACATTCCAAGACTATTAATTTCAGGCAGGCAAACACACCTATTATCTAATTCTAATAATATAACGTTTTAGAACATTCCACCATTTTTGCTCTTTGGCTTAAGCCACCATACCTGGTGCTCTTACTTCGTTTAATATCATATACATTTATTTCACGACTATTTTATATTAATGTTCGAGAATTAGAGATAAAAAGTATAGAGGATTGCAACTTCGATCATCAAACATTTCAAATTTCTTATGCCGGATGAGATAATTTCATGTTCAAGTTAATTTGAAAACATTTCAAGTGATTTTTAGCTTCGACTAAGTTCAAAAAAAAAAAAAAAAAAAAAGCCTCAGATACACCTAGCGAGGTTACATAAACACTTTTATGAAGGCTTAAGGATACCTAATCAGTAGACCACACCAATTTAACGGTTGTTCATGGTCCCTCAAATCCTACTTTGTATATGCTGTCAATCGTAATGATGCATGAGCCCATTAGTCGTATGACATTAGCTATTGTTTGATGCATGAGCCCATTAGTGGGTTTGCTTGCCGGAAATAGGATATGGGCCGATCATTAATCATAAACATGCAATTCAACGTCAAAGTGTCAAAACAAAAAAAACGCGGAATATTAACATGCATGGATGGAGACCATAAGTTGTGAAGTTAGAAACTGTAAATATATATGACCCAGTTTAACAATTGCTACACCTACGTGCCCAAGTTTATCATGTCATGAGATGGGGTATTCAACTATTCATTTGGCATATAGGTGCTTAACAAATGCCTCATTTACATGAACAATCCAAATATAGATATTGTAATAATGTTACTACGTAATAAATAGCAAGTTTTAATGCTATTAGGTTTTAAGAACATGCTCCAACATGTGACCTTTTTCTACCATTTGTTGACACATGTATAATGCGTATTATAATCAGCTAGCTACAGCGTTGAGGCATAGAAATATTCCGATTGCGGATGTCTCTTGTGTGCTTTGTGGTGGCGCGGATGAGTCGGTGAATCATTTATTCACGGGCTGTATTTTTGCCACAAGGCTTTGGCAGCATATTACTTCATGGTGTAAGGTCCAAAATATTTTTGCTTTTTCGTTCAAGGATCTTTTGGAAATCCATAATTTCGTTGGGTTGTCGGGGAGAGCCAAAGACATTTTTTACGGCATTATAATTTTAGGGTATTGGTGTATTTGGAGGGCGAGGAATCGTCTTAAGTTTCAAAGTAAGAAGGCTGGGATGGAAGACGTTATTGGAGAAATCAAAGTGTTGGGTTTTCTTTGGGCAAAAAATAGAGCTAAGTTATCGTCCTTGTCTTGGGACAGTTGGTGTAAATTTGTAATTATGTAATTGTTTTGGCTGTTGTGTGTGCCGCCCCGTTTTGTGGGTTGGCGGTTTTTTAATGAAATTCACCTTTAAAAAAAAATAATCAGCTAGCTACGGGCTACACATCCCGGATAACATTGATTGGTACTAGTAGTAATGTTTTATAAGACTAAAATACACTGTTGGTCCCTAAACTTGTAGTGGAGGATCGCGATGGGACGAAACCGGGCATAATCATCGCCACGGGTCCAAACAAGACCGATTAAATGCCAAATCGCCCTCGACCAATCCCGCCGTTGTCAACGTTATTTTCTTGAGGTAAAACCCTTCTTTCACCGTAGCGCACTAAATAAAACCGTTTCTACGGTGAATGTAGCTAGTATATGTGTGTAACAAGGTTTGATCTACATTTATGACCCATCCCTAAACTATCCTTCAAACCCGTCCTCTTCAAAAAGATAATTGTTTCGTGGATGGTACGTTGTTGGTGTGGTAAGCAAGCTATTATTCGTACTTCGTGGACCTCTCGCCAACCTGGCGCCGATTCTTTGCTTGTCCTGCTCAAGTAAGTGCGTCTTAATATTTCTTGTGTAAGTTTGTAACAATGGTGGTTGTTTAATGACTTGTCATAACCAACAATAGGGTCTTCTTGTCGGTGGATAAGATGGTATGATCCCGAAATCGTGCTCGCTCAAGAATGATCATACCAGACTTTTGAGGGAGAAATGAGCTTGAGGCAAGATTAGTAGTCGCTCAAGGTGATGTGTGGAAGTGGAAGATTTACATGGTGCTAAGTCGATGTTGTTCTTCATTGTTTATGCATTGGGATAACGTTTTAACCTTTTATGTAATGAGGCTAGTTGGTTAATGTTGTGTATCTTGAATTGTAGTAACCTTGTTATGAAGTATTCGCTTTTGTTTGTTTCGATTTTCTATGCCTCATGGCTATGCAGATGGTTTGTAATGTGTTTGGGGTTGACTTTTAAATGTCAACATTCTTATGATGTTCTATTTTAGCTTTGGTTACTTTTGACGCAAACAATTCACAAATCAAGCTTAGTCAATTTCAAAAATACACAATAATGACATGGTTCCATAGTTAATGCAAATGGATATAATTCCCGGTGCATAAAATTGCATACTTTTCAAAGCACGAGGCGCTACAGATACACACCCACACACAAATATGTTTTAGATTACATAACTTGTCCATAGAAAATAAATAGTAAACTAGATGAAACATTGTCTAGATAATTAGCATAATGATTTGACCTATGGCGAGGCCATCATTCTTTCCAAAGGTACCGCTTCCTAGTCATTCTTCGTAGTAGGTGGGTTGAAGCGTAAACCGCTTGAACATCACTGACCGAATCACGCATCGGGATTGCTCATGCATGATGGGATCGGCAGAACCGGTTCACAAGTTCTTTGGGATTGTGACAGGATGCATCATGTATGATGGGATCTTCGCCTCGGCTCTTGATTTGTAGATTGAACACCACTTCCTCGAATCGCACTAACTTGGCTTTCTAGAACAACACCCGCATCTTGACTTGTTTATCCGCTACTACCTTTTACATTTAGGATGTCTTCTTTTCCCGCAGCCTTTAGTAGGCACCTTTTGACATTTACCTTATTGGCATTTCCACTATGTTGAGCTCCACCATACCCTAGGCATGTTACCCGGTTGTGTCCAAAGAATGCCACAAATACTACACCGACACTCTTCCAAGCCCTTGATGACTTACCATCCTTCACAATCTCTTCGTTGTGTGCTATCCTAACTCTCTTTCTACCTTTTGGCGGCGGGTTTGTTTCGATTTCGTGGAACAATTGTTGTTGGCATAGTTGATTTTTCCCAATGTACACCGCTAGTTATAGTTGGACATGGTGTTTGTAGGTAGCCTCCCAAGTGAGAAGATAGTAACAAGGATGAGCCCATGTTTCTACACTCCGACTTGTTGGCCATTTAAAGCCATATTCCAATTGGTAGCAACAAAGATGTTTACATGGTAAACCCGTTATCTCCCATCTTTCGCAAGTACAAGACTTGTGTACAACATTAACTACACATTGGTCACCCCATGGTCCACTAACTCGAAACTTAGATCCCCATTCCATAACACATTATACTTATGACCTCTTTCTTAATAGCCTCTAGCATGTGTTGTGCGGTTGGTGTTAATGGCCCATCACTCTTCCGAATCACCATAAGAACATGCATTATCCTCTTCATACAATATTCCCGATGTATTCTAAGGTCGTAATAATAGGTTTGCTTAACCCTCTTTAATTTTCTCATGAAACACTTGACACATGTTATTAAGTAACACATCGAAGTAGCTCTCCTAAAGATGACAAGTAATAAACATGTATTAATTGTAATCTGTTTATACCGCAATTACGATGACAAAGTAAGTGAAACAAATAGATCACTTACATGAAAAATGCGACCTTGACCAATGGATCGGTGGTATCTTACTTAACCAATCATGGGCTGGTTGATTAAGTTTCTTGAGATCGCCCATAGCTTTATAAACTGCACAACAGATTGAGGTCATTGCACATTTCCACGATGGTCTTTATAGGCCCTACCTTTCCATTGCAATTTCATTTTCTCATGTATGCTTTTAATCTAAGAATCGTGACTTTCAAAAACTTCGCATGTACTCTACTTATATCCCGCACAAAATCAAATATCTTTACCGTCTGTTTCAAAACAAGGAGACTTAAATTCATGAGCAGAAAAGAGAGTACCTTATTCATGTCAAGAATAAAAGTGATGCTTGAAATTGGCCCAAGTGCTAAATCATCGGATAAACAATGAAGAAACCAAGTCCATGATCCTATGTTATCCGAATCAACAAAAGCATAAGCGAAAGTGGTATATACCATTGTTGCTATCAATTCCCACACCGTCATCAGTTGACCATTGAAAGGACCACGAATTGAAAAGCACCACCCCAACAACGATCTCCCACAATCTTTAAATCCTTGCTTCAATGCACCTAAACAAACATACTCTCTTGAATTCTCCGGTTGGAAGAGACTCATCCGGAGGTCGTTCCACATTCATCTCCACCGTCGTATTAGGGTTTGTCTTCGCAACTCTTGAACATAATCTCTCAACATGGTAAATTGAAGCTTGAATTGACCCCCGATGGCTTTTATAGCTAGGTTTTGGCCCTTAATACCTTCCGCAGGACACTTGAAGGTCGATTGGTTGGTAAGTTGATTATGCACCGACCGACAGAAGCCCTGGATTTGTTTCAACTTGTCCGTAATTTTCGTGAGATATAGCGAAGGTCGAAAGCTCGACTTCCTTGATTGCAAACAAGTGTGTTGCTCATTATATGTTTCGACCGACCGGACACTGCCTCACCATTCCCGCCGACAAACAATAGCCATGGGCGTAGTATTTCGAAGGGTCCTTTTGGCGTAAAGCAATGCTCTTATACCCTTCGCTTAATGGACTTCTAGATGGGCCAATATTCACCCAGACCTTCACTGGGCTCAAACCGAACACAACCCCTACACCGACCCTTATTCTTGTTTTGTCATTCTTCAAAAACAACTCCTCCTAGTTTCTATTGAATGCTCTCTTACTAGCTTTTTACTTCCCCGCAGAGCAAACTCCCGACCAAGATAGAAAAAGTGGTATAAACGCCATTAGCAAAGTGTGCGTGTTGGAAACTAACATGGTCACCGCAAAATACTTCATCAACCATCACGGGTAAATCATTTACCAACCGCACGTCATCACTTATATTACATGTTGTTCCTTCTTCACCTAAATCATTACTCGACCTACTTGTAGCATACCAAGTCGTGCATCATTCTCTTGACAAGTGTTATCTTGATTTGGTTCAATTGCATTGCCAAATTCACTAGTGTCACCGCTTGTAACAGACTAAGATCAACAACAGATCCTCTTCCATGTTATCTCGAGTCGGTTGAAACAGACTTACATCCACATCAGCTCCTCAAAGTCGTTATTCACATCAAGTAGTGGTCTCGCCGCTTTGTGTAAATGCTTGTCTGTGTCAATTGAAACAGTTAACCTCAAAATTTTCGTGCTCCTCAAAGGTGTTATTGACATCAACTAGTGTTGTTCCACCGTTGTCAAAGTCCTTCCCCTGAATCACTCTAAACAGATTAACCTCAACATTATCAGGCTCCTTTAGAGCATTGTCCTCATCAACAACTACTAAAGCACGCTCATTGTTTTGAACAGGTTGGCTAGCAAATGAGCAGTCTAAGGTGGAAAAGAGTGGCTCAATGTTTGGCAAATTGCTAGCTTCACCAATATCATTGACGTCCACAGCAATTGTGTAAGTTGGATAAACCGATCTAGGCGGTGTTCATTATCTATATCATCTAACACCAACCGCTCACAACATGATTGAATAGCCGCAGAGCAACTTTTCTCCTATCTTCATCCATCTCCCAAAACACGCCTTAATTGATTGTGGGGACATTTCACAAAATTCTAATCTAGTCTTCCTATTTCAACATACACGTCTATCGCCTTATGTCAGATAACAACATCTTTCAACAAGTCTAGATTAGCGTGTTCACGGAAAGAAAACAAACCGTCGTCTAATGTACAACCGGGCTTAAGAAAGTAGAAATAATTGGTTTGTCCGGACTCATAACCGATTTGGGTCATGAGAGCATCCATTTCATCAACAGATACCTCTTTTATTTCAACAAGATCAACAAGGCATTTCTTGCCTCCTTGATATATCCTACCGAAAGTATTTGAATGTACCTTCATAATGGAACATCATGCTAAACGATCCGTGTTCACCCGTCATATAAAAAAATGTACAAAACTTTCTTAAGCTAAAGTTACCTAAAAGGGAATAACTTAATCACTCGTACTAACATATGATTGTAATAGGCTCTAACCAAAAAGACTTACAATATCTCCCGACCGCAGATCTTTCCTCCGTTTCACGATCATCATATAAAGGATATTCCTTACTCGCCACGAGTAAATCCAAGGTGGTTGTTTGTTATTTTCTTACTCGATTATTTGATTTTATGATAGACATCGCTTAGGGTTTTCGGGTAGGCTTCCAAAACAAGTTTGGGGATGAGCAATGAGTACCGGTTTTGTTATATTGTACAATATGGCGGAAATTGGACAAGACAAAGTTATACTGATGTATACCACATAATGACTATTCTACCCCAAAGCAGCACCATGATTACGGGTTTATTTTGGGTATAACGGAACGTTGACAACGCCGTTATTGGTCAAGGGACTGATTTGGCATTTAATCGGTACTGTTTGGACCCGTGGCGATGATTATGCCCGGTTTCGTCCCATCGCGATTCTCCACTACAAGTTTAGGGACGAACGGTGTATTTTAGTCGTTTTATAAGAAACCCAAGATTATTGGATGTTGCCAGACAATAATTGCGTTTAAGTTTTTGTGTTTTCCCAGTTTAGTGGTTTGGCATGTGTTAAAAGCACCCTAAACTTTTAGGGACTAAAAGGCTAATCACACAAAACTTTAAATGGTAGTTCATTGTATTTCGATATATCTATGCTAGCCTAATAAGGTTTCATAAAGAAAAACCTTTATGCAAATGCGAAGAGTTTAAAATTCAACGAATTCGTAATAGGAGTACTGAATCTTCAGTACAGCAGATATCGTAACGCTAATGTTATTTAAATGAGTCGCAGCACTACACTAGTAATCATATTGAACTCTCTTTTTATCCGGGCTAATAACATTAAGACTTGCCGCAACATGACCAAAACTCGGAAAAAAAACACAATAATATGTAACCATCGAGTCGGTTTTACCAAACCAAAGAAAACTAGTGTTTCCAAAGACGGAAGAACAACATGCTACGGAACAAGACGGTAAAGCTACCACTCGTTGTCGTTTAGTTGTCCATCATAAACAAACACACACATTTTACGACATTGTCACCACAGCTTAGGCGAACCACACCGGCTATACTATCGGGCATGGTGTGGTACACCAATATTATAGTGCCATGTACTCGAATAAACCCTCGATAGTCGATATCATGCTTTTTTAGCGTGAGTCCTCTTACAAGACATATTATCTAGAAGATGTCGGAAAATAAATGCTTTTATCTTTGTGTTACCTCAGTTTCGTGGTCAGGGATGTGATTTTGATTGTGTTTGCATGTTCTAAAACGTATTCAAACACAACACTAAGGGTGTGTTTGTTTTTTAAAAAAATGTCTTACTAGCCCTCTTACTCTTACCAGTAAGAGGAGGGCAGACGTTTTGCTTGTTTGTTTTTTTCTTTGAGTAAGCACCCGTTAGACATATAACATCTTACTCAATAAGAGGTGGTGACTTGTCTTATCGCCTACTACTGCTTTTGTAAACTTTATATAATATATTTGATTGTTTATTAACTATGTTATATTTATAATAAAAAGTCTTGTTTCATATTTACATAAGTTATTTATTATCGCATTGCGTTGGTTTAATAAACAAATTGCAAAAACGAAAGACTTAAAATCATTCGGACAATTATACAAAACAAACAACATTATTTCGTTCGATTTAGACTTTCTAACCACCTTCTTACCAAGAAGATGCAGAATGATCGGTCACCCAAAACATCTTAATGAAACAAACACACCCTAACTCAATTATAATTACGTAAGAAATAAGAAGACTGATATGCACGATAAAGAGTCAAATTCTAAGTCTAAAATACTATTAGCAAATAGTATAAAACTAGCGGGTTAACTCCGCGTTCATACGGGAGTGCGTCGTTCCTCGATCATTTTATTCACGGAATGAATTTCTAAAGTTTTTTTTTTTTTTTTTTTTTTTTTTTTTCTTTGATCGCTGCGCTGCGCAAGTGCTCACGCGTGCATCGCTCATCCTCCAATGTATTTTAGTATATATATATAATGCGCATTGGTACCACTACTTAAAAACTAGACATAAAGCGCGATTTAAAAGCTTCAAAGAGCCCGATTTTACATGAGGGCGCAAAAGAAAACTCTATGGAATTGTTATAGAGCACAGTTTTAGAAACGGGCTTTGTGATGTATAATAGAGCTCGGTTTTTTGGTTGATAAGCTTGTTCTATGTTGGGTCTATACGAGGAATAGAGCACAATTTTATTGAAGAAAACGTGACTCGAACATTTTTTAACATAAAGCCCGATTTTGTAAAAAAGAAAAGGCTCTATACCCTTATTTAGAACAAGAAATCTCTTTAGAGTCTCTTTTTCGCTAAATCGAGGTCTAGTTTACAATCTTTAGTGACCATTAAATAAAATAAAAACCTTTGAAACTCACAAGAATTATTTAAGTTAGCGGCACCAAGATGTAAACTACTACCTCCGTCCCAAATTATAAGTTCAATTTGACTTTTTCAAAGTCATTTTGTTTCAAATTTGACTTTACTTATTTCTTTAAGCGTTATATAATACTTGATGTAAAATATATAAATAGATATGTGATTTAAATGCGTATTTATTAGTATATTTTTCATCAAATATTATATAACACGAAAAAAATAATTAAGGTCAAAAAAAAAAAAAAAAAAAAAAAAAACTTTGAAAAATCAAAATAGACTTATAATTTGAGACGGATGGAGTACTTGTTTTTCATTTCGTCCATGTATTAACACAAGTAAATCCTTTAGGTTACCCGTAATGGTGACCATAACAGGTTCGAATACACAACTGACATATCAATTTTCTCTATACAACAACTTCATAACTAACTTGGTATAATGAAGAGACCGATGACACAATCAAAAATACACACACAAAGATAAATTAAATAAAACACTCCCACACAAACAATCTTCAAAGACTCGGTCCTATTTCGGACCGACTTTTTTTTTTTTTTTAAGTCTATAACGTGTCGCAAAAGGAGGCCTGTAATGGGTTAGGACACGTCTTCGATGGGATCAACCGAATGGACGACCAATGCATTACAGAGAGTCTTACGGTTCTCTTGCAAAGCCCACAATAATGGTTATAAAATAATAAAATGATGTATTAATATCTGGAGAAAAATATCTATAGTTACTTCCAATCAATCATACCAACACGTTCGTGATCATTCAACAAACAAATACTGTAGTAGAAAGATGTAACGTTTAAGTTGAACGTAATTTGTATATTATACTAAAAGGCGTACAAGTTTTGTGTGCAAACACACGCATTAAATGCCAACTTTCACAACTCTTACAGAAATAGTCCCGAGGTTTAAGTGGTACCGCAGCAGTTCAAACATTAAACGCAAAGTTTCACAACTTGCAAAAACAGTCCTCGGAGGTTTAAGCGTCGTTCAAAGTAAGTCCAAACATTAAATGCAAAGTTTCACAACTTGGCAAAATAGTCCCTAAGGTTTAGTTGTCACGCAGCAGTCGCTTCAGTTCAATCCATTGCGATCGCGCGGGTTTCACATTCGTTATATCTATTAACTAAAAGGCGGGGATCGCGTGTGTCACGCTGTGTGTCGCCGCATTTATTGCAAAGTTTGCGACTTGCAAAGAATTACTCGCGTTTGGTGTCACCGCAAACCAAGTTCAAACATTAAACGCAGTTTCACAACTTGGCAAAAACAGTCCCGGGTTTAAGATCGTTGCAGTAAGTCCGAACATTAAACAAAGTTTCATGCGCTCAAGTTTAAGTGTGTTTCACAAAATAAGTCTGAAGTTCGTCCATTGCGATCGCGCGGCTTACATTCGTTGTGACTAAAGGGTCCATTTGGCATAGAATCGATGTTGGGTGAATACGTGTCCCCGTTATTAGGTTGGAGACAGGTGAAGATAGTTTTCAACTTTTCATGAATCACGTGTGGTGTTCCGTCATGTTATTTACGAGTTAAAGAGTAAATAAAAATTTATAAAAAAAAGTAAAGGTTGGGTGGACAGCACATACCAAAAAGTACAAACGTGTCATTTGGTTGATGAAATTTGATGGTGTTACCAAAATTGGGTTGGGTATGTGTGGGGTCCGATATTCTCTTGTTCCACCTTTTCCATATATTTTCTCCTACATTGCCACATTCATTCATCTATATTATTGATAAGTAGACGTGGTGAAAGTCGGAGTTAAAATCAGTCTTTAAAACTCGAGTTGACTTGGCCGGTTGAACTGTAAATCGGTCAAATAATTGGAAGCCGTCGAGCATAAAACCTGATTGAACCATCAGTTAAATCCGTTAATCCGTGACTCGATGGCTTGATCGAGTCAATTAAAGACGGTTTTTAAAAATCGGTTAAAGCGAGTACATTTTTTAATGGAAATATGCCCACAGCACCTTTTTGCACACCGTATTTGATTGTTCAAATTTCAAACATGCCATGGACACGTATTTGCTGATTTATTTCTTAGTTTGGACGCTTAGTTTATAATTGGGCAAATATTCTTGATGCTTAATTATCACTATTTTATGTATATTCTAAGTCAAAACAACTAATTAATATACTTTATTAGAATAATTTAATCAAACCATTGAGTCTAAACACGCCACGTATAATGTTGTGATGTATTTAATGACGACATTGCTTATATGAAATAAGCTAATAATATCTCATTATGAGTAATCACGTACAATAGTAATATATTAACGATGGATCTGTTAGCCCATGATCTGTACTATGTAATGTAACGGGCCAAGCCCGATTCTAGAATGTACTCTAAAGTTGTATATATATGTAATATGCATGAGAGGAAGGCAATCAAATCATTATACGGTTCTTATTATTAACATGGTATCAGACCAGTTAATGAGATCCTAAAATCACGCCTATACCCAAAATACTTCACACGCTCCCTCCTCCCTCTTCTCCGACCTTCGAAAACATCATCAAACAACCTTATTTTTTTTCTTGTTCGATCCTGATATCAGTTTTCAAGCGTGTTTATGTGTTGGTGATTTGTGTTTCAGTCACAAATCCACACTTATATTATTGTTTCTTTGTTCTTGTGCAAAGGTCACAAGCTTCAAAAGTTCCTGTTACAGGACCCTTTATTTATACCCATCGAACCCCTCATATTCATCACTACCTGCCTTCACATCATGACCGGATCAACTGAGCAAACATATGTCTCCCTCTCCGATAAGTTATCGGCAGCCACCCATCACCACCTCCACACACGTGTTCCCGTCAAGCTTGACTTTGACAATTGAAATTATGGATCATGGCACTTTTTCTTTGAACAACTTTGTGACACATATGATGTTACTAAGTTCATTCATGGTACTTCGAATGGCGCCAACTCAAGCACTCCCGTCCCTCTTACTCCGGAGGAACAAAAGGTAGACAAAATTATTTTGTCATGGATATTTTTCACATTATCTGACTCTCTACAAAAGAGGTTGGTTAATGCTCGACCCAAATCTGCTAAGGGGGCTTGGGATTTTCTTGGTGAACTTGTGAAAGACAACAAACGGGCGCGCACCTCCACCTTAAAGTCGGAACTTAGGTCCATTAAACTTGGTGCCCTAACCATGGAAGCATACTTTCAAAAGGTTGAAACTATTATGACTACTCTTGCTGGCCTTGATTCACCCGTGGATGAAGAAGATGTGGTTCACTATGTTCTTGATGGCCTCCTGGAACAATACAACCAGGTTTGTGGTTATATGCACTATAGAGACATTTTTCCCGACTTGAAGACGGCCCGTTCCATGCTCATTACCGAAGAGATGCGACTAAAGTCTAAAACCCTTGCTTCTCCCATAGACTCGTCATCACCAATGGTTCTTATGACGGACAAAGGTAACACACGCAATCCTACTAATCCACAAGTTAAGTCACGCAACCCTTGTATCAATCATGCTAGAGGTCATTGTCGCTATGGGGCAAGTTGTAAATTTGTTCATGCCACAAACCATAATAATATGGGGCGTACTGTTGGAGGGAATAGAGAACAACAGGTTACTGAGGAAACTATTATTAAGGTTCTTACCAGACTTGGTCTCACACCACAGCCCCACACACCAGGCCACGTTAATGGCCCAACTCCCACCAATGGGCCTTCAGCTTACCTTGCTACCTCATCACTGGCCCAACCCCAACAAACTACTCCACCAGGTTTTACTTATTCCCCGGCCCATCAAACCACTGCCCCACCGCAGCCCATAAAACCTCAAGCCCACCCACCCCTCGCCTCATCCCAACAGGTACACTACAATCCTAATGCACCTCCCCTACATTCTACTACCCCATGCGTTCACTGCCGGCACCCTTCAAGACCCCACAACCGGTGCATGGAACATGGATACAGGTGTGAGTTTACATCTTAATTCCTCAACTAATAGTCTTAGTAACGTTTTTAATATGTGCAGGTATTCGTCCGTCTCGGTTGGTGACGGGCACTCCATTCCCGTCATCAATACGGGGCATAGCATTTTGCCAACTCCTAGTCGACCACTCCACTTAAATAATGTTCTAATTACACCCCATATTGTTAAAAATTTAATATATGTTCGTCAATTTGTTCGCGATAATAAATGTACTGTTGAATTTGATCCTTTTGGTTTTTCTGTTAAGGATTTCATGACGCGTCGGGTGCTTCTCCGATGTGACAACACCGGGGATCTTTATCCTGTCACAGCTCCATCTCCAGTCCCTCAAGCCCTCCTTGTCAGTCAACATACGTGGCATAAGCGTCTTGGACATCCAGGAAGCGAAGTGTTACGTCACCTTGTTTCAAATAATGTTATTTCATGTAATAAGGAAAAACCCCCCGTGCTTTGCCACGCATGTCAACTTGGCAAACACGTTAAACTTCCATTTTCTAGTTCTAAGACTGTGGTTAATGCTTGCTTTGATATTATTCACTCGGATGTGTGGACTTCACCCATCCCCGAGTCTATCAGGTTTTAAATATTATGTGTTATTTTTAGACCATTATTCTCATTTTGTTTGGGTTTATCCACTACTTAACAAATCCGATGTTTTGTCCAAATTTGTTCTTTTTCGTAATTATGTTCACATTCAATTTCAGTGTGAAATTCGGTCATTTCAATGTGATCATGGCGGAGAGTTTGATAACCGTACCCTTCATAAACTTTTTTCCGACAATGGCATTCAGTTTCGTTTTTCATGCCCAAAAACCTCTCAACAAAATGGCAAATCCGAACGCATGATTCGAACTATAAATAACCTCATCCGAACCCTGTTATTTCAAGCAAATCTTCCACCAACCTTCTGGGTTGAAGCCCTCAATATGGCTGTCCACCTGCTAAATATCTTACCTTCCACTGCTATTTCCAACGACACACCCTATACCCGCCTGTTTGGTCAAAATCTTGATTACAGCCTCCTTCGCACATTTGGCTGCTTATGTTATCCCCATCTAGACCCTCCTCACAAACTCAAACCCCGCACCACACCATCCATCTACTTAGGGCAAGCCTCAAATCACCGTGGCTATCGTTGCCACGACTTACACACCAACAAAATTATCCTTTCCCGACATGTCACATTTGATGAAACAATCTTTCCTTTTGGCATCTCTAAACCTACATCCGCACCACACTATGGCTTCTTAGATGACTCACCCGCAATATATCCAACCCCTTCACCATCTCCAACCAATAACACACCTCCTCACACACATGAACCCACAACATCAACACAAACTTCACCTCAACAAGACACCTCACCCACTACTACAACACCTACACCACCACCCACCACATCTCCCACAATCATCCCCAACCCACAGCACAACCCCAACCCTGTCTCAACTCATTCCATGGTCACACGATTTCGGGTCGGGACAAATCGTCCTACTGCTCGTCCTAACATGCTCGTATCCTCCATATATCCCTTACCAAAATCCTATCGCGAAGCTCACAATAACCCAAATTGGCAAAATGCTATGCAAGACGAATACGATGCCCTTATTAAAAATGGAACTTGGACCTTGGTACCTCGCCCTGGTGACACCAACATTATTCCATGTATGTGGCTTTTCTGTCACAAGTATTTGGCTGATGGCACTCTTAGTCCCTACAAAGCTCGTCTTGTAGCGAATGGTAGTAATCAGCTGGACGGAGTGGATGCAGATGAGACGTTCAGTCGGGTTGTTAAACCTGGCACTATTCGGACAGTTTTGAGTCTTGCAGTTTCTAGACATTGGCCTATTCATCAGCTTGATGTCAAGAATGCTTTCTTACATGGTGACTTATCCGAGATCAGATACATGTATCGCCCCTGTGCTCGTGAGACTCGAGCATCCCGATTATGTCTGCTTATTGCAGCGGTCTTTGTATGGGCTCAAGCAGGCCCCCAGAGCTTGGTTTCAGTGGTTTGCATCTTATATTATTCGGATTGTCTTTTCTCATAGTCGATGTGATTCATCTTTGTTCATTTACAGATAGGGGACGGACACTGCATATCTATTATTATATGTTGATGATATTGTACTCACAGCTTCTCCTGAGAGTATTCTGCAGTGGATTATTGGTTCCTTGAGTCAGGAGTTTGCTATGACAGATCTGGGTTCTCTAAATTATTTTCTGGGTATATCTGTCCCACGTGATTCTTCAGGATTGTTTCTATCTCAGAAGAAGTATGCCATTGAAGTTTTGGAGAGAGCACATACGGTTAATTGTAATCCCAGTCGGAATCCTGTTGACACTGAGTCTAAACTGGGAGATAATGGTAATCCCGTATCCGATTCTACCCTATATAGGAGTCTTGCAGGTTCACTCCAGTATCTCACTTTCACTCGCCCAAATATATCTTATGTTGTTCAGCAGGTGTGCCTCCATATGCATAACCCTCGAGAGCCTCATTTCTCAGCTCTCAAGCGGATTTTAGGGTATATTCAGGGTACATTAGACTATGGTCTGCAGTTGTATGCTTCTTCTACCTCATCGCTGGTTTCCTACTCTGATGCGGATTGGGCTGGTTGTCCCACCACTAGGCGTTCGACTTCAGGCTACTGTGTGTTTCTTGGAAACAATCTTCTCTCTTGGTCCTCCAAGCGGCAACCAACTATCTCTCGTTCTAGTGCTGAAGCAGAGTATAGTGGGGTTGCTAATGTTGTTGCCGAAACATGTTGGTTACGAAATCTACTTCGAGAACTCCACACTCCATTATCTTCAGCCACGCTTGTATACTGTGATAATGTCAGCGCAGTCTACTTATCATGTAACCCAGTTCAGCATCAACGTACGAAACACATAGAGATTGACATTAACTTTTTCGTGACTTGGTTGCCACTGGTCAGGTCCGGGTACTTCATGTTCCTTCTCTCTACCAGTATGCGGATATCTTCACCAAAGGATTGCCATCTGCTCTTTTTGAAGAATTTCGCTCCAGTCTCAGTGTCCGGTGTCCTCCCGTTGTGACTGCGAGGGAGTGTTAGACCATGATCTGTACTATGTAATGTAACGGGCCAAGCCCGATTCTAGAATGTACTCTAAAGTTGTATATATCTGTAATATGTATGAGCGGAAGGCAATCAATCCATTATACGGTTCTTATTATTAACAGGATCATGATTTAACCAGATATATATATATACTTATATGGCTCCTACATGCACGGAATTTTGGCATAAATCATACATTATGTGTTTCATTATAAGTTACAATATACCTAAATTTTAATTTGTGCATATGATGTATATTATCTAATTCTAATAATATAACTGGTTAAAATTGTAAATTTTTATCTTGGCATGTTAAAGCGTGTCTAATGCATGTACGAGGTTGTTAAATAAGATTTATGTATAACTTACGTAAAAAAAATTATACCTATATAGTTATAATACTCATTCGTGTGCGGTTTTTACGTAAATTCTTTATTATTCATTAACATCGATTAATATTTTTATGGATTCTTTTTGTCGAATTATTTGACTTTATATGGTTGGTGTAATATTGAGGTTGATGTTGTTTAAATTTAACAATTAATATCATACTTTATACATTATACATATTAGAGTAAATTACATGGATGGTCCCTGTGGTATGTCAAAAGTAACAACTTTCGTCCCTGAAAGTTTGAAGTTGTAGTGGTAGTCCCTAATTTGGTAAACAATTAACACCACCAATCCTTTGGTTTAACTGGCGTTAAGTAAGTTCGTTATAATTTACACGTTAGCCCCTTTGGTTGAAGATCGTTGCATCGTCTTTATTTAATAATAATGGTTGTTTATAACTTAAAGTTTTCATATGTTTTTATCCCTTTTCGTCCATTTTTATACATTTTCGTCCGTTTTTCTTACGTTTTATACGTTTTCGCCCGTTTTCTTACCTTTTCATACGTTTTTCTTCGTTTTTTTACGTTTTCGCCTTTTTTTTTCATTTTCATACGTTTTTGTCCGTTTTCGCCCGTTTTCTTACACTTCATACGTTTTTGCCAGTTTTTTTTTATGTTTTCGCCCATTTTCTTACATTTCCATACGTTTTTGTCCCATGTTTTACGTTTTCGCCCGTTTTCTTTCATTTTCATACGTTATTGTATCTTTTCTTACGTTTTTATCCATCTTTATACGTTTTCGTTCATTTTCATACGTATTCTTACGTTTTTATCCGTTTTCTTCCATTTTTATCCGTGTTATACGTTTTTATCCATTTTTCTTACGTTTTAATCAATCTTTATACGTTTTCGTCCGTTTTATACGTATTCTTACCTTTTTATCCGGTTTTATACGATTTTATCCGTTTTTATACGTTTTCTTATGTTTTTATCCATCTTCGTACATTTTCTTCATTAATTGTATATGTTTTTTTTTACGTTTTCATCCGGACGAAAATGAATTAAAACCTAAGAAAACGGGCAAAAACTTTAAAAACGGACAAAAACTTATGGAAATGAAAGAAAACATGCGAAAACGTAAAAAACCGGACAAGAACGTATCACAATGTAAGCAAACGGGCGAAAACGTAAAACAACGTATTGAAATGTAAGAAAACTTGCGAAACGTAAAAAAATGGACAAAAACGTATGAGAATGTAAGAAAACGGGCGACAACATAAAAAAGGGACAAAACGTATGAAAATGTAAGAAAACGCGCGAAAGCGTAAAAAAACGTATGAAGGTGTAAGAAAACGGTCGAAAACGTAAAAAATGGACAACAACGTATGGAAATGTAAGAAAACGGACGAAAACGTAAAAAATGGACAAAAAAGTATGAAAATGAAAGAAAACGGGCGAAAACGTATGACCGTGTAGGAAAACATGCGAAAACGTAAAAAAAAAAATGGACAAAAACGTATGAAAATGAAAGATAATGGGCGAAAACGTAAAAAAAGAACAAAAAAGTATGATATTTTAAGAAAACGGGCGAAAACATAAAAAACGGACAAAAACGTACGAAAATGTAAGAAAACATGCGAAAACGTAAAAAACAAACAAAAACATATGAAAATGAAAGAAAGCGAACGAAAACGTATGACAATGTAAGAAAACGGGCGAAAACGTAAAAATGGACAAAAACGTATGAAAATGAAAGAAAACGGGCGAAAACGTAAAAAAATGATAAAAAGGTATGTAACTGTAAGAAAACGGGCGAAAACGTAAAAAAATTGACAAAAACGTATGAAAATGAAAGAAAACGGGCAAAAACGTATGAGAATGTAAGAAAACAGGAGAAAACGTAAAAATGTATCATAAAATATGAAAACGGGCGAAAACGTATAAAACGTAAGAAAAACCGACGAAAATGTATAAAAATGCTCGAAAACGGATAAAAACGTATGAAAACTTTAAACTATGAACCGCCGTTATTATTAAGGATAGACGATGCAACGATCTTTAACCAAAAAAGCTAACGTGTAAATTATAACGAACTTACTTAACGCTGGTTAAACCAAAGGATCTGTGGTGTTATTTGTTTACCAACTTACAGTGCAACTTCAAACTTCTAAGGACGAAAGTTGTTGCTTTTGACATACCACAGGGATCATCCATGTAATTTACTCTACATATTAAATAGCACATAATAACCCTTGGAACTTTTTTCCCGTATATCTTGATTTAAACTTTTTAAAAAGGAATTGCATGAGCTGTTATTTTATATTTATACTAGTTATAATCTCAAGACGCACGTGCTTTTTCTTAAACTCTTAATTAATTAATTAATGTCTTGATTGGTCTTTTACTTGTTATATTAAAAATAAGAATATGATTACTATGGCCATTGTAAATATTTTTATATTTTCATTTTTTTATGTATACATTTTTTTAATTAATTATTTTCTATAAGGTAAAACTTTGCAATTAAAAAAAATCACATGTCGCATAATATTCTTATTAATTAATAGAAAGGGTGGGTACATGTCTAAATCTATAGCTATGTATTGGGTACTTATATATACAACAAATTTCTTATTAAATACTTGCATTTAAAACAAATCATACAAAAATAGTTTTAAGCTTTGTAGCTTCATAACCAAATCATACAAAAACGGAAATTTATTTCTTGGGACAAGTAACAACGTACTACACCTTGGAGACAAAAACTTTATAGGGGTAAATTCTCTTTAAAAAATCATACACTGCAAGAACCAACACAAAATAACCTCCAATTATAATGTGCTCCTGAACTTGTCAACACACCAGAAGCACAAATCTGTAACTTCAACACCCTATTGAAAATTACAAATTTTAAATGAGTACGATATCAAAATCTGTATTATTTAACAATGATTTTTGCTCCCGTCCCTACTTTTGAAGGGCTCTTATGATCTGGTTTCTTAATAAGAATTTTATCATACTTTATAAGCTATAGGCTACTTTTGTCACCAATTTCCTCAAAGGTCTAAACAGGGTAAAAAAAAAGATTGGTTATATTGTGCAAAAACATTGTGAGAACACACAGGTTCACCTGGACTCCGGGATATCCAAAAGGGTAGTCGTCATGGGATTAATAACAAAATAAGATATGTAAGTGTCACTACATACCTCCATCCTTCATTCCAGGTATGACTTATTTTAAGCCGCTTTTTATGATCTGTCA
This sequence comes from Chrysanthemum lavandulifolium, assembly GCA_022545495.1. NCBI lineage: Eukaryota > Viridiplantae > Streptophyta > Magnoliopsida > Asterales > Asteraceae > Chrysanthemum > Chrysanthemum lavandulifolium. The sequence continues at coordinate 35,729,665 of CM040245.1, read as the reverse complement.
AATTAAAGAAGCATAATCAGTAAAACAAACATAACTGATGCAGAAATAAAGTTCACCCTTAATTTGGGTTAACCCGAATCTAAAAATTACATACCCTCTAATCAAAATATCCCTAATCAGCTTTTTTAATAAACAAAAAAACGGATTGTTCCATATTTATCGAACCTAAATATCAAAATTCCATATTTCAATGCTGGCAAGAAATAAGAAAGCATGAACTCAATTTTTAATGTACATCATAAGCATAGTGGATGTATAAACCTATTTATAACAGAGGATACTTAAACATTATTGTTAAGTCCATCAATAGCATTTACCTTTATCTTGAAAGGTTGTAAAACTTAAAATTATAATAAGATAGTAAAAAAGGAAACAACTCAAGCATGTCAGAAGTGGCTGAATGTGTTATTTTGTTGAAGAGTCTCCAAAAGCCTTCCAAAATCATATTATTCAGAAAAATAATTATTAAGCATTTAAAGAACATGTGAAAAAAGTAGGTCGGCTAAACCAAATCCGACACCTTTTGATCCGTAACAAAAAAAAAAGACTATATATCCAAGAAGAGAGGTTTAACGAAGTCAAGTGATAACAGGGAAAGTTGCAAGTTCATAATACATTTACTATGGTTAAACAAAAGAGGTTGAATGCATTTGAAAAGAAGTTGCATAACCTGTGATAAAATATATATACATATATATATATATATTAAAAAATATAAGTTGACATCTCTGTTATAGAATTAACAAATTTCTATCAAATCCGTTTCACGCATTTCAAGTTAATCTTAAGTACCAACGATGCTAATTCAAGGATATATTTAAGCCGTATGTCAGTCGTATGGATTTCCAGCACATGTTTTACTCCCATATATTCTTAGGCATATCGCATAAAAGGATACCAAACTTATGTTCAATTTCAATTTAGCCTATATATGCAATAATGTTGTTGCCAACCTCATCCTTATGGAAGTGCCGTATCTAAGCCTTCTTGTACTGTTTCGCTTCTCCCAAGCATGAACATCAAAGAACCTTAATATGATGAAAAATATAGACATATATATAAATCATTAAAGAACTTGAACCATGACTAAATTTATTACAGTTAGGCAACTTGGTCTAAGAAGATCCATTTTCTGTGTTTAATTTTTAAAGATTTATGGTATAAAATAATGTACCAATCACAAACTTTAAAACTAACTTTTGGCAACGACCATGAATGTTGGAAAACTCATGAGCAACCCAAAGAAATAAACTGGAGATAGCTTGCCTTTGGTCACCCACTCTATAACATCAAGACCACGTGGAAAGCTATATTAGGATCCTCCAGTCGTGCTCCAGTTTCAAAACATACACTACACATACTAAAAGATAACAGGTGTGCAATTAAAAAAAAAGAAAGATGCTAACTGATATTATTTTCTAACATGTTCATCCACGGCTTTTATGGCCTCGTTAGCTGATTCATTGTTGTCGTAGTTCACAAAACCAAATCCCCTGGACCTCCGTGACTTTCTGCCAGTCATAAATAAAAAGAATTTTAATCGATTAGATAGCAAACAACAAAAGACAATATGTCAAAAAAGGGTATTTGTAATCTAGGTGCGAGTGTTTTACATCCATATGACCACAAAAAATAAGTTTTGAATATTAAACACAACAATGTAGAGATAACTCATTGAGTAATCATGTAGTATAGTACTTTCAGGTCGGAATCAGATGAACAGACGAAAGCCATGTACCATTAGGCATATTTATAGACAATATATTATTACAACATACCACCGACAAAAAGCTTTGAAGATATGTATCGAATAACATTGAACATCGATGGTTGCCCATTTGACATAACACTCTGAGATACTTTTGCCTCATGAGACTTCTGATTTTGTTGCAGAACGACATTCTAATTGATTAAATTAAGAAACCTACACATCAATTTTCACTTGTTTACAAAAAATATCCCAAACACAGCAGAAAATACAGTATTGCCGCAAAACATCATTTAGCATACACAAAAGCCCATTCTCACTTATATCAGCACTAAGATCAATACAACAGTCATACAAATGCTCAACAACCTTTTTGGCTATTATACACTTTAAGCACACCAACACTATCACTATTATCAACACAAACTGTTTGCAATCATCGACACTAAAACTTTTGTACTATTATCGACACTAAAACATTATGACTCAAGAGACGCCCAATTTTGTTGTAGTGGTGCTTAATAAGACCATGGTATCATTTATCAAAATGTCAAACCATAGAATTTCACACTCGTTTCCACAATCTAACCCATCTATAAAGCGATCATGCATTCTATTGAATGAGACGCACGAACGACAAAGCTAAAGGGAGTAAAATGGGTAACTTACATGGAGGCCCACAATGAAGTTTCATGTTAGAGATGCATTGCCATGACATCAGTCGTGTGGATCTGAGATTAGCTATTTATGAGTTAGCATGTTAATGATTACAATTTACACATTTAGTTAACAGTTTGCTAGTATGGTTAAGTATGTCTATACACGAATATATATTTAATAAAATGGAAAGTATGAAAGATTAAGAATTAAAAATTACCTTTTAACTATGATCGTTATAGTGAAGAGCTCCATTCTTGAATTGAGTACCACCACTGGTACAGATTATTTTGACCCAATTTTGATGTTCTTTGACTTGACCCATCTTGGTTTAAGGAATGCTAATGCAGTTGTTGGATGTCTTAAAATCACAATAGTAGCAGATACTACAAATAGAATTAATCCAGTTATTATGCCTTCTAAATTTTTGATTCAGGGTAACATTACTAATAGCAGCTACCATAAATCACAAGTACATTACAATCATAACACACAAGTAACATACCTCGATTGCATCCTTATATAAAAGAATTGATTTATAATTGGGTGAAGGTATTTTTTTTCTTAATAAAAATTTACCCATAATATACAAAAGGCAGTATCGACTTCAAACGAATCAGTAGATCGATTATATGTACTAATGAAAGCTGAATGTGACCATGATTAACTGAAACTAACTTAATATAAAACATTAAAATTTTACCTCAAAAGAAATCAATCGATGATAGAACTTTGATCACAATTCTGAAACTTAATGATTGTCGGGATTTAATTGGAAGCTTGATATTCTAATTTGTGGATGTGAAACTTCTATTTTATTTTATTTATTTATTTATTTTTTTTTTCACGGGTTGGAGAAGAAAAGGAGTTTGGGAAGGGGCATGAGTGTTTTTTAGAAAAGATGGAATGGAAAGCTTTCTCGGTGAGCCCGGTGTTTTTTTTTTTAATTACATTTTTGGCTTATAAATTGAAAAAATAGCACAGAGGCCCATGTGTCTTTTAATCTTTTTTATTAATGTGATTGTAAAACGTTTTTTTTATAAAATTTTGAGTAAATTAGGAAATAATTGGCTTTTAATATTTTTTTACACCTAAATATAAAAATCAAATTAAAAAAATATTACCAAATAAGGAATGAATTGATTTTTTTGAAATGAAAAATTCCCACTAAGGGTTTTGTTTTATTATATAAAAGATTTACAATCTCCTATAATTATTTTCATCTCACGGCAACTCGTAAGACGGTCTCTTCAGTTTAATATTTATATTTTTGTTAATAATAAATTGAACCACGTTTAGTTTTAAAACCAATGTTTACATAAACCATTTAATTAAAACATTTAATTTTAAATTAAATAAAAGATTGATACTTTTATTCATTTTGGTTGTCCCTTTTAAAGTACGATATGTATAATTTCTGTTACTTGTCAGTTCGTTAATATTTTAAGTAAATTACAGAGAGGAATGAGGATTATGATTATGATCCATATGATAATGATGTATGTGATGATCTAACGAAAGATCAATTGAAAGTCAACTTTTATATTTTAGTTACATTTTCATTTTTTTTACGTTATATGAAAAGATATTATACGAAACGTCTAACCAACATATTACAAACATAAATAATATGCATTGTTAAAAAATCTCGTTATTATGCACGGATAATCGTTTACTATTCTCTAAATAAGCATACCCGAATAAGAGCATTCCCAACAATAACACCATAACATCAATAACACCGTCCACGTCAGCGTCACATCAGCTTTAACATTTCACCTTAACATCCCCAAAAAACACCCACAACAATAACATCCCAATAACATCAATAATATTCCCAACAATTTAAAAAACAACCCCTCATTTAGGGGCATAAAAAAAAAAAAAAAAAAAAAAAAAAACCCAAATAACGCCCGTTATCCCCTTAACGCCCAGGAACTAACGGCGCAATAACGCGCGCCCTCAAAGGATTTAACGCCAAAAACGGCGTTATTTCGCCCCATAACGGCGTTATAACGTTATAGTTGTAAATGCTCTAACTACATAAATGTTTAATCATTTATGCGTATACCTTTTATAAACGTATATCATGACATGTTTAATCATTTATGCGTATACCTTTTATAAACGTATATCATGACGTGTGGGATTGTAATGGGAATATCACAACCCTGTTTATATTTGATCAACAAAGCTGAAAATTAAAAAAGGTGACGCTTAGATAATTCATTATCGTAAAAAATATATATATAAAATAGTGTGACACATTAATTATCTTTAGACGTTTTAATAGTATAGAACCACATTCACATTAAAACAAACATTAACAACTTTCTAAAATGTCTTCTACACATTCTATATTATATATATATACAAATTGGCGGGGAGGAAAACAGTAACAAGCAAGGCATTAAATGCCAACTTTTCCAACTCTAAGCGAAAATAATTCCCGAGGTTTAAGCGCTACCGCAGAAAGTAAGTCAAACATTAAACGCAAAGTTTCACAACTTGGCAAAATAGTCCTTAAGGTTTAAGGCGTTGTAAGGTAAGTCTGTAGAATTAATTGCTAACTATAGAACTTGGCAAAATTAGTCCCTAGGTTTAAGTGTCGCTACAAAGTAAGTCCTTCAGTTCAATCCCATTGATCGCGCGGTTCCCACACTCGTATATAACTAAAAGGCGGAGACATAGTAACTCCCAAACACATTCAGACATTTAATGCCAACTTTCAAGTTGGCAAAAATACCCCGAGATTTGGGTGTCGTTCAAAGTAAGTCCAAATTGGCAAAATAATCCCTAAGGTTTAAGTGTCACGCAAAGTAAGTCCTTTATAGCAATTTGGCAAAATAGTCCATATCCAAATTCACGCTCTAAAAGAATCCCATTGATCGCGCTTCCACACTCGCTCACTAAATAAATTAAAGTTAAAAAAGAGATTCAAAATTAGGAATTTTCAAAGCCACATAGGCAGAAAATTTGTCCACTACTTGAAATGAAATACTTCATTTGTCCTAATTTTTTTGTCACTAGACAAAACATATACATTAAAATAAAAATAAGACCATTATACTATTCAACTAAAAATATTATTTTTTCCTTTTTATAATTATTGTCCAGTATTAACTTTTAAATTTTTTATTTCGCAACTTTGACCTTAAATATTTTTATTTATATTATATAATATATGAAAAAATATATACCAATGAAAATAAATTTAAAACTCAATTCATGCATATATTAAGCATCATGTAATATATAACATAAATAAAAATATTTAAAGTTAAAGTTGAAAACTAAATACTTTAAAAGTTAACACTAGATAATAATTATGAGACGAATGGGAGTAAATCTTTTTATCTTTTTTAAAGACAAATGCAAGAGGAAAATTGTTTTGCGACATCCCAAACATGAAAATAAGACACTAATTTTGAAATAGAAACCTTTCATAAATCTACCATATAGATATTCTTGGGATGTAAACAAAACTTTAGTATTTATAAAATTAACTTTTTGAATAAATAGTTACATAGTCAAATGAAATAATTAAAAACTTATTCTAATTAATATTTTAATATAATGAATATATTTTATTGTTACCAAGTAAATGAATGTTTCTCTTTATATAATAAGGGAACTTCACAAAATGGAAAAAAAAAAATGTTGAAAATCACAATTGAATTAACGGGAGTATATTATTCTATTGCGTGACAAAATTAAGCATTTCTATTAGCTAATTAAAAATCAAAGTTGAAGCTCAACTTGGTCAAACTCTTTAATTCTTGTCTAACTCATAAAATGTGCTAAGCATAATGTGTCAATTTTCTAAAAAGAAAATCCTGAAAAAAGGGGCAATTAATAAAACTTTGATTGTTAAATATTAAATAAATGATATAAATTTAAATACATTTATCAGTTTTTATATGTTTTTTAATAACTTCATAAATTTATTAAATACCTCATATACTTTTAATAAAAAAATATAACAATATGTTATTGTTAGTTATGAATATTATTATAAGTATATAAACTAATGTGTTTGCACGAAATTATAAATATAAAAACAACACGGGTTAATGTGACATTTAATTGATGTACATATAAGAACGATGCATGTTATTTTTTTATGAAATTAAGTAAGGATATAAGGAAAACAAATCTTATTTAACTATTCACATCCAATAACAAATCATGTTATTCATCTTTATAAGTTTCATGGGTTTTTAAATCGTTTAAAATTATTATTAACAAAAATATAAATATCAAATGAAGATTGTACCTTACACGTTATGGTGAGATGAAAATAAATAGACGGGATTCTACATATATCAACTACACATATTTTTTTCAGGTCATTATGTACTACTAAATATACATAATCTCCGGGACATTATATCAAAGGATTTGCTATACAATACCAACTGTGCAATAGTTAAGATAAATATAAAAGAAATTTTTAACTTTATTAAATTAAAAATCACATATATTCTAAGTAATTTGTATGTTCATTTACTGTGCATTAAATACATGTGTACTTTAAAATATAAATAAATATATTATTTAATTTGTTTTAATCATTACTCAGTGTGCATTGTATAACAAATCCTTTATATAAATAGTAAGATTTTAAACAAGATCAACCAAAACCTCATGCGATTTAAACATAGTCAAATCATTTGCGTAACTAAAATATATACAAAATATTAATAGATATTAACAAATAACGGAAAAAGTCATGTAACAATTCGTGCATGCACATGTATTAAAACTATATAATAATTATTAACATTATGAAACCATGATATTATGAATTGTCACAATATTTAACTTCCAACAAAGTTTTGAAATATTATTAGACGTTATATTATCTGCTCAAACCTTATGCATACACGCATTGACCAACCTTTGTGGAAGCAAGGGAGCCCCCTATTAGTGCAATGTAGATAAAAGTTTAGGGGTAATTTGTGAACTTTATATTATCAACCCTTGAATAGATAAAGAAACCAAAAAATCTGTTTTTATTTCGAGCGAGTGTTTATGATTATTTTTGCTTTTGCTTTGCAATTTATCTTTTTAAGGTTTTAAACATATAAAGATTTATTTTTCGGCTCTCAATAAAATTATTCAAATTCTATCGTTATGTGGACGGGTTCTAAAACTAGTACAATACTATTTTGATATCATAATAGACAAAATAAAATATCTACAAGAAACTCAACGTATACAGAGAATGGTATACTACATAGGCTTATCAGCTTATGGATTAGATCAATTGAATATTTGCTTAAAAAAAAGAAGCTAAATTAAATATGTATAATAATATTATACAGTAGTATTTTTTTATAAAATATGAAAAGGGGAGATAGATGCATGTATGTATGGTGTGTTTTTCAGTGTCTTTGAAAATTGGACGGCCAAAAAATAAAAAAAATGTACAGTAATTGATTGAGAAGAAAAGAATAATAAAAAGTGGAAACGTGTAGGGAGGAAGATGAAGGAAAATCCACATCAGTAGATAAACCACGTGTCAATGTTAAACATTGTACTTAACGACTATCATCTCATCAGAGGCCGTCAATCAACCTTGACAAACGGTCCCACATGTGTCCCCACCTTCCAACTTGTTCAATTCCTCCTATACACTACTTGCTGTCTTTTTTTATTAGTATTCGTTTATTAGACACATCCTTTGTATCCAAATAAAATAATACTCCGTAATCCGTATATGGTTTTAATTGAAAAACTTAAACATTGTACTTATACGGCTATGAAACAATACTCCGTATATGGCTTAACGATATTGGTAGGATGCAAACAGAGGTTTAATCTCATTAATATCTTGCTTTATTATTATTAGACTAAAATACACCGTTAGTCCCTAAACTTGGCAAGACGGATCGCGATAGGACAAAACTCGCTCTTTTCATCGCCACAGGTCCAAACCTTGGCCATCAAACGCCGTAATCGTCCTCGACCATAATTGGGACGGTCAAACCGATTTCGCCGAGGTATTATAGGACCATTCACTTTTTCGACTTAACCTAGTTAAAATATAACCCAACCTTCAACCATATATGTATCTACGACCAAGAGTGAACCCTAAAATACAATCAACACACATTCTTCCCAAAGAAAAAGAAAACAATAATGACACAAAGCGATAAGGGAAGGGTTTGTTGAGTTCGTTGAGGAAAGCGGTGCGCAGAAACGAAAAGCGTTTGGGTGTTAAGAAGGAGAAGGAAGAGGATGACGTGTTGTTATCAAAGTTTAACGATTTGGGAGAAAGGATTAAAAATCGGAAATTTTGTTTAAATATCTTAAAGAAAGGAAGGAAAGGAAGGAAAAGAAGGAAAACGATGATAGAGAGTTGTGCCCAATGGTAAGTGTATGTTTAGATGATAGTAAACATTTGTAGTTCTTGAGAACATGAAATCGATGAATAAAATTTTGTGTTCTTATTTAAGTAATTGTGTTTGAAATCGTTTTGCATTTCTTAATAGGTTTGACTTACCCAAGTAAGTTACAATTTGTTGGTTTTCATAAGCTTGTTTGACTTTTGAAAGTCAAAATTCAAGATGTTACAATACACCATTGTCAATACATTATTGTTTACTGCTAAAGCGTTTGCATTTTGAACCCGTGTTTTGAAACCACCGCCTAATTTTTTCGACACGGGGTGTTTGGTTTCACAGTAACAACTTTTGGCGATAAAAGGGCCGTTTGGTTTAAGTGATACAAGCGGATGTTTTATTTGATACATTATGATTTAGTGCCAAAGTATTTGCATTTTCACCACATCTTTTAAACCATTGTCTTTGCTTTTGTTGATACAAGGGGTGTTTGGTTCTCTTGATTAAAGTTTTCTTCGATACAAGGGCTGTTTGGTTTCTTGATACAAGGGCTGTTTGGTTTTCTTGATATAAGGGGATGTTTGGTTTTGTTGATACTAATAACACTAAAATACACCCAATATCACAATACAAGAACAGATTAAACAACACATAACCCAAATGATATTTTATCATTAATAAAGTCTTAAACATCATAACCAACTACATCAAATCTAATTTACATACCCTTTTAGCAAAACTATCACCCAAAAGACCGCCTTTATCTACCCCATGGAAAACCAAAAATTCGGGCATTATGTTCACCATTTTCTTAACAAACTCTTGGTTGAACCGAATACCTTCATCTGCTTGACCAACAATCTGTATGAGTTGGGCAAGTTGGTTTTAATGCCTCGATTGGATTTTGTTGGCGCATCCACACGGTCAGCGCAATTCCACGAGGTCCCGAGCTTGATTCTCTTCTATCATCTCCCTACGCTTGATGATTCCTGTCTTCGATCTTTGAATGCATCAAGAACTAGCTTCATAGAATCCCTTTCGCGCCCTTCTTCAAACCAGATAGCCATACGATCATTCGATTTGTGAATCACCACCTCCATGAGTTCGTTTAAAATGGGAAATCGCCATTGGAAAGTTGTGTGTGTGTGGAAAAGTGGTAGATGAGTGTATCGTTTGGTGTACACTAGTTAATATCGTCTCCGGTAAGAGACGGTGAAGGGTCTAATAGTTACTTTTTTCACACTCGGTCCACGAATTTGTCTTGATTCTTGGTTGTCATACTTAAAACTCCCGCCTAATAATCACTTTAGAATACACAATTGGTCCCTCAAGTTGCCAACTTACGTAAAACCATTAGAAGTTTGACTTTGTTAAGTCAAACTTCTAAAACATATCAAATTATCAATTCTCTCCAAAACAAATATTTAGTAATGGTTTTGCAATATTGACTTTAGAGTAAATTACACCGTTCGTCCTTGTGGTTTGCGTTGACCGCAGGGTTTAGTCCTTTGACCAAAAAAATTGCACCGTACGTCCTTAAGTGTGAAACGTTATGCACCGTTCGTCCCTCCGTCCATCTGGGCCCACCAACTCCCACTAACGTCCGTTAACTCACTTAACCCATGAGGGCATATCCGTCATTTCCCTTGAAACTATGTTATTTTATTCTTGCGATATTTTAATGATAATATTTTTTGGGCCATTATGTTAGCCTTGGAAATACTAAGCCCAAGTTCCCTGGCCACATCTTATCACACCTATTACTGCTGTATAACTTTAGAGTTTAGATATAGATTTGCACCGCCATTGAGATAAAATCCACCGCTTCCAAATCTGAAGAAGATGAATCGCTACTTTGTTCTTAAGCCCTATCTGTAATCTTATTTAGATAGATTTGTACCACCATTTGCACCGCCTCAGTATCCAGGTACCATCTCACTAAAAGTAGATGAAACCATTAAGATCAAACCAATAACGATGTTCAAATTATTGGCATAGATAATCAAAATAGATTTTTTGGGGTTTCTTTTACTAATTCTGATATCAAAAAGGATTTTTTTGGGTTTCTTACTTTCTTTTACTAATTTTGGACAACAACAGGTTATACTTATCTGCTACTACTATATACTCTTGTGTTTGACTTCAGCTTTTCAACATACCAAATCTATCTAATCCTAGACCCTTTACCTCCTCAGATCCACAACAATCCCATATACACATCCTCCTCATATTAACCAATCATGACTCAAAACTTAATGAAAAAAAAATAAAGGAGATCTCAGATTGTATTTCGTGTGGTCTTTTAAAAGAATCATCAAGACTCGAAGGTCTTTTACACGAATACCTCATCACAGATCTGATTTGTACCTACTTTTACGTAATGAATCTCTGAATATTTCGTGATTATTCAATGAAAAATCTGACCTTGAAGGTCCCTATCACGAAATTATTCCTCATCGATCCTAACTGAAGACTAAGCTTCAACTTTATTCGAACTCATAAGATTAGAGTGATAACAAATGTGTTATCCTCCATTCGTGGTTCGATTCATTGAACAAAACAAGAAGGAATATACCTACCTGTGACACCATGAAGACACCATGGTGGCGTTGTGATGAGGTGGTGGTGGCACGTGAGTGTATACCAAGAGGTGGGAGAGGGTTTTTAGGCGCGTGACCTAGTGGATCGGGAAAAGGGGAGAGTGGGGAGTGTTTTGAGGTGGGTGGTGTAGTGTGGTAGGCGGCGGTGTGGCGGTGGTGGTGGTTTAAGGTGGTCGGCGGGTTAAAGAGAGAGAAATGGTGATGATGATAATGTGTGTTTTATGTTTGTGTGTGTGTGGTAAGTGGTGATATACAGTACCACTTTGGACGATTTATGTAATTTGTACTTTAGTTAACGGGAAATGACGGATATACCATTTTAAAAACCTTAGTTAACGGACGTTATCTTGAATTGGTGGGCCCAGATGGACGGAGGGACGAACGGTGCATAACGTTTCACACTTAAGGACGTACGGTGCAATTTTTTTGGTCAAAGGACTAAACCCTTCGGTCAACGCAAACCACAAGGACGAACGGTGTAATTTACTCTTGACTTTACAAAGTCAAATACCATTCTACATATTATTGAACATTCCACTAGCCATCCTTATCATCAAACTTCGAATACCATTATGCCTTTTGCACTTAATCTTCCAAAGGTTTTCAATCCTTCTGACATTACGACTCTCGTTCACAGTTAACCCATTCACCATTTTCAAGTATTGACTAACTAAAGTAAACTGGAAATGCAGTTTTACTTGCTACAATCAAATTAAAATGCTAAATGAAAGTTTGACTTTCAAATGTCAAACTTTCATCACCTACAATACGCACAAACAACAACATATGAACAATCTAATTTTAAGCAAACCATATAAACAATTATTGTACAAAATTACCAAAACTATTTTGCAACATTAATTGTCCAAGGGTATTCTGTAACCACCCGCATTTTTAGGTTACTTTTCATTTTCGAGAATTTACTATTCACTTTTAATATTATATTAACTATTCACTTTCACTATTCATCCCGTAAAATTTTTAATCCACATTCTCGTAAGATAAATTATTTTAGTAATAACCTGAGAGTTCGACCATCGTTAGATCATTTTCGCAAAAGTTATTAACTAAACATCGTTTTAAAGTTTCGTTTTAGACGGTCCACCGTTTAAACATCACACACATAACGAAAATCGACTCTGACAATTTTTCTCGCATCAGATAAATTTTAAGATCACTCATGATTAATTTGAGAATTTTAAGATTCATTATTTTAATATTACCAAATAAGCCCGGTACAGAACAAAACTAAACTTACGTTTTAAACAATTCTACTTACATCCACACTTAACGATTCTGATTGTGTTTCTAATATGTTTTGACACTTTTACATTTTTGGAAAAGTCAAACATATTTCCTCCTCCATTGACCGTAAAGGAATTAACCTTGTACGTTCTACATTTTGCTTAAATCGCGTAACTTTTAAACTTCACGAATAAGCGTAAAGTTATCCCGCGTATGTGAAAACCATATTTTAACATCTCATATCACTTTTAGACTAATTTTAGTCTACTCTAAATAAATTCACGGTCGTTTCCCGAAATTTCGTTCTTTTCGAAAAGCTGCGTACACGCGTTTTTGACCGTATTCGACTTTAAGCAAGTATTTTGCACCCAATGAGACTTATCACCCATTTTATATTTTTAGATGGAGTATAATGATGAGTCTCATAATTCCTACAAGTTTCGTATTTTTACGATGCAGGTTTCGTTTATGGCTTGGTTGACATTTAACGGAACCAAAACTCACTCCGTAACCAAGATAATACCAAAACTAACCACCTAAGTCATCTTATCTTCACTTGGCCAACCTAAGGGGGGGGGATTCATCATTTTGGTGGCAAATTTTACCTACTTGGGGCATCGGTTACTATTATATGACAACAAGTTAACGCCTTGATTGCATGATGCTTAGTGAATAATAACTGTTTTGTTTTCAAAACATTGGTGTGAGTCTAATTAACTCACACTACCAACATAATGTGTTCAACCATTTAACAAACTCTATGAATTTCACTCAACCTTTGTGTTGACAATTTTAAGCATGTATTTCGGTCCATAATGTCGGAAGTCGCACGGAAGAGCAAGGATCTTGAAGAAGGCTATAAATTTTATTATCATTCGAAAACCAATTTAATGTATTTTGTAAACTTGGAACCATCCGGGACCTCATTTTGTAAACTCGATATTTATATAAATCAAATGATAAATCTTTTAAAACGACTCTATTAGAGTTCGTTTCTATTATTATGATTGTTGTGCCATGAAGTAACACCCATCGAATTCACTGCGTATCGCGAAGTTGGGGTGTTCTGATTGGTATCGAGCCACGATTATAGAAAGCGGGTCTAATTGAGACTTAAACTATAACTACTTTTACAATCAAAAACATTTTATAGCATTCCGTTCTCCGTGTCTTCCATCCTCCAGACGATTATGTGACTTTTAAACATTTTAAGCTATACAAACATACTAGTATATTGATATATACACTTGACATAATTTCAATCATAAACAAAGTACTCAACATATCTGCGTATGCCTATTCTAAGGCATTACGGAACAATCATATTTTCCTAATCTCCCAATCATGCATCTACTCGTGCTTTTTAGGATTACGAAACTTTATCCAATACAATGTAACTGACTACAATGGTCTTTCCTACTTCCCAAACATTGTGAAATACAATGGTCTCATTCATTTTTCAAGACACCGTGAGATACGGTGGTCTCTATTACATTCTCGGACAATCGTAAATATTACGGTGGTCTCATTTATTTCTCAAGACATTGTGGGCTACACAATGGTCTCTTCATCATTTCTCAAGACATTGTGGGTTACACAATGATCTCTCTATCATTTCTCAAGACATTGTGGGTTACACAATGGTCTCTTCATAAGACATTATGAGTTATACAATGATCTCTCTATCACTTCTCAAGACATTGTGGGTTACACAATGATCTCTCCATCATTTCTTAGACATTGTGAGTTACACAATGGTCTCTATTATTTCCTAGACATTGTAAGTTACACAATGGTCTCAACTATTTCTCAGACATTGTGAGTTGCACAATGGTCTCAACTACTCCTCAGATATTGTAAGTTATACAATAGTCTCTAAAAATTATCTTCTAAACATTATATGATATCGTTTTGCATGAAACCCGTCACGATCTATCAATTTCCTAATGGAAATACAAGAAATAGGATTTCTAAAGGACAAAGTGACTCATCATCTACAAAAGTCAAGTTCAAGAACTTTCTACCTTCATCAAATTCTCTTCTGAAACCTTCATTGTTAAAGGTCCGTGATGCTAGCCAAGTATGGACTATTTTAGTACTTAAGATTTCCTTTCCACACGTACCTACCCATACTATCTTCCATGCAATGGAATGTGAAAACATAGGTTACAAGTCTTTTATGGCCAGGACTTGCAACTGAATGGTTTGATATCGCCTTTGCTTAGTGGACAATTTCTCAAAAGCTATGGACATATCACAAGTATACCTAATTTAGGTATTTGAAAATTTTATCGAGCCTCGGCTAAATATAGCCTAATCACCTATATTTAACCTATGGATGTAACATAGTCTGATTAACTATGTTCAACTTAAATTTTTCAAACACTAAGAACAGTTATACAAGTGTTATATTCAGGTTAATTTCCTACGTAAAATCGATAAACCACCAGAATTCATTAAAAAGATCTAGAGACACGATAGTGTCTTACCACTCAGCAAAATCTTAACATCTCATTTATACTACCTAATTTCATTCTTGAAATTTTTATACATGAGATAATCCAAACTACTATCTTGGGATAGTCATCAGATCTTCTCGTCATTTCTTAGAAGTACTAGCCTGTTTAGGTTTCAAGGATATCATTCCGCCATAATCCTTTACAATCCACTTATGATTTTAAAGCAAACTTGACATCTCTACATAGGAATAATGGTAGACGTACACTACAATCTTCTAATCGTCAACATATCACATCATTATCTGAACTCCATTATAAGTTAGTATGTAAAACTTCACAGTACCACGTTTCTTCTAAACACTAGTAGACATAAACACTATACGATATAGCCCTCATCCCGAAACAACCTAAGACATGATCAACTTTGGAAATAGTTTGGATAATCACTTATCACTAACAAGACTTTCCCTACAACGACAGTTATCACATCATTATAAACTATTTCACATCAACAATATCTTACACCTTTGATTAACAACAGTTACCCTAACAACAACAAAAACTATTCCATTTGAGGCACTATATCGACAAAAGTGTTAGTTAACCATTTGCTGAACTAAGGTGTTTAGAGATTACCCACGAAACAACTAAGGAAACTATACAAATACAAATTAGGCTCCATGCCGCACACTATCACCAAAAACTCCATGTTAGAAATTAAGGTTTTATTGATAGCCTCGATATAATAAGATATGATTCTTTTTGAGAATCGGGAAAAGCCAAACTTTAGGTATATTGAACTCTATAAGATTTTAACAAAACCCTTTAGATTATCAAGTTAAGCCACATGGTATATAACACATTCTATGACCAGAAACTTGAGAACGCAAATATTAGAATTCGGCGTATACACCCTCATGTTCCTAGAAACTTCAACATCGGATAACACACACTGAATTCCAGGATGGAATTCCCATTAAGGGGGTGAGACTGTAACCACCCGCATTTTTATGTTACTTTTCATTTTTGAGAATTTACTATTCACTTTTACTATTCATATTAACTATTCACTTTCACTATTCATCCCGTAAAATTTTTAATCCACATTCTCGTAAGATAAATTATTTTAGTAATAACCTGAGAGTTCGACCATCGTTAGATCGTTTTCGCAAAAGTTATTAACTAAACATCGTTTTAAAGTTTCGTTTTAGACGGTCCACCGTTTAAACATCACACACATAACGAAAATCGACTCTGACAATTTTTCTCGCATCAGATAAATTTTAAGATCACTCATGATTAATTTGAGAATTTTTAAGATTCATTATTTTTAATATTACCAAATAAGTCCAGCGCAGAACAAAACTAAACTTACGTTTTAAACAATTCTACTTACATCCACACTTAACGATTCCTGCACTGTGTTTCTAATATGTTTTTGAAACTTTTACATTTTTTGGAAAAGTCAAACATATTTCCCTCCTCCATTGACCGTAAAGGAATTAACCTTGTACGTTCTACATTTTTGCTTAAATCGCGTAACTTTTAAGGGGGAATTGCATATATACCCACTAAAACTTAAAAACTTGCATATTTCCCCATAATACAAGTTTTTATTGCATGATGTACAATGCATTTTAAGCATGTTTTGGGTATATATGCAAATATGTAAGTTTTAGTGGGTATATATGCAATTGACCCAACTTTTAAACTTCACGAATAAGCGTAAAGTTATCCCGCGTATGTGAAAACCACATTTTAACATCTCATATCACTTTTAGACTAATTTTAGTCTACTCTAAATAAATTCACGGTCGTTTCCACGAAATTTCGTTCTTTTCGAAAAGCTGCGTACAGACACGCGTTTTGACCCGTATTCATTTAAGCAATATTTTTGCACCCAATGAGACTTATCACCCATTTTATATTTTTAAATGGAGTATAATGATGAGTCTCATCATTCCTACAAGTTTCGTATTTTTACGATACCCGGTTTTACGTTTTATGGCTTCGGTTGGCATTTAACGGAACCAAAACTCACTCCGTAACCAAGATAATACCAAAACTAACCACCTAAGTCATCTTATCTTCACTTGGCCGACCTAAGGGGGGGGGGATTCATCATTTTGGTGGTTAGGCCTTTAGATCATTACAAGTGTCCTAACTTAACCATGGTTAATATTTAACCCAATATATGGTTAACCAAACTTACCCTCCTATAAATAGCAAGTGATATGCATCCTAAGAACCCTCACAATCTGTTTTGGGTCGTTCATATCACAAATCATACATATCTTTCATCATTTGATCTATAAACTCCAAGTTTATGCAAGGAAGTTCCAAAGATCAAGCTTCTACATCAAATCTCTAGCAAGTTTAAGTGATCTTCTTGAGTTTAAATCCACTCAAGTCACTAAGTACTTCATCACCAACTCTTCAAGTTTGCAAGGGTGCCAAGGTGTGGAAAGCTAGCTCAATCCGAAGTCTTTCGCGATCAATCAAAGTCCTATCCTTACTAAGTTACTCCTTTTTTATTGAAAGCCAAAAGTTGTAAGCAACTAATCACCACCATCATCTCATCTTTATTATTCATAATCTTAACTATTTCATGCTATATATATAGTTACTATGTTGATTCATGATGTACATATACTCAACCACTTGTTTTAATTCACATATTGTCATAAAAGTAACAAACTAGTAAACTAGTCATATTCTACACATGTGAGACCATTAAAAACAGTAACATAAGGACTTTCTAACTTACATAATATGGTAGACAAGATAAAAAGGTAAACATAGCACTTTGAATCACCCGAAACGGACAAACGAGTCAAAAGTTATAAGTAAAAGAAGTTAGCGAAACCTAAACGCCGAAACTGCCAATAGCTTGCTGTTTTGAGTTCTTCCATTTTAAAAATGGTACTTCTGGTCCAAATCATAAAAAAGTTAAAACACGAAAGTTGTCCGGAACGACGTTTTCCTTCAATGACAAAGAAGCTCGGACCTTGAAAACGCATAAATAGGCCAAAATCTTTCAAAAACAGAAACTGCCGTAAATATAGTCTCATAACTATACTTTTGTCACAACTAAAAGCAAACCAAGAGGCCTAATGGCCATAAGCCAAGACCACGGCTACGGCTAAGGCCAAAGCTAAGTCTCAAGACTATGGTAGTCAAGACCAAAGTCACGGCAAGGCCATGGCTAAAGCCTTAAGGCTTGTTTACCCAAGACCGTTAACTAAGGTGATCATATTTATGAAAACGACGAGAACTTGTAAAAACTAGATACTTGTAAAAACATGATAAACTTATTTATATAACAATCTTCATTCAAAATCTATGTTTTATCTACTAAGTACTACAAAACTAGGGAGCTTCATATGAGGGGTTTCATTTGAGTAAAACGTGTCGACGAGTTCTTTGGTTACGATTTAAAGTGTCCTAGCTCTCGAGCGTTCTTGCATGACCTCCGAATTATGATGGCCCGAACGGTAGTACGATATCTATAAACTAAACATGTTTTCACAACTAGTCCATTTCTATAAATGACATACACAAATACCATGTACTACATCATGATCAACATAGAGACGTATATAGGATGGTTTATGTTTTCCTAAACATTATTCCAAACCTAAGTCGCAACATTCTATTTTAGGTTGCTCGTAGAAGTTCCCACGGCATATCCATCATTCTCATTATACATTTGCTATCATTTACTTTGAGGTGAGTTCATAGCCCCACTTTCTATTACTTAAATTGTTTTACAAACCCTTGGGGGAGATACATGCTTTATTTTAAACCGAACACATTGCTTTCAAATTCTATACTTATCGATTATTTTACTTGCACTAAGTTACCGCATTTGCCAATCTTAAGTCCCTAAATCATGAATCATTAATCACGAGTGAAGTGGCGCGAATATTGTGGATAGATCTATCGGGATTGATTGAATCCGTTTGTTTGACCGGGATCCAGGTAAACAAACGCACTATATTTGAGTACATCGGGTAAAGCGGCAAATTTTACCTACTTGGGGCATCGGTTACTATTATATGACAGCAAGTTAACGCCTTGATTGCATGATGCTTAGTGAATAATAAGCATTTTGTTTTCAAAACATTGGTGTGAGTCTAATTAACTCACACTACCAACATAATGTGTTCAACCATTTAACAAACTCTATGAATTTCACTCAACCTTTGTGTTGTGAGTTTTAAGCATGTATTTGGGTCCATAATGTCGGAAGTCGTACGGAAGAGCAAGGATATGAAGAAGGCTATAAATTTTATTATCATTCGAAAACCAATTTAATGTATTTTGTAAACTTGGAACCATCGGGACCTCATTTTGTAAACTATTATATTTATATAAAGCGAATGATAAATCTTTTAAACGACTCTATTAGAGTTCGTTTTCTATTATTATATTTGTTGTGCCATGAAGTAACACCGATCGAATTCACTGCGTATCACGAAGTTGGGGTGTTACATATTCAACCCAAACTTAAACTACAACCGATCAAAGAAATCTATCACGGTTGTGGGGAAGCTACGTGGAGTTTCAACGACTTCTAGCCATCTCCCGATTGTTCTGGTATTTTCATTCCCATCATGACTCCTATCGCTTTGCACGATATTGATTGTCTTTAGCGACGGGAACACACAAGTATACACTTTATTAAAGTTATTTCATGCTACATTCGGGAAAAGCTCAAACACCACCGTGCATGTCGACCATGGTGAATGTGTTTGTGTCTACAACGGTGGAAATTTTTGCAAAGGTAGATCACTAAGCGTGTTTGCGACTGAAAAATCAAATCTTGTTGAGATACACAAATATGGCAATTTAGGAATGTTTTATTTGATACATATGCATTACTGTTACACTTACTACGGTATCCGGCATTTTCAAATTCGGAGATGACCGAATCATTACAAAGGTGAACGCTACCATAACACTATTCCCAAAATCGACATCGGACAACTTAAGGTTAATCGAGGAAACAAAGGCACCTTCATCCTAGGATTAGCTTCATGTATCAACTACAAGAATTTTCTGATTAAATTTCATTATGTTACACATCTCTATAACATTGTTAAATTATAAGTTGTAAAAGCGAAATTGTTCTTACCGTGCAATCACCAAAATCCAATGTAAGGGTCTCAAGATTTTGAAGTCTTGTCAAGTGAAAGATATCGGATGTTGTGATTGTGGTCACAACATTATAACGACCTAATGACAAATGTAACTTCTTCAAATTCCCAAGTTTTGCAATATCCCATAGCCTCATCTCATTTGTACTAGGACGATTCATTTTAAGAGACTCAGTGAGGACAACCAAAGAATAAAGTCCCAAACTGTGCATCGCTTAGAAAATTGACATGAATCAATTCTAGGCTCGAGATTTGGAAAGCCATGAAAATATTCCAAAGTAGCCATAGCACAAACATGAAGTACCAAATGTTTCAACTCACTACGAGAGTAAAGTTGGGTTGGGAACATAACCGGGTCACCATACCGTTTGTAATAATCGACTCCTCAATTCCATTGTCACCAAAACAAGAGCCACTCATGAATCATTCATAATGAAAGTTGTCTATTCCAATAATTGATCCGGGCTCTACAGTGAAGACAAACTTTCTTATTGGACCCATAAGCCGATTTAAGAATCTAGTAACAAGCCTACCATCAAACTCGTATGTTAAATAATAAAGAAATCCTCATCAAGTATGACATCGGTGAGCAAAGTCCACTTAGACCTCCGGTTTCGCTAAACTAGAGGTTCTCACCGCTTCTAACAAAGGCAACCGATTCAAAATGTTAGTGATCACTTCATCGGCATGTTGGTAAAGCGATTGATCGACATGGTTTTGTTGGAAGTTGGGTTGGTCTTTTGAGTTAAAATAAGGATTTATATTCTTGATTTCGATTTGCAGTTTATCGTTTCTGGATAATGTGGTTTTATGTGATTGGCAAAGTTGTTTGTTGGGTGGGTGTATTTGTTCCCGCGAAATTAAATACATCGTATCAGGGAAGAAACGGCTAATAGCCATACTCACAATTGGTCCCTGGGTTGAAGGTTGGGTCAAAAAAGTGAATGGTCTATAATACCCTCGAAGGAAATCGGGTTGACTGTCCCAATTCTAGTCAAGGGACGATTCTGGCATTTGATGGCCAAGGTTTGGACCTGTGGCGATGAAAAGGGCGAGTTTTGTCCTATCGCGATCCGTCCTGCCAAGTTTAGGGACCAACGGTGTATTTTAGTCTAGAAAATATATATGTAAGTGTTTTATACTTGTGAATAATAGTTACGATATCCTTATTTAAACGCGTGTAATTTAATCGTTATAAGTCCGTTTTCTACGTTTTATATGTCCTTAGCTTCGTGTTAATGTATACTAACATATTTTTGATAAATTGACTCATTTAGATAACGCTTAAAACTCATTTTTGACCCTTAAAAATTCTGGACAGCATGCAGTTTTTCTGAAAATATAGTTTTCGTCGTTAAACTTGAAAATAGCATAACTTCTTCGTTATAAATCCGTTTTAACCCGTTCAAGCGACCACGGTTTCGTTTTAAACTCTATTTTCTGAATATCTAGCCCAAAACAATTTATAACCTGTCGAAATTTCCAGACTTTGCAAAAATGATCAGACCTTATTTTTAAGTTGTCGAAAGTGATATTTCTTGTATAATACTTGTTCTAACCACTTCAAATCAACACAAAATCTATTCTAAACCTACCATACACCTTCTTAGGATGTCATGGGTTCCTAAACATCATAAAAAATGATATGTTTCAAGGGATTAATTATAGGATAATATATACTAATAATAAGTACCAAAAACAATAAAAGTGGTATAGATACACATGAAACTTGTATGTTTTCTTTCTAGCATGATAAAAATAACTTAAGCATGAATATGAAAGAGTAATAAAAATTATGAAATGCTTACTAGTTGAATGATGAGGTTTATGGACTAGGTTTCCTAATTACTCCTAGGTTTTTATTGCAAAACCTTAAAATAGAAGTAATACTAGAGTTGTTAATCACTTGGTCTTGAAAAATTTATGAATCTTCCTTGGTTTCTTGATCTTGGCCGAATACCCAAAGAAAATGGAGAGGTTTTCTATCTTCTTTCACCTTTGAATGTGTAGTCTATGTTTTTGTTTAGTAAATATCTAACACAAATATGAGTATGTGTCATTTTAGTAGTAAAATTCAATTTTGATACTTATGGTGACTAAGGGGAGGTCGGCAAAAGGGGGGAGGGGTGAAAGTATTTTGTGTCTTTGTGGATTAAATACATTTTAGTTTAAGTATAGTGTGTATTTTGTAAGTATAAGTGGTTATTTAGTATAGCGTTAGCTAGAAATCAATTTTAGCGGGACAACATAAAGTATATTGAAGTCCTAAAAATTATAAAATGCATTTCAAACAAGAATTGAGTGAGTAAATAATTATCGAGTTGAATTTACGAAAACCTTCGTAAATATATATACACAACAATTTATATACAAAATAAATTCAAAACATCGTGTAAACTAATAATATAATTTTTATAGTCTTAAAATGAGTATAAAAATATATCAGGATAATTTTTGGAAGCGTCGGATCAAATATTTAAAATAAATGATTATGCGATAGCGTTTAATTAATAGGAAAATATACGTAAATGAAAAATGCAAACCCATGCATGAACTAATATGATACTGATGTTACTAATGATATGTAAACTAATTCTAGTCTATACGAAGTGTCCTCAATGACACTCGTAAACCTAGTTTACGAAAAATGATGAATAGTGAAGCATGAATAGTGATTTTTCTCCGGGAATGAATAGTGTTTCGTGAATAGTAAAATTTTGAAATACGTTCTCAGAAGATTAAATCGACTTCAAAAATGATGAATAGTAAAATGATGAATAGTAAATTCCCGAGATGAATAGTAAATTTGAGAAATGACCTGAAATTACGAGTTGTCACATATTATCAAAGCATTTTGTACCTGAATTGTTTTTGATATTTTAGAAAAAGAGCTCCCCCTCAACATGTGCATTGAATATTTGAAATCATTTTGGCACATGGAGGCAATAGGAAGAATTTAATTCATTAACTATCATTTTCAAAAAAAATATCTACATCACCTTCCCAATCAAGATTCTTATTTTTCACACTTGGTTAAAGGTATGTTTGGGAAGGAATGTGGTTTTCAAAAAGTTGCTCCCCCTCAGTATGTGCATCGAGATTCGAAAGTGTTTTGCACATATAAGGGAAAACCTGCACATTGAAACAAATCAATCACGTTTCAATCCTTGTTAGTTTGATATAGATGCTCCCCCTTAACATGTGCATGAAAAAATTGAAATCGTTTGGCACATGTAGGGAGGAGAGCTTGTAAATCACTATAAAACCATTTATCGAATTATCAGTTTAAATCCAATTTAAATCACAAATTCTCCCCCGATCACAATTTTCAAATCATTTGAGATTTGTGATCTCTATAGATTTAAATTGTTTTTGAAAGCTTTTGAGGAGAATTGTGACTTGCTTGTGAAAAAATTTAACCGATAAGGATCAAATTTGAGACTTTAAACTCCAACGATTAAACATGCTTGAATATCTTTCGAAAACATGAAATAAGCCTTGGTCTGAACCAATTGTATGACAAATAACCTTATGATTTAATTGAAATCATTCTCCCCCTCAATCAATGACATAAGTTGTTGATTGAGAGATAGAGATTTTGACAAATGTCAAGTCCAGATGATTTTAAAAAATTGAGTCCGAGTTATTTTTCAAAGCTATTAGTTTTCATTAGTTAACAAATATTTTTCAGAAGAATTTATGAGATTTGAAAACTAAGATAAATCATGGCTCTGTTCTTTCTTTAAAAACGGGTTATAGACAGAAATGACTATAAGCCTTTTTTTTTTTTTTTTTTTTTTTTTAAAGAGATTTATGTACATTCGAACAATATCTAAAGACCCGTGTCACTCTTTGAATGACAACACAAAGACCGTAGATGTTATCGAATCAAGAAAAACATGACAAAATGACAATATTTTTTGAAATTTTTAGAGTTTTTCAAATTTTAATGGATTTTTGAAAGTTTTATATTTTTTTATTTGCTTTTTGTTAAGATATTTACAAGAGATGGATGAAGAAAAACTTTTACTCCTCTTCTTCCTCTTGAAGACGTTTGAGTGTTTCCGGTTGTAGACTCTTTAGACCAAGTCGTGGGAGGATAAACTCAAAACGTTCTCTAGGAAGAGCTTTGGTGAAGATGTCGCTAGCGGTATTCGGTCCTCACAAAATACAGTTCCACCACACCGTTCTCCACTTGCTCCACGATGAAATGATGTCGAATGTCGATATGCTTTGCTCTTGAATGTTGAGCGTTGTTGCATGAAAGAGCAATGGCACTTTTGTTATCACTGTCTGAGAGGATTTTGTTGAAATCAAAGCCATAGTCGGATAATTGGTATCTCATCCATAGGATTTGAGCACAACAATATGACATGGCTATATATTCACCTCTATAGAGGATATAGAAGTACTCATTTGTTTCTTTGAAGACCCACTCACGAGCTTATCACCCAAAAGCGAGCACCTCCGGGCGTGCTTGACGTGTATCTTGACATCCTGCATGGTCGGCATCGCATAGGTGTTAGTGACATACGGTGTCCTTGGTACCAAAGTCCCATGTTGATGGTTCCTTGGAGATACCAAAGACCCGTTTAACCACTTCAAGGTGTTTTTGGTAGCTTAGCACGGTATCTAGCACACATGCATAAAGCGAGCAGAATGTACGGTCTCTGGCGTTGAGGTACATCGAGGACCCAATCA
Source organism: Chrysanthemum lavandulifolium (assembly GCA_022545495.1). Classification (NCBI taxonomy): domain Eukaryota; kingdom Viridiplantae; phylum Streptophyta; class Magnoliopsida; order Asterales; family Asteraceae; genus Chrysanthemum; species Chrysanthemum lavandulifolium. The sequence continues at coordinate 35,704,789 of CM040245.1, read as the reverse complement.
TACTTGATATTTAGTTTGGTCAACCATGATCCATGTGGTCCTCATCCGGTTTAATACGCTCGACCATGGGAGTGTCAGCGGGGTCACAAGAGTCAAATCCAACTTTCTTTAAAATTTCATTAGCATATTTAGAGTGATTGATAAAATGCCTCGGGACTTTGTGAAATTTGTAATCCCAAGAAAATGAAATTTGTCCCATCATTGACATTTGAAATTTGGAGCCCATCTCCTTAGAAAAGCGGTCACATTCATTGGGGTCGGTCGAGGCAAAAATAATATCATCAACATAGATTTGAGCGTGAATTAAGTGTTTGCACGACTTTACGGTGAACAATGTCGGATCAATGCTCCTTTGATGAATCCATTAGATAGAAGAAACCTTGATAGCGTATCGTACCATGCCCTTGGAGCTTGCTTCAAACCGTAAAGGACCTTCTTGGCGATAGACATGAGTAGGATGCTCATGATTCACAAAACCGGGTTGGGTGGCGTATCGACTTTTTAAGATCTCCGTTAAGAAACGCCGTCTTCACATCCATCGATGAACTACCATGTTCTTGCTTGCGGCGTTAGCGGGAAGATTCGATTGCCTCGATCGTGCAAGCTGGAGCAAATGATTCTTCAAAGTCGATACTCTCCTCTTGGCGGTATCCTTTTGCAACCAATCGAGCCTTATTCTTTAAAACATCACCATGCTCATCAAGTTTTACTTTGAAGATCCACTTTAGAGCAATGATCATAGTACGATCGGGAGCGGTACTAATTCCCATACATCTAGCCAATCAAACTCATGAATTTCTTCTTGCATGGCATTGAACCAACTGTCTTCATTCATGGCGGTTTAACATCTTTGGTTCAACCTTGGATAGTACGGAGTTGAAGAAGCACCATAAGGCATCGTTGCAAGTTGTTTACAAGTGGATATTGGACAAGAGGGTTTCCAACGATGTTGTCCAATGGATGATCATGTGTCCATTTTCTAAGGTGTTCATGTGGTTGTTATTGAGGCTGAAGTAGCGAGTCGTTTTCTCACGATGAAGATGGTTCGATGATGGTTCGAGAGCAAATATGTTCTCAAAGGAGCATCTTGAGGAGTAGCAAAGGGGTTATCTCCATCATAGGTGCGAAACCATTCCATGATGTACACTCGATGATTAAGGATGATGAGGCAGTGGTCGGTGAGCGCTTCTTGACTCAATGACATAGGCGAAGGGTTATCTATGTTGGCGGGGATAAAGCGACCTACATTGATGGATTTGATGGATCATTAACAATTGGCTCATAGTGTTCATCAAACATTGGATCAAACAATTTCTTCAAATCATCTTACGAAGGAGGTACATAAGGAGTTGTTGTTGAGGATTTTGTACAAGAGAAGAACTAATGGGACTACTTGATGAAGGTTGTGATCGGGTCGAACTTGATTGTCCTAGAGCCATTTGCCCGAATGACTCATCGAGCGTGGCGTGAATAGTTTCCATGATATCTCGGGTTCTTTTGTTGTAGATTCGGTAACCCTTCTTGTTTGATGCATAACCATAAAAACTCCAATGTCCGCTTTAGCTCTTAATTTTCCTAAATCTTGACCGTCATTCGTCGGATAGCACAAAGCACCAAATACACGAAGGTAGGAGAGATCAGGTTTTCGTTTATGAACAAGTTCGTATGAGTTTTTGCATGAGTGGTGTCTATGAGGGAGCGATTTTGGGTGTAGCAAGCGGTGGCAATGGCTTGACCCAAAGAAACATTGGAACCTTTGAATAAATTAGCATAGTTCTTGCGGCTTCAACAAGGGTCCGATTTCGTCTTTCAACTACACCATTCGTTGAGGCGTGCGTGGAACACTTATTTGATGGTGATTCCAATGCTTTCATAAAATTGACTTAGGTCTTTGTTAACAAACTCGGTGCCATTATGCATTCGAATAATTCTAACGGTCTTGTTGAGTCGAACACAAGTCGCTTGATAAGTTTGATGATGACATCGGGTTTCATCCTTTGTCCTCAAAAACTTTACCCAAGTAAATCGAGAGTAGTCATCAACAACGACTAAAATATATTTCTTCCCATTTATCGTTTGCACTCTCATTGGTCCGCACAAATCCATATGAAGAGTATGAAGAACTTCCATAGCGAGTTTGCGGGTTTGGGTTTGTGGGCATATTTCACCTTTTCCCAATTGGCATCTTGAACAAAGATGATCTTTTCATACTTTAATCTGGGTAAGCCTCTTACAAGGTCCTTTCTGGAAAGATCATTAATGGTGCCGAAGTTCAAGTGATTGAGACGACGATGCAATAACCATGACTTTGTTTTCGAAGCCTTTGACAACAAGCAGTTGGAGAAGACTTCATCATGTCTTCGATAGAGATGGTGTATTGATTTGAACCCCGTGTTCCTCTTAAAAGTTCCACACCATCAAGTTCTCTAACGAAACAAGTATGTTTTCTAAAAGCCACCTCTAGATCGCAATCACGGAATTGAGTAACAAAAAACAGATTATGACCAAGACCTTCTACATAATATACCCTGGAGATTACACTATCACCAACAACATAGTCTCCATAACCCATAATTGCACCAAAATGGTGGTTCCCGAATCTAACGGTCCGATGAATTTACTCACGAAGTTCATGAGCATGGCGATCTCCGGTCATATGCTTGGAGCGACTGAGTCCGGTACCACGAGCGATTTGAGCGATCTACGTTGAACACGAGACAAGAATGGATAAGCGGATAATTGGGATCCCCATGCAAGAATGGGTTCCATTTGGTTAATGTGATGATTGGAACACCTACATCAGACGCATAATCAATGGAATCATTAGGGATAGATGCAGTACTAGTATGCGCATTAGACCTATTCAAAGTATGTTCACTTCTTAGAGGAATAGTTCTACCGGTAGGCATCCACATCCTAATGGGCATTGAATTAGATAATTTAGGGCTCATCTCATTAAGATTAAGTTTGCGGCCAGTAGGTATCCACTGATAACCTACATTACTAAATATTCTTCCTGTGGGTTTCTAATGTTTTCTAACCTTCCTCCGCCTTTGCTTTCTAGCCTTCTTAGCTTGATTTTTGGCATTAATAATGTTAACTGGGTATTTAACAGCATTAATCAAATCATTCATACCACATACATGATTAGTAACAGAAACCAAGCAATCATCATTACATGTTTTGCCAAAGTAGCGAGTCGCATTAATTCTGAGACTCTTAGAGCTAACACTATAATCAACACGATTCGTTTTATTCAACATAGTTTTATTCTTTCTAAGGTGATCTTCTACTTTCTTCCATCGAACATTCCTAGCTTGCAAGGTCCTATAATTCTTTGTGTTGCCTTGAGGCTTTGACACCTTTCGCTTTGGTGTTACTTTTACTCATGTAGAGGAATGGGAACATTAGTTGGTATTGCTACTTTTGCTTTTCGGGATTAGAAGTCTTTGGGATCGAGCTACTTGAAGGCACATTAAAGTTCACTTTCTTATCTTGGGCATCGGATGGGTTGCATACTTAGCACTAGGCATGGAACAAGGTATCACAACTTTATCTTTCTCACATAAGGATTTAGGACATGTTGCTCTTAAACATTCTAACAGCTCTTGAGATCGTTTGGCCTGAATGCAAGCAAACCTAATTTCACTATCAAGGGGCTTATTTATGAAATCATCTTCTACAATCTCACGGAGACATTCTAGACTATCCTTAAGGTGAAAGAAATAGTTATGAAACACAAGTTCATTATTTCTAAGATGAGGAAGAATGTATTTAACAGTCACAGTATATTTAGAGTCTGTAGATGACTTTGATGCAACATTCTCATTAAAAACAAATGGCATTTTCCCTTTTACCTGACTCTTCAGATTCTCAATTTCTTTTTGTAACGAAGTTATTTTTTCATTGTTTTTGTCACGAGTGACTTTCATTGAGTCGTATAACTCTTTGAAGTGTTGTTTGACCTTTTCATTTTCTTCTAGAAAACTCTCATTTTCTTGTTGTAAAACGCTAATGATGTTTTGAAGATGAAAGTTTTGAGAAACTTGAGAATCTAAAGGAGGAGGCATTTGGGAGCCAGTAAGATTGTTCTTTTCACCCTTTAATTGTGAAATTTAGGCTTTCAACTTTCTGATCTTGTTACAGTGAGCTTGAATCTGTTCGTCACGTTTGTTTATTTCAAAAACTGCATCAAACTTTGGAACATTTGAGGATGTCTTGATGTTTGAGGTTTTGACATTTTCTTTGAGATATTGATATTTTAGTTGCAAATCAAAATGTTCAACTTCTAGCTTAGAAAGATGTTTTACCAAATTATCGTGATCATCCTGGTTAATTTTCTCATTTAGTTTTGAGTTTTTGTTTTCAAGCTCAATGACACGATCATGGGAAACTTTCAAACCAACAGATAATTCATGAAATTGAGAAGCAGTAATAGAATGCTTAGTAACAGTATAAAACACATCTTGAGCCACACAACTCAATACTAAGTTCTCATTTAAGATGTAGGATATTGGATTTCACATACACATCAAACCAAACACAAAGTAGGCGTATAAGATGATTCTAGAGAGAGAAAGTTAGAGGTTTAGGGAACTTTAGTGAGAGAAAGAAAATTCTTATTATGAGCTCCAACTCTCTACCTTGGGAGGTAGAGAGTATTTATAGTCTTACATAAAACGCCACACACCGGGCTGTGGATCAGGCATACAGTGGGTAAAGACCCGTCCGTCCTCCACGGTGATACTTAACTAAATACTACTTAGCTTGAAATAACTACGACTACGAGCTTTCTAACGATTACATATACTTGAGGTGACCGACTCTTTAATACCGGATTTTCTAATTCTAACAATCTCCCCAAGGAGGTCACCTCAATCATGTACTAAAATTACATTGAATACAAGCGGATATTACATTAACAATTGTTCTTGCATTCTTGATGTAGTACTTTGCTCTAAGCTCGTAGTCATTGATTCTTCACATTGCATGTTTGGTTACTCCATGTGGAGGTCTTTTCTTGATCCACGTGATAATAAATTTGAGGCGACTTTTGAGACCATCACTAACAAAAATCTACGAGACATCCATTGTGGTGTTGGAATTTTGTGATGTTGTGACATTCGGACCGACATGCTCACATTACGGATCATGATATCTTCTCATCGAGTAACGAAGCTTTCGTTGATTCATGATATTGGCGGCGTAGCGAAGCATGGAGTGAAAATATCGAGTCATTGATGCACTAATCATGATATCTTTTGAGATGAATGTGTTAAGTGAGCATGCGGCTATGGATTGACCGCTTCATTACGATCACCGCAAACGTGGGACGACACGCATACAACGATTAGCAATAAATCGCACGAAAGTGTCTTTGATCACTTCGTTGAATTGAGGTACACGACCACGGTTCCCGTTGATCGAAGACAAATCTTGCGTGATCGGTATAATTCAAGAATTTCCTTGACGTGGTTTCGAATTGCTCTAGTTGTTCTCAAACCGTAACATCTAAAAGAAGACAACACGGAGTGAGTGAACCGAGAATTTAAGTCCACCGATTGATGAAAAGTGATTTGAAAAACAATCATGTATTGCTCAATAGAAATTGTTTTTGCAATACAACGAAGGTTTTAATGAAAATCAATTATCAATCATAAAACACCTTTGATTCAAAATATTGAACACGGTCAATGTGCTAAAGAAAAGAGTTTTAAGCACAAAGACCGGTTTTCAAAGGTATCCGTCAATCCATAACTCGAACCAGATTGATTCAAAAGATTGAATCTCCCATTGTTTACATTCGGTTGTCACATGGTTGATCTATTTAATAGATCTCACATGCCACCTACCGGGAGCTTGTTTGATGTTGGCTCGAAGGCTTTCCACCTTCATTGTGAATATGTTTACACATCACTCGGATGTTCGGCAATACCACAAGGATAAAGCGTGGGACTCAAGATATAATCTCTCTTTCCACATTGTGTGAAACAGAGAGTCTTCATTAAAAGTGTCCTAATGAGATTTATGTATGATCTCGTGGCTCTAGACTCAATATGTGCATATTCGGATCTGTCTGGGAGACAAGGGAGAGGTCTCCTTCTTCAATATCAACAATCTCTAAGAGAAAGTCGATAGATAATGTCGGTTCCCGTGAGAATGAAACAAGTCCTTTTAAGAGGAACTTGAGTGGTTTGGAAAGTTGAAGTGCGGTCGTCCTTTGGGTTCATGACGTCTTGTCTTCAATACCGATGTTACCATCGATAGCATATGAATTGAACCGGTTTACGCCTAAGGTTGAATATATGGAGGCTATTTGTTTTCACCCTTTTCTCATTCAATTCTTTTTAATTCTTGACCCTTCAAGATTACCGAGACTTCATAGCAAGAACCTTGTTGGGTTTGTTCGATTGCTTGCTGCATCTCGACCGCACTCTTCCCATATCTCATTTTCTCCTTTTATCATCATACCTAAGGACTTCTACACTAACTAGTGGATTGTCCTGGGTAGATCCCTCCGGTTCTGGCGGATCATGGGAACAAATACCTAACCTTATCATCCTTATATCACCGTACATAAAGTAAATTTGGTCGGTCTATTTGGTATTGTTCATCTGCCGTTTAAACCAATTGAAAACCATTTGAAAATCAATTCAGATACTTGTGATATATTATCAAAGCATTTTGTACCTGAATTGTTTTTGATATTTTTAGAACAAGTGCTCCCCCTCAACATGTGCATCAAATGTTTGAAATCGTTTTGCACACGGAGGCAAGAGGAAGAATTAACTTCTTTGATTACCATTTTCTAAGAGATATCAACATCACTTCCCAAATCGAATCAAGTAGATAAAGCATTTTAGGGAAGGATGAGGTTTTCATAAGTTTGCTCCCCCTCAATATGTGCCTCGAGATTTGAAAAGAGTTTTGCACATACTAGAGGGAACCTGCACATTGAGATAAGTGATCACGTTTCACATCATAGGTTTAAGATAGATGCTCCCCCTCAACATGTGCATGGAAAATTTGAAATCGTTTGTCACATGTGGGAAGGAGAGCATGTTCATCCTTATAAAACCATTTACCGAATTATCAGTTTAAATCCAATTTAAATCACACATTCTCCCCGATCACAATTATCAAATCATTTGAGATTTGTGATCTCTTATAGATTTAAATTGATTTTGAAAGCTTTTAAGGAGAATTGTGACTTGATTATGAAAGCGTTTTAAGCGATAAGGATCGGATTTTAAGACTTTAAACTCCATTGATAAAACATGCATGAATATCTTTTTGAAAACAATTGAATGCCAAATAACTTTTTAATTTAATTGAAATCATTCTCCCCCTCAATCAATGACATAGGTTGTTGATTAAGAGATTGATATTTTGACAAATAAGTCCAGATGATTATCAAAAATAGAGACTGAGTTATTTTTCAAAGCAGTTAGTTTTCAGCAGATAAATGTTTATAGAATCAGAGCATGGAATTTGAAAAACATGATAAAGTATGGCTCTGTTCTTTCTTTGAAAAGCGGGTTACTGCCTGAAATGACAATAAACCATTTATTCTCTTTCTCACAAAAATATTTTTTGGTTTTTTTGATTTTTTTTTAAAATAAAATTCGAACAATATCTAAAGACCCGTGTCATTCTTTGAATGACAGCACAAAGACCGTAGATATTATCGAATCGAGAAAAACATGACAAAAAAGTCAATATTTTTTTAGGGCTTTTCGAATTTTATAATTTTTTATGGATTTTGAAAGTTTTATATTTTTCTATTTGATTTTTGAAGGTTTTATAATTTTGTATTTTGTTTTTCGAATAGATATATACAAGAGATAGATGAAGGAAACCTTTACTCCTCGTCTTCCTCACGAAGACGTTTGAGTGTTACGGTTGAAGGCTTTTCAAGCCAAGTCGTGGAAGAATAAACTCAAAACGTTCTCTTGGAAGAGCTTTGGTGAAGATGTCGCTAAGCGATATTCGGACCTCACAAAATAGAGTTCCACCACACCTTTTTCCACTTGTTCCCCGATGAAATGATGTCGAATGTCGATATGCTTTGCTCTTGAGTGTTGAACGTTGTTGCATGAGAGCAATAACACTTTTATTATCACAAGACTGAGAGGATTTTGTTGAATTCAAAGCCATAGTCGATAATTGAGATCTCATCCATAAGATTTGAGCACAACAAGATGACATGGCTATGTATTCACCTCTGTAGAGGAAATAGAAGTACTCATTTGCTTCTTTGAAGACCGACTCACAAGCTTATCACCCAAAAACCGAGCACCTCGGATGTACTTGACGAGTATCTTGACACCCGCATGATCAAGATCTCGTGATAGGTCGTTAGTGACATACCGGTGTCCTTCGAGTACCAAAGACCCATATTGATGGTTCCTGAGATACCGAAGACCCGTTTAACCGCTTTAAGGTGATTTTAGTAGGCTTAGCACGGTATATAGCACACATGCAAACAACGAACAAGATGTCGGTCTACTAGCGTGAGGTACATCGGTATCCAATCATCTGCGATATTTCGTTTGGTCAATCATGATCCCCGAGTGGTCCTCATCTAGTTTGGTTCGATCAATCATGGGAGTGTCAGCAGGTCACTTGAATCAAATCCAAATTTCTTTAAGATCTCGGTTGCATATTTAGATTGATTTATGAAAATGCCTCCGGACTTTGTGAAATTTGTAATCCCAAGAAAATGACATTTGTCCCATCATTGACATTTGAAATTTTGAACTCATTTCATTTGAAAACGGTCACACTCATTGGGGTCGGTCGAGGAAAAGATGATATCATCAACATAAATTTGAACATGAATTAAATGTTTGCACGACTTCACGGTGAACAATGTTGGATCAATCGCTCCTTTGCTAAATCCGGTAGATAGAAGAAACTTTGACGATTGTATCATACCATGCCCTTGGAGCTTGCTTTAAACCGTAAAGAGCCTTCTTCAAACGATAAACGTGAGTAGGATGCTCTTGATTCACAAATCCTTCAGGTTGGGCGACGAGACGACTTCTTTAAGATCTCCGATTCGAAATGTCGTCTTTACATCCATCGATAGACTACCATGTTCTTACTAGCAACATTAGCCAAAAGATTACGATTGCCTCGATTCGAGCAACTGGAGCAAAAGATTCTTCAAAGTCAATACCCTCCTCTTGACGGTATCCTTTAGCAACTAATCGAGCCTTGTTCTTCAACACATCACCATGATCATCCGGTTTCACTTTGAAGATCCATTTAAGAGCAATAATCATAGCACGATCTCGAGCGGTACTAACTCCCATACATCAAGTCGATCAAACTAATGAATTTCATCTTGCATGGCATTGAACCACTATCTTCATTCATGGCGGTTTTAACATCTTTTGGTTCGATCTTAGAGAGTACGGAGTTGAAGAAGCACCATAAGGCATCGGTTGCAAGTTGTTTCCGTGTGGATACCGGACGAGAGGATTTCCAATGATGTTGTCTAATGGATGATTGTGAGTCCATTTTCCGAGGTGTTCATGTGGTAGTTGTTGAGGGACCAAGTAGCGAGTCGATGTCTCACAAGAAGATGGTTCGATGAAGATTCGGGAGGAAATATGTTTTCAAATGGAGCATCTTCGTGGAGTAGCAAAGGGATTAACTTCATCATTGATGCGTAACCGGTTCCATGATGTACATTCAAGATTGATGATTTGTTGATGAGATCAAGGATCGCAGCAGCGCTTCTTGACTTAATGATATTGAGATCAAGGATTGACTTCAATCACGTGAATATGAGCGACCTACTGTTGTAGGAATCGATACCTCATTAGTACTTGGCTCATAAAGTTCATCAAACATAGGATCAAACAATTTCTTTAAATCATCTTGATTGTTCATATGGAGTTCTTTGGAGAAGAATTAGGTACAAGGGATGAACTAATGGGACTATTTTGAAGTGCGGGTCTGGCTGGATTGTCTAGGAGCCGTTTGACCGGTCGACTCATCAAACGTAACGTGAATTGTTTCCATGATATTTCGGGTTCTTTTGTTGTAGATTCGGTATCCCTTTTGTTTGGTGCATACCCTACAAAACTCCAATGTCTCGCTTTAGCTCTAAGTTTGCCTAAGTCTTGACCTCATTAGTTGGATAACACAATGCACCAAACACACGAAGGAAGAGAGATTAGGTTTTTGTTGTGGACAAGTTCATATGGAGTTTTTCCATGAACGGTGTGAATCGTGGAACGATTTTGTGTGTAGCATGCGTGGCAATAGCTTGACCCAGAGAAACATTGGAACATTTGAGTAAATCGGCATTGTTCTAGCGGCTTCTACAAGAGTTCGATTTCGTCTTTCAACTACACCGCTCGTTGAGGAGTTCGTGGAACACTTCTTTGATGGTCGATTCCAATGCTTTCATAAAATTCACTAAGTTGTTTGTTAACAAACTCCGCCCATTGTCTGCTCGGATAATTCGATGGTTTTATTAAGTCGAACTGCAATGTTTGATGATGATATCGAGTTTCATCCTTTGTCCTTAAGAACTTGACCGGTGAATCTAGAGTAATCATCAACCACAACTAACACATATTTCTTCCCAAAGATATTCTGCACTCTCATTGGTCCACATAAATCCATATGAATTGTATGAAGAACTTCTATGATGAGTTAGTAGGTTTGGGTTTATGGGCATACTTCTTGCTTTTTCCCAATTGACATGTCGAACAAAGATGATCCTTTTCATACTTGAGTCTAGGTAAACCTACAACTAAGTCCATTACGGTGAGATCATTGATGGTGCCAAGTTCAAGTGATTGAGACGACGATGCCATAACCATGACTTTGTTTTAGAAGCCTTTGATGACAAGCAAATTGGAGAGGACTTCATCATATCTTTGATAGAGATGGTGTATAGATTTGAACCACGTGAACCTCTTAAAAGTTCCTTACCATCAAGTTCTCTAACGAAGGGTATGTCTTTCAAGGCTACTTCTAGATCGTAATCGCAGAATTGACCAACAGAGAACAAGTTATGACCAAGACCTTCTACATAGTAAACCCCGGAGATAACACTTTTACCAACAACATAATCTCCATAACCCATAATAGCACCGAAATGATCATTCCGAATCTAACTGTCTCCGATGAATTTGCTCACGAAGTTCATGAGCATGACCGTCGCCAATATATACTTGGAGCGACTGAGTCCGGTACCACGTAACAATTTGAACGATCTGCGGTTGAACACGCACAAGAATGGATAATCGATAATTGGGATCCCCATGCAAGAATGGGTTCCATTTGGTTAGTAACAATGGTTGGAACACCCACATCGAAATAGAAGCATTCATATCGTAAATTAAGGCGGTGGAATCATTATGAATAGATACAAGATTAGTGTCGAAGATTAGCCCTATTCAAAGTGTGCTCACTTAAGGAATAGTTCTACCAAGAGGCATCCATTTTCTAGCGGGCATTGTCGATTAGTCTTATGACCAGCGGTATCCAATGATAGCCTATCTTACTAAATGTTCTTCCTGTGGGTTTCCACTATTTTCTACCTTTCTTTCGTTTTGCCTTTTAGCCTTCTTAGCATGATTTTAGCATTAACCATATTAATCGGACAATTAACATCATTAGCGTAACATTAACACCACATTCATGATTAGAGGCAATTCAAGCGAGACATCAATACAAGGTTTGCAAATAGTATCAGAATTTGAATTAATTACAGTACGCCTATGTCTAATACTAGAATCAACACGTTTCGTTTTATTCGGCTCAAACTTAAAGTTCCTATGTAGGTCTTCTACTTTCTTCCAATGCACATTCTTAGCTTGCGAGGTCGTGTCCTTCCTTGTATTGTCTTGAGACTTTGACCTGCTTGCTTTAATGTCACTGATTACTCCTGTAGAGGGAATGGGAACATTAGTTGGTTTTGCTACTCTTTGCATCTCCTGTTTAGATGTTCTGGGATATGAATTACATGCAGGCACACCAAGGTTCACATTCAAAACATTGGGCATCGAATGAATATCATACTTGGCACTAGGCATCAAACAAGGAATCAAAGGATTAACTCTCTCACCTAAGGACTTTGGGCATATTGTGATTAAGCATTCTAGAATTTCTTGAGATCGTTTGGCATATAAGCATGCATGCCCAATTGCATTGTCAAGTGGTTTCTCTATGTTATCCACTTCAACAATCTCACGTAAACATTCTAGACAATCCTTAAGGGATGAGAAATAAGTTTGAATAGCAAGTTTGTTATTCCTGAGATGAGGGGGACATATTTCACAGACAAAGCATATTTATTACACGAGTGAACCTTTGATACACCATTCTCCCCATTGGTCATTGGCATTTTCCCTTTTACCTGACTCTTCAGATTCTCAATTTCCTTTTGCAATGAAGCTATTTGTTCGTTATTTTTGTTACGAGTGACCTTTATTGATTCAAATAACTCATTGAAATGTCGTTTAACCTTTTCATTTTCTTCTAGAAAACTTTCGTTTTCCTTTTGTAATGCATTTACCAAGTTTTGAAGATGAAACGTCTAAGAATTCTGAGAATCTGAGGAGGAGGCATTTGGGGAGCCTGTCATATTATTCGTTTGACCCTTTAATTGAGAGATTTGGGCTTTCAACTTTTCGATCGTGTTGCAATGAGCTTGAATCTGCTCATCACGTTTGTTAATTTGAAAAAGCGCATCAAACTCGGAGCATCCGAGGATGTCTTGATATTTGAAGTTTTGACATTTTCTTTAAGATGTTGATATTTTAGTTGTAAATTAAAATGCTCAGCCTCTAGTTTAGAAAAATGTTTAATCAAATTGTCGTGATCATCCAATTCAATTTTCTCATTTAGTTTAAAATTAGTCTTTTCAAGCTCAATGACACGATCATGGGAGACTTTCAGGGCAACAGATAATTCATGAAATTGGGAAGCATTAATAGAACAATTTGTAGCAGTGAAAAACACATCTTGAGCAACACATTCAAGAATAAGAGTCTCATTTAATGTATGTAAGTTCTTCCTCTCAATCTCATTATATTTTAGTGCACGCTCATAGTCACTAACCTCAACAATCATAGCATCAAACTCCTTTTCCATTTCTTTAATGTCTAGGTTCATTCCTTTTTGAGGCTTTCAAACCGATCTTTTAGTTGTTTAAAGAAAGGCATGACTTGATTAAATAACATTCTTTGTTTGCTCAAACCCTTTCCCTTCGGTTATGCCGATGGGTGTGATCCTTTTATTACAAGTTTTCTCAAAATCAACAAATAGTTGAAAAATAACATATTGACTGATTAAGGTCTTGCTTTTCGTGGCAATAGTCCTAGGTACTAAATGAATTGGTGTATTTGGAGGATACACAGTCGCTCTAGGCATTTTCCTAAGGGGAGGATTCGTTACAACTAGATTCTCTGCTTTTTGCTTGTCTAAATCCTTTTTCCAGAACACTTGTTCGGGTGTTAACAATGTCTGAGGCTTAAACATGTTCAAGGAAATCCAATTTTCCTTCTTGTAATCATGAGGTGTGATCTTTATTTTCTTCTCTTTGCATTTAGGATCATCTAATTTCTTGTTCATCTTTTCCCTAGTGACTTCATCTGATTTCTTATCTTCCTCAAGTGCACTCAACGCAACTAGGTTTGCTCTAGGATTAAGGATTTCCTTGCCATCATAAAGAACCTTATGAGCATTTCTAGCCTTTTAATGACCTCTGGATTTGGTTCCTCAACAAGGGGTATGCTATGCTTATCGCTTAAGACTCTATGCTTAGTAATCATGTGAGCGATCGAATGGTGTTCCTTGTATGTACAACTTGTTTTCAAGTTTGTTTTCAAAGTTTTCAAATTAGAAAAATCTTTCAAGAGTTTTGATTCCTTAGCATTAAATTCTTGCTTAAGCATTTTCACATTTTCTTGAAGTTCTTGTTTTTGCTTAGCGCTTTAGAAAGCTTTTCTTGCAAGGAATTTAACTCTTGTTTTAATACTTCTTCTCTAAAATTACTTTTTCTAATGAATATACGTGCTTGGTCATCCATTTCACGCTCACGAGTGGTCAACTCAAATTTTGCACGTTGTTCATAAATAGCAACACGTTCTTTATAGGCATTTAGTTCGTAAATTACGTAATCATCGAGGCACATGCGGTGAATTCATCAAAAAGAATCATTATTGACAAGAGAAGATGCATCACTTGGTACAATCTCACTTTCACTTTGTATCACATATTGATCATATGGGACAACATTGATATTACCCATATTTTCAATATCCGATTCAATAAACACGATTGATTGTACCGTTATGTATCTTTGCTCATCAACTTCATCGTATAATTTTAATACCTCGGAGATGAGTTTGTCTTTGGATGGACGAGCTTGTGGTGATGAAGAGACTTTAGGAGAGACCATTGGAGAAATTCTAGCCATGAAGATGGTTTGTGCGGTGGGTTCTTCATCAACATCGTAGTCGTATGCATCACAATCACCACTTGAAAGGCATTACGATGATTATGCCCTATCTCCGAATTGGTTGCTCATCCACATCTCGCATCATATGTCTTAGCATTTCCTCGACCAAGAACAACAATTCCTCTTCATCCAAAGTCGCACCATTATCCCGAGCTTGCACAAGCAACATCTTATCCTCAAGTACTCAAGATTTCGCGGACGTTTTGGGATGTGCAGCTTGCAATGTGTCCCTCACCACTACGCTTATAGCATTTAATCGGCTTAGCTTGACCTTGATTTCCATTCCTTCCTCTCATTCGATTTAAAGATAACCTCCACCGCTCCACCATTTCTTTGATCAAACCGCTTTCTTGAACCGACCGCCCATAATTTTCCCATCTCGATCAAAGCATGGTTGTGAAGATTGGAGGCGGTTCGGATCTCATTGCGGTGTGAAGTTTGTTAGTGTGAGGTGAAAGTGTCATGTTCTCTTTAACCATGAGTGCAGTTGATTGATGAAATGTTCCATGACATCATTTGCATCCGTTGCTTGAGCCTTGGATCATAAATGAGTTTGTGATTACCATCTCCGTGGGTACAACTTGAGAAGCTTTGGTGGTAATCCCATCATTTGTGAAAAAGCATTGAATCATTTGTTGAGCTTGTTTCTCACGACCTTTGAACTGATCAAGAATCCTCTTTTCAAACATGGCATGTCTCTCATTTTAAAGAAGGAAGGCATAGAGTTGCTCATAGTTTGTATTCTTCAAACCTTTGGTGAGCTTCACAGAAGTGACAAATTTGTGCCATTCGGGATTCATGTTGTTTACAAACTTTGAGTTCAGCTGAATGTTAGGCATAGTCATTCTGATGTTCCTCATATCATTAACAAGCTTATGAAATCTCACATAGTACTCATAGACACTCTCATCTGGTTTCATCTTGAAGTGCTCAAATTCATCATACAGATGTGATTCACGGTCTTCAATAGTTAGCTCAGAACCAGAGAGAAGCATCTTGACATTATCCCATACAGCTTTTGCCTCGGTGTTGTGATTAATAAGCTTGTAGATGTCTTTTGGTAGACCTTGCAGTATATTGTTAGAGGCTCGGATATCCGTGATCGAATCTCTTTTTCTCCTTATCATCAAGCTCATCATACATCTTTGGTCCGTCCATTCCGTAAATCGTAGTTCCATCTTAAGCAAGATTCAAGTACATCTCTAGTAGTTTCAACTCGGTAAGGTCCTTCATCAATGGATTTGAGATTGTTAACCCCATTTTCTTTTCCAAGACAAGACAGATCGATTCGTTGAGCCCAAGAGTCATAGTCGATTACATCGAGCATGGGTGGACGAGTATCCGAGCCAAGACTTGAACATCCTCTCGCAATGATGGAGATGATAGTAGGAACGTTGGTAGACATGTTAATAGATAACACGGATTTTATAACTCTATGATTAAACCGGAAATAGATTCTTTCACGGATTTTACTAAATCAAGAGAAAACCGTATTTAAGAAAATCACCCAAGTCGCTAGAAAATTATGCACCAAGTCGCTAACTACTAAGTCGCTATACTACCAAGTCGCTAAAGTCCCAAGTCGCTAAACAAAGAAATAAGTCGCTAAATAGCAACTCGCTAAGCCTCTAGTCGCTAGCAAAATTTTGGCAGCAATTCGCTAAGATCCAAGTCGCTAATGAGTCAAGTCGCTAAATAGCAACTCGCTATGTACCAAGTCGCTAACGAACACACGTACAAGTCGCTAACTTCCACCAAGTTGCTACCCGTAGTGGAGAATCCACTACTTGTACTGTTTGTCGGCTTGTCTCACTAGACAAGTCGCTAAGACCAAATCGCTACCACAATACACTGCAAATCGCTACAGATTTACAAAGTAAGTCGCTACCAAGAAAAATTATACCGAGAGCCAAGTCGCTAACTTGAAAAACTTCCAAAACACCCTTTTCAATCCAAAAACAACCCAACCACGATGATTCAAGCCTTCCAAATCAACACCTAAACACTTGAGATGATTCTAAACACAAAAGTACTACCAAAATCCAAACTTTAACACTAGAGATCAACCAAATGATGCAAAAACCATTAAACTTTTTCAAACTCAAAAACCACCTAAAAACCACTAGAAATCCAAAGATATGTAAGATAAGATCTAACCATGGCTCTTGATACCAATTGTAGGATATTGATTTCACATACACATCAAACCAAACACAAAGTAGGCGATAAGATGATTCTAGAGAGAAAGTTAGAGGTTTAGGTAACTTTAGTGAGAGAAAGAAAATTTTATTATGAGCTCCAACTCTACCTTGGGAGGTAGAGAGTATTTATAGTCTTACATAAACGCCACACACCGGGTGTGGATCGTGCATACGATGGGTAAAGACCCGTCCGTCCTCCATGGTGATACTTAACTAAATACTACTTAGCTTGAAATAACTACGACTACGAGCTTTCTAACGATTACATATACTTGAGGTGACCGACTCTTTAATACCTGGAATTTCTAATTCCTAACATAAGATATGCAGATTTTTCCTTTCAATTTCATTATATTTGAATTCCCGTTCATAATCATTGACCTCAACTATCATTGCATCAAATTCCTTTTCCATTTCTTTAATATCTGAGTTAATCCCTCTTTGGAGACTCTCAAATTGACCTTTTAATTGTCTAAAGAAAGGTATGACCTCAGTTAGATAGCATTCTTTAGTTTGCTCAAAACCCCTTTCCACTTCAGTTATCCCTGTAGGTGTGATTCTCTTCTTACATGTCTTCTCAAAATCAACGAATAGTTGATAAACAACACTGGCTGATTAAGGTCTTGCTATTAGTGAAAATAGTTCTAGGAACTAAATGCATTGGTGTATTCGGAGGATACACAGTAGCTGCAGGCACTTTCCTAGGGGCAGAATTTGTTTCAACAAGTACTTTTCTTTTTTGCTTATCCATGTCTTTCTTCCAAAAGATTTGTTCTGGGGTTAATTGACTTTGAGGCTTAAACATGTTCAGGGATATCCAATTTTTTTTTTGTGTAATCATGGGGTTTGAACGTTATGTTTTGCTTTTTACACTCAGGATCTTTTAGCTTCTTATCCATTTTCTCCCTATTGACTTCTTCTAATTTCATATCTTCCTTAGTGCACTTAGCGCAACTAGGTTTTTGCCTAGGCTTAAGGATTTCATTACCATCATATATTACCTTCTGAGCTTCTCTAGCTACTTTACCATATTCAGGACTGGGTTCCTTTACTAGGGGAATGCTATGCTTATCGCTGAGAACTCTATGCTTAGTGATCATGTGAGCACTCTGAATGGTATTCCCTTGTACGTACAACTTATTTTCAATCTTGTTTTTCAAAGTTTTTAGATTAGAAAAATCATTCAAAAGTTTTTATTCCTTAGCATTAAATTCTTGTTTAAGCACATTAACATTATCTTGGAGTTCTTGCTTTTGCTTAACAGTTTTTGAAAGCTTGTCTTCCAAGGAATCTAGCTCTTGTTTTAATATTTCTTCCCTAAAATTACTTTTTCTAATAATTGTACGCATTTGGTCATCCATTTCCTGCTCACGGGTAGTTAACTCAAACTTAGCACGTTGTTCATAAATGGCAACTTGTTCTTTATAGGCATTAAGTTCAGAGATAACAAAATCATCAGGGGCACATGCAGTGTATTCATCAAAGACATAGTCATCATTGACTGCAGAAGATGCATCTCTTGGTAATATTTCACTTTCACTTTGTATCACATATTGATCATATGGGACAATATTACTATTATCTACATTATCAATATCTGATTCATAAGTTTTATGAGATTGTACTTCGTTATGTATCTTTTGCTCATCAACTTCATCGTATAGTTTTAATACCTCCGAAATGATTGAATCTTTGGATGGACCAAACTGTTGTGGTGATGAGACCTTTGGAGAGACCATTGGTGAAATGCTAGCCATGAAGATTGTTTGGGCGAGAGGTTCATCATCGACATCGAGTCAAATGCATCACAACAAGAACTTGAAAGGGATTTTGATGATTGTGACATATTTCCTAATTGGTCGCTCATCCACATCAAGATCATATGTTGTGGCATTTCCAAGAAGAAACATCAACTCTTCTTCATCCAAACCGCTCCACTGTCCCGAGCTTGTACCAAGAGCATCTTGTCCTCGAAATACTCGCATTTTGAGGACGTTTTGGAGATGTGCGCCTCGCTAATAAGTCCTTCACCACCACGCTTGTAGCACTTGATTGACTTTCCTTGTCCTTGATTTGCATTCCTTCCACGATTCTCGACACCCATATATCTACCACCACCCCAAAGATTCCCATATTCACTCCAACATTACCTTGTCCACTCCAACATTCCTTGCTCATTATGTGGAAGGTACGATTTTGTCTTCCTTGCACATTTTGCACCACTACCTTCCTCTCTTATGGTGGCATGATTGTGGAGATTAGAAGCTATTCGAGTTGATTGTTGGAAGGTGGGGTAAATTTCGTGTTTTGTTTAACCATTAGAGCCACTTGATGAGCAACTTGTTCCAAGAATGCATCGAGGTTGATACCTCGGATCGTGAATGAGTTTGTGGTTACCGTTACCCATTGGTATGACTTTAGAAGCTTTGGTGGTGATACCTACATTTGTGTAGAATGTTGTTGAGTCATTTGATGAGTTTGCCTCTCCCCGATCGATTTGAACTTTTCAAGAATCATTCGCTCAAACATAGCATGTCTCTCATTCTGGAGCAGGAACGCATACAATTGCTCATAGTTGGTGTTCCTCAAACCTTTAGATAACTTGACAGAAGTGACAAATTTGTGCCATTCGGGATTCATGTTGTTCACAAACTTTGAATTTAGCTGAATATTTGGCATAGTCATTTCGATGTTCCTCATGTCATTCACAAGCTTGTAGAACCTCACATAATATTCAGTGACACTTTCCCCTGGTTTCATCTTGAAGTGCTCAAAGCATCATACAGTTGAGATTCTCTGTCTTCTTTAGTTAATTCAGAACTAGAGAGAAGCATCATGACATTGTCCCAAACTGTCTTAGCTTCAGGGTTGTGATTGATTAACTTGTAGATGTCTTTTGGAAGACCCTAAAGTATAATGTTTGAAGCCTTGATATCAGCATCGTATCTCTTCTTCTCTTTATCACTGAGCTCATCATACGTCTTTGGTCTGTCCAAACCTAAGATCACTGTACCATCCGCAGCAGTTTCAAGTATGTCTCTGGTAGTTTCAATCTGATAAGATCCTTCATCAATTGATTTGAGAATGTTAACTCCATTTTCCTTTCCCAAACAGTACAACCTAATTCGTTGAGCCCATGAGTCATAGTCAGTTCTATCAAGCATATGTGGACGATTATCTGATCCAGCTGCTTGAACGTCCTCAGCTACAGAAGAGATGATCGTAGGCACGTTGGTAGACATGATTACAGATTTCACGGGATTTTAGAACTCTATGATTAAACCGGGAAATAGATTCTTTCACGGGATTTTACTAAATCAAGAGAAAATCGTATCAGAAACAATAATCAACCAAGTCGCTATAAACCTTGAGGACAAGTCGCTAAGTCACCAAGTCGCTAAGTAACAACTCGCTAAAAGCACAAGTCGCTGTGATACAAGTCGCTAGACACAGGTCGCTAAAGTAACAACTCGCTAATTAGACAAGTCGCTAAAGAATAACTCGCTAAGTGGGCAAGTCGCTAAAGAATAACTCGCTAAATGGGCAAGTCGCTAAAGAACAACTCGCTAGATTGAACAGTACGACCACTACTTTGTACTATATGTCGCTTTGTCTCAAAAGACAAGTTGCTACCCACAACAAAGTCAAGTCGCTGAAAATCGTAAAGACAAGTCGCTACGTTGACAAGTCGCTAGCCGAAATGGTACAACCACTACTTTGTACTATTTGTCGCTTTGTCTCAAAAGACAAGTCGCTAGTGCTCAAGTCGCTACCATAACAACAACAAGTCGCTGAATAATAAAGAAGCAAATCGCTACCAAGAATACTATTCCGAGACTCAAGTCGCTAGCTAGAAAATTTCAAAAGCAACACTTTTACATCCAAAACTAATCCAACCACAGTGATTCAAGCTTTCCAAATCAAAACCCAAGCACTTACAATGATTCTAAACACAAAAGTACACTCAAAATCAAAACTTTAACACAAGAAATAATCAAAATGATGCAAATACCACTAAACTTTTTCAAACCCAAAAACCATATAAAAGCACTAGAAATCCAAGAACATGTAAAAGAGATGATCAAACCATGGCTCTTGATACAATTTGTAACATATTGGATTTCACAAACACATCAAACCATGATCACAAAGGGGCGTATACTTTATGTTTTAGAGAGAGAAAGTTTAGAGGTTTAGGGAACTTAGTGAGAGAAAATAAAAGTATTATTATGAGATCCAACCGTCTACCT
Organism: Chrysanthemum lavandulifolium; assembly: GCA_022545495.1. Classification (NCBI taxonomy): domain Eukaryota; kingdom Viridiplantae; phylum Streptophyta; class Magnoliopsida; order Asterales; family Asteraceae; genus Chrysanthemum; species Chrysanthemum lavandulifolium. The sequence continues at coordinate 35,683,850 of CM040245.1, read as the reverse complement.
TGGGAGGTAGAGGGTATTTATATTATCATACATAAACGCCACCTACGGGCTGTGGATCAGGCATACAGTGGGTAAAGACCCGTCCGTCCTCCACGGTGTTACTAAACTAAATACTAACTAACATTAAATAACTACAACTACGAGCTTTCTAATGATTACATCTTGAGGTGACCGAAACTTTAATAATTGGATTTACTAAATCCTAACATTGTTTACTTAGGATTGTATGAAACTTGTTAATACTTAATTAGATCTAATTGATTTCTTATTGGTGCTTGTCTATCTTCATTAATTAAGGCGTGACAGATTCAATAAGTCTAGTTAGTTTAGTTTATAATTCTTACTTCCTACTGTCTCTTGATTGAATGATGTGTGCATTAGGAGTTGGAAAACTGGCTAGGGAAAATATACTAGCTTGAACGTCTACTAAAACGTGAGTAGTTAATTATGTCTTTGGATTAATTAATCAAAGTGAGTATTTAATGCGTAGGCGAATCGAAAGGTGTGATTGACAATTCATATATGCGTCGTACACTGAGAATAGTTCTATAGATGTGTGGCCTGACCATCCCACAACCGGTAACAAGGATACTCCACATTACATTGACAAGGACGTGACAATTTAGTAGGTAGAATTTATAGCTAGCAAGGAGTAATACATCATAGGTAGATATGCTTCACTTACTTTGTAGATCCTCAATTTACTTTTCTCGTTATTAGTTTAATTTAGTTTACTTAGTAGTAAATTAGTAGTTGAAACAAAACTCTTCCAATACCCGAGATTTTACTTGCTCTCAATTAAACATAAAATACCAGAAATAATCTTCCCTCAACCCTTAGTTTTATCCCGTTATACATTTTCAACCAACCTCACTATTGCCTTAGAGAACGATCAATCCCCATGTCTTGAAAAGATATGGCTCTTCCCATCGGATCATCCCATCGGGACACATTTTGAAAAGATATGGCTCTTCCCAAAAGTAGTATTTGAGTTCCGAAAAGAATTTGCTTCTTTGAGCATGAGTTAGTCCTTTTCTCGAGAATTCCTCCGTGATGTAGTTTGCAAAGTCAAGAAACCAAGGATCGCTATTTCGTCGATGGTCATGAGAGTTTCATCGGAAAATAATCATCGATTTCTTCTTCTTTCAACTCCTCAAGATTAGGATTTTCGAGACGGGATAAGTGATCGTGAGAAGATTCTCCGCTTTTCTTATCTTTGATTTCGATGTCAAATTCTTGGAGTAGCAAAATCCATCGAATAAGACGTGGTTTAGCGTCTTGCTTGGTGAACGAGATACTTGAGTGTCGAATGATCGGTAAAAACGATTTGCTTTTGAGAGCACAAGATATGATCCGAATTTGTCAAAGGCAAAAACGATGACCAAGAATTCTTTTTCGGTGACGGTATAATTTTGTCAAGCGATATTCGATGTCTTGTCGGCAAAATATATAGGCCGAAAGTGTTTTCCTTCGTTGTCCTAAGATAGCTCCAACAAGAAAATCGCTTGCGTCGCATTATAAGTTTGAAGGGTAGTGACCAATTAGGTGAAACCATGATCGAGCACTAGTAAGTTGAGATTTCATGATTCGAAAGCTTTTATGCAATCAAAGATCAAGTCAAAGATAGATTCTTTCTCAAGAAGTTTTGTCATCGGACGAGATATTTTGGAAAAATCTTTGATGAATCGCGGTAAAACCAAAGATGTCCTAAAAACTCCTAACGGCTTTGACGTTGGTTGGTGGTGGAAGTTTTGAGATGACATCGACCTTTGCTTTGTCGACTTCCATTCCGCACTAGAGATTTTGTGGCAAGCACAATTCCTTGGTTACCATAAAGTGGCATTTCTCCCATTGAGAACAAGATGTGCGACTTCGCATCTTCGAGCATTTATCGAGATTAGAAAGGAAAGCTTGAATGAATCTCCAAAGATCGAAAAATCATCCATGAAAACTTCCATGGAGGTTTCTAGCATGTCTTGAATATGGCGATCATACACCTCGAAAAGTCGCGGTGCATTGCAAAGACCAAAAGGCATACGCCGATATGCGAGGTTCCAAAAGGACAAGTAAAGGTGGTCTTTTCTTGATCGTTAGGATCGATGGGAATTTGGAAATATCACGAAAATCCGTCGAGGAAACAAAAGAATTTATTTCTGCTAGTCTTTCAAGCATTTGATCCATGAACGGAGCGGAAAGTGATCCTTTCGGTGGCTTTGTTTAACTTACGATAGTCAATACAAATACGCCAACCGGTGATGTTCTAGTTGGAACTAGCTCATTTCGCTCATTAGTTACAACCGTCATTCCTCCTTTCTTGGGAACACAATGAATGTGGCTTACCCAAGGGCTATCCTCAATTGGATAAATGATTCCAAAGATCGAAGTTTAATGATTTCCTTTTAACGACTTCTTTCATGTTGGGATTGAGTCTACGTTGACGTTCTACCATGTGTTTAATCCTTCTTCAAAATTGATTTTGTGTTTGCAAAATTACGACTAATTCTCGGGATATCGGATGTTTTCCAAGCAAAAGCTTGTTTGTGATTTTTGAGCACGGAAACTAAACTTTCTTTCTCATTATCCTCGAGCAATGAAGATATGACTACTGGAAGAAGTGAGTTCTCCTCTAGATAAGCATATTCGAGATGATTTGGGAGAGGTTTGAGTTCGAGATCCGTGGGTGGTTCTTCGATAGAGGATTTTATTCGCATCTTTTCATTGAAAGTGATTTCCTCAAAATTTTCTTCCTCTTCCTCCATTTCTTCTTCTTCTGAGTTATCTCCTTCAAATTCTACTTTCATGAAATCATCAAACTCTTTGTCAGAATCTGTTTCATTGATTTTTCGAAGTAGTCATGAATGGATCGATTTGTTCAAGAATGCATCTAATTCCTCATCGGTGACTTCATCAATAACATCGACGTTAAAACAAGTGTCATCACTTTGGAATGTGGGTAGCGCATTGCTTTATCGATAAGAAAAGTGATTCGATCTTCCCAACCCAAGGTTGAGTTCTTTTCCTTTAACTTTGATGATTCGTCGTCGGTATTTAGGAAAGGTCTTCCTAAAATGAGTGGGACTTACTATCTTCTTCCATTTCCAAGATTACACATCCACGGAAAAATGAATTTACCGACTTGAACAAGCATATTCTCACGATTCCCCAGTGATATTAATAGGAATGATTTGCCAATCGGATGCTCATTTTGTTGGTTTCAGTCGTTGTTGCACAACTTGGAATAGAGTGAATTAGGCATCAAATTGATACTTGCGCCAAGATCGGCTAAAGCATCACATTTAACATTATTCCGAAAGTACATGGAATAAGAAAGCTCCCGTGATCTCCGAGCTTTGGTGGAATTTTGTTTTGAACTATAGTGAGCATTCTTCGTTAAGAAAAGTTGTCGATATTTGCTCAAGCTTGCTTTTGTTATTAAGAAGTTCTTTCAAAATTTCCCGTAATTGGGCATTCCGCTATAACATCAACGAGAGGAACATTGAGTCTAACCTCTTTGATTATTTCGATAAACTTTATAACGCTCTTCCATCTTCTCTTTCTTTAGGCGTTGAGGATAAGGAATTTTGGTGTATACGCCTTGACGGATGGAATATCTTTCTTTTGGTGGTTTGAGTTGTGTTTGGTTCTTCGCTTTCATCCTCACTATCAATGGTGACGGGAGTATTAGGATTAGGTGTTGGATCGCACGAGACCACTTTGTGAAAACAAAGATTGATATGTTCATTTCTTGTTTGGGGTGGACAGACGTCTTATCATTTGATGGTTTTGGATTGGATTGAGTGTTACTTGGCAATGAACCGATGGTCTAGAGGAATGTTGGTCGAAAGTCTCGCTAAGCTTGTTTTCAAGATCTTGGATAGATGCTTGATGATTTTTCCGTCCTTGCTCAACTTTGGCTTTGAGATTGAAAATTGATTTTGATAAAATCATTTGCGGATTTTTGACCACCACGAATTCTCTCATGGTTTTTTCGAATTCGGTTTCTTCCGTCTTTTGTCGAATTTTGGTGTGGTGGATCGCCGCCTCGTGGTTGAGAATCACGGTTGTCATCCCTTGGTCGGCTATCTTGCCAATTTCGCACTTCGACCGTAATAATTACTACGATATCCTCCTCCCGGTATCCTCCTCGAGCGTAATTTGCTTCTCCTTCTTCGGTCCACCCATAGGTTTATCGTCGCACTCGGACGATGGGTGATTTCTCCACAATTGTTGCATCCATCTCGCATTTCTTTCATTTCATCTTTGATATCCTTGTATTGCGAGTCGATTTTTGAGGTTAACGCCCATCTTCTCCATGAGTTTTGAGGTATCGGTGTTTTCGACAAAAGCAACGGTTTTCGGAGAGGTTTGGTTTTGGAATCTTGGACCAATCAAGTTTGAGAAGTACTGATCTTCGAGCAATTGATGTGTATCATTGGGAGTTTTATAGAGAAAATTCCTCCAAAGATCAAGGATGCCTTGAGAGATTTCATCTAGTCCATGGTAAAAGATTTGGATAATGGTTCCTTTTGATAATCCATGTCCATGACAACTCACGAAGCAAATCTTTCATTCGGCCAAGCTTCGACAAGTGATTCGCTTGGGTTTTGTTGAAAGCACGAATTTCTCCCATTAATCGATCAAACATGGCGGTGGAAAGAATCGGCTCACAAAGCTTGCCTCATCTCCTCCCAAGTATTGATGATTCCCGGTTAATTCATTGTACCATACTTTAGCATCTCCCATGAGTGATGATGGGAAAAGTTTGAGTTTGATGGCATTGACATCGGTGTCGCCATAACGAAACATGCCGCAAATTTCGATGAATTCGCAATGTGCTTATGCGGATCGCCACAGCATCGCCATCGAATTGTCGGTCTTTGATCATAGAAAGGTGATGTCCCTTCACGGTGAAATTGTCACCAAGGTTAATAGCAACAATAGCACTTTCGGGGGTTGGTGCTACGGTTCGGTTGGTTCCCCACATGGGTTGATCGTCCGCCATGGGAAAAGGTAAGTTGGTGAAAGGGTTATAAACAACTTTGGCTTCAATGAGGTTATCAAATGGTGGGTTTGGTACTCTTGGTACACGATTTTCCAATGGTATGAAACGTGTTCTCCTTCTTCTTCGAATCAATCGTTCGGGGTTGGTAAGAGGTGAAATTGGTTCTATTCCCGCTGCTCGAGTATTCATACAATGTCCTAGAGAATCCAGGCAATATCTAAACACACGGACAAACAACGAAAACATTTTTCCAGAGACAGATTAGGTAACCGGATCGGTTGCGGGACGCGACCGATCGGTTAGACCAGTTGAGTGATGGACAAATACGTAACCGATTCGGTTGAGGGGCAACCGGATCCGGTTAAGGTTTTTGTGAATTTTTTTTTTTTTTTTGGTTGAATCGACTTAGGGAAATTCAAGAACTTGTTGAAACACAATCAAATCCCCGGCAGTGGCGCCAAAAACTTGATGTGCCCGGTTGGTGCAAGTTTTAAATTTATAAAAAGTGAATTACCAATATTACCAATAACACATACGAGCAAGTATACTCGTCCGTGATAGCAAGATTATGAAGGTAAGTCGGGATCGTTCGCAGGGATTTGGGTGAATCTAAGCACGAGTTTGGATTAACGGAGTCTATCAAAAACATATAATAAAGAAAATAGATATAATGAAATTCAGATGATTAAAAACTACACTTGCTTAAACTAGTATCATATCATAAATTAATGTGATTGTGTTAACTACTTAACATGTTGGTTGTGATAATTAGTTGAAAACTAATCTATTGTTCTTACAAGTTAAACCTTCGTCAAGATTTTAGTTCATAAAAACAAGCTTTAAGTTTAACCAATCAATTCAAGTTTCATAAGTCTACATCAATAAACTTAAACACAAAAACATCCACTTGTTCATCAAATTGCTTAAGAAATGGTCAATACAAAAGGTAACCGATCATAGACAAAAGGCTACAATTGATTCTCAACAACTAATCTTACGACCATTTAGATGTTTCCAACCAATCCAATTTGATAATCAAAAAGCGTTTCTATTACAACCACACCGTAGTTCCTTTGTATAATCAAGAATAATGGGTAAAACAATCATCCATAGACAAAATGATTATGACTAGTTGAAAACACGAAGTTCTTTCGACCCCAACGATTACTATCAATTAGCCAAACTTGATTAACAAATGTCACTATGAAACTTTAGCACAATTGGATCTTAGAATTAACTTGAAATTGAATTAAAACATGTTAACACAATCACTAACTAATCATATGATAATCAACATCATTTAAGCAAGTGTATAAAGAAACTAGCCACTCATAGCAAACATGAACATAAACTCATAACTTTGATCATTAGAAAACATGATTAAAAGTCTTACAATGCTTGGAATAAGATTAAAAATGATGAAGTAATGATTCCCCAAAGGATCGTGGTGGACTTCTTGGTGTTTTGGCCTCAAAGGTGGAACTTAGGAACTCCAAACTTCTCTCGGATTTCTAAGGACGAATTTTAAGAGTTTAAGGCTTGGTTTGATGAGTAGAGATTTGTAATTGAGGTGTGTCTCATAAGCTCACAATTAGCCTCTATTTATACTATTTCCAAGGCCTAGGGTGTTAAATGCTTAACTTGGCCTCCAAGGAGTAAGGAAGGGACTATAATACACCAAGAGAAGGACCTAGAATCGTTTGGATGCAAAGGGAAGCTTAGTGATGAAGATTTGACAACCGCAGCTTCTCCAACCGGATCGGTCATATGACCAACCGATCCGGCTGGTCTTCAATAATAACACACCGACCGATCCGGTTATGGGTTGCACCGATCGGTTTCGGTTATGGCAAAACACTAATTCGACCAAATTCCAACCGATCCGGTCAAGGATCCGTTGGATCTTCGAGATACAAAACTTGATCTTTTCTCTTCACTATGTCTTGTAGAACTTGGTTCTTCAATCACTAAAGTCTTCAAAGGTCCTTGAGATTAAGATTTACTGAAACGGGAATCTTCGATTAGATGCATATTTCCACATTATCCTTCATTTCCCTGAACTTGGTTATAACCACTAGACAAACATCTCTAGATACGATTAAGTACTAGAATCACGCAAATATAACCAAATAACAGATATAAAAGTACACATAATGCTACTAAAAACATGCACAATCTGAGTGTTATCAGTCTTAAAATCCGTTCTTGATATTTGTAAACTCTACACTTCGAACGACGATCACATGAGCCCTCAAACGAGATATTTGTCATATTAAACCCTTAAGTTACCAATTGTCATTTGCAACCCATAAGTTTGGCTAATTAATGATTAATATTCTAAAATGTTGTAATTCCGTTCATCACTAAGAATAAGGATATACTTACAACTGTAAGAATGTTAATGCGATGAATCAGTTATAATTTAATGATGCTAATAAGTATTAAATAAATCATAATCCGTGTAGATTCGTTGAAGGAGACGCGACGTTACATCTTCGTGATTCACTCATTCGCTTGTTTTCCTCTCATTTGCTTTAAGGCATGATATTCGACCTTTTCAAGAAGGTTCCTTATGATGTTCTTTTCGTTAGCTTTCCTATTTTACTTATTAGGGTTTCGATGCCATTGCTATGAACCTTTTCCCGATTGTTTGACCCGTTGCTTATCTCGAACTTATGTTTTATTGAACCATGCGATATCTCGATTTGAACTTTATGTTAGGAAGACTTTGATATGCATATTTGTTGAACCTTGTTATATTTGAATATGAACCTTATGATATGAGTTATCCGATATGTTATTTGTCGAACCTTGTGTTTGATTAAGACCGTGTCATAATTTAAATTTTGTTTGACCTAAGTTAGTTTGACACCCGAGCCAAATATTAACTAGTCATGGGGTTCCATGTCCGTGTCGTTGATGCACCTCGACATGACTCTAGGCGATAGAGTGAAGTTCGCCACGCCCTTATCTGTTATCTAGTATGAGCTCAAGTTATATTTTATGACCAATATATGTTTGTGGGGCGATGGATGCATCCTAGATCCGATCCGTTATCCGATATGATTTATCTAGGTGAATGATGTCGCAGTGCAATACGCTGCCTTCATAAAAACTCGAGCTAGCTACTCCGACTTATTTTGAGATTGTTTCTATATAGTTATGATGTTTTGATATGATATGTTCGGCTCGTGGTAGTTAACTAAATCTTTATCCGTTATTTCTATGTTAAGTATTCGATTTTGATTCGGTATGTTCAAGTGTTAATAATTATGTGCTCGGATTATTATATGTTATTCTATGGTTATGCTTGTGTATGTTTATGTGACTACCGCTTACTATGCTAGGTTATGATTAATATGTTTAAATAGGATTCGCATGTCGTCATCCGATGTCATGTTAGTTTATCGTTACGTGAATTCGTTGATCTGTGAGATGAATGTGCTAGTGTGAAAGTGAGTATTCTATAAGTTTAGTATGTATAATTTGTTCAGTTAATTTTGTGAACCTTGCTTATACGTTAGTGTTTTATCTGCATATGTGACCTGCCATGTTTAAACTCTGCTGATGTTAGGATTTGATCTGAGAACTGGTTTAGTTTATGATATCTGTTATGATAATTGCTAATGGTTATGCTATGTTTTGTTTGGTCTATTTAATTATAGTTTGTCTACTATGTTTTCTATTTACTTGTGAGGCCGCCATGATTTGAATGTTATTTCTGCTGCTACGATATTGAATCAAGTGTGTTAAATGTAGGTTGATTAATTTGTATGAATGCTATGATTATTTCTAGAGAGTGTTTCCGTTCGTCTTTAGATATTCCGCTTGGCTTATATGAGCTCTACTATCTGAGTGCATGGAATGTCTGGTTATTTTGATATGTTTGAGTACGTGCCATCAATGTGTTATGTGTTGTTCTTGATTGCTATTTGTTCTTCCGGATTTCTGTATATTTGTGTTTCTGCAGAATCCTTAATGATTCGTTATTCTCGTTTCCGCTATGATTTTGTTATTCGTTTCCTTGTTCAATTCGTATTTATGTTTTGTTTAGTTTTTGTTTTTGCTATATCTGTTCACTGGGCTTTGTAAGCTCAGCCGCATTTTCTTTTCCTGCGGCAGGTTTTTAAACATTCAAGATGAGCTTTTGGGATAGCTGATCTGGGTTGAGAGTAGAGACAAGAGCAAGATTTGAAATAGGAATCTTAGATTTATTTTGAATATTAAGTTATTTATATTATCTTTTGTAAGTTTTGTAAAGGCTTCCGCTATTGTATAGTATTTAAGGTTCGATATGAAACCGTATTTGTGATATCTTTACCCTTGTCGGGTTGGGGTGTTACAATTTATGGTATCGAGACTAGGTTTTAGGACCCTTAGAGCTTAGGCTATGACCCGTGAGGATTGGGTAGATTTAGGATTTCCTTCGATACTTTCTTTGGCCCACTATCGCATTTTAGACCTTGCTAATAGTTGGTTATTCTTTAGATGGTGATCCCTCGCTGCTCTAGTTCACTGACAGAGCAAACAAGGACCGACTAGACAACCCAAGGAGAAGACGAGGTGGGCCGTTGTTATTGCTAAAGGCTGCAAGAGGTTTGGTAGAGTGAAGCGGACCAACAAGAGGATACGAGTTCCGGCTAGTATGTGGCCATGCACAATTGAGGAGAAGCTGACCTTAAAAGACGTAGACGGAAAAGTAGTAAAGGAGTACGAAACTAAAGTTGTTGACAACCAAGGCTTCACCACTAAGTATCATGATAGATGCCGAAAGTTCATTGAAGATGGAGGAGTAAGTTGGACTAGGAGTCGCGATTTGTATGCTTTCGTGGACCGTGTGCCGGAAGAGGAGGAGAGGAATCGGAGAAGTGACTTTGCTAGCCGCTTATTACCGCAGCTCGAAGGAAATAAGAACGGATGGATAAGTGAGGAAGAAGAGGAAGAAGAAGAAGATGAGGAAGAATACGAGGTGGACTCGGATTTAGAGTCTACGGCTTCTAGTAGGTTTAATCCGGTACAAGAATAGAAATGTGCACTCCTGATTAGTTGTCCTCTTTATGAGAAATTTCTGACATTGGATTTTGAGTTTAGGTCCTTTTGTTTTCATTTAGATGATTGAATCTTAGATTCTTAAGTTTTATTTTGGGAGTTCATCTTATGACGATTTTGCAAATTTTGTTTGATTAGTGGAAATAAAACAAAATTTTGAAGTATAGTTTCTGTCTGTTGTTTCTGATAGATTCGTTAAGTTTCTGTTACTCCTCATAAGTTTTGTCTACTATGTGTTTTCTTAATGATGTCGCTTATTCACAGCTAGAACGAAGTATGACCATCATGATAGTATACTCATGTGGATCTGGTTTGTTATAGTAGGTTACTTGCAAATTGTATGTTATCTGTATGTGGTATGTTTTGTTATGATATTAGTTATGTGTTTTGTCATGACCCGAGACCGAATATAATGACAATAAGAACTTGTTATGTGATGCAAGTATTATGACGCCTGATCAACGTCATAATACCGAGATCATATAATCTGAACTTATTGAAGGTATACGACGTCTGGGAAATGCCTGTGGTTGATATGTGAATGATATTTGCCTTATATCCGTTATTTGGCACTCTTCATGTTTGGTTGAAATTCCGTACCTGATTGAGAGATTTTCGTCGATATCTGTTACGTATAAGTTTTGTACGCTTGAAATCCGAAATTGTTATGATTTGCGTAAACTATGGATTGCTATGTTTGTTCTAAAATGTGTACGTCTCCGTGTACCCTTATTGTGGTCCTAGGATTTTCGTGAAGTGTTTGAGGAACATTATACCCTTTTAGGTTGATTATCTGCGACTAGCGAGACCGTTAGGATTCGTCCTGCCTATGCATATGATTGTTTTTCACCCTTAGATACCTGAATAAGTCAGAAATTGTCGTTTGACTTTCTACATCTCATCCGTTATCTGCTATTACTTTGATGAGTATATGATTATCTGTTATAAGTACTTAAATATTGGTTCGATTTCCGAAAAATATGAGTATGAGGATTTATTTATCTATATTCTTATCTATCAACATCCAACACACATGTTTAAATATATTGACATAGGTCGATCTAAATAATTTAAAATCAAGTTTTAATCGGTAAAACTATTCAACCCCCCTTCTAGTTTTCCACAATTGGTATATGAGCTTCGTTACCAAGTTTTTAGAGTATATTGTACCTTAAAAACTTGACACGATCCGTGTATAATTGAAAACTACAAAGAAGGTCTTTTACAAAAATAAACACCATGTCTTAAAAACACTTTTGTAGGATATTGATTGGATGACAACATTATATTTTTTTCTTATTTTATCTTACTAAATTGCACTAACCTTTCTTGTCATTTTGCTTAGCTAAAGCTCATTTTTATCAAGCCATAGGAATTCCTTGGTAACAAGATTACCTTTTCTAAGAAGGTATCTTAATTACCATCTAGATCACGAAGGAACCGGAGTTGTCTATTGACATTTTTTTTGTCAAAATAAAAAGGCACTCATAATTACATTAGAGGTATGATTTTCTAACTTATTTCTAAATAACATTAGCTTAGAATAAGTATGCTTGCATAGGAACTTATATGATTATATTTTCACATACTCATGTATTATACGTAGCTTCACTAGGAAACTTTTCTTGCATACGTGTTACTCTTCCTTCTATGGTCTAGGTTTATACACATGTGCTTTTATTTTACTTAATCCAAAAATCAAATCTTTCTAATAATAAAACAAAACACAAATCTCAAAAATTCCTCCTTCCCCATAAAAACTCCTTCCGCTCGACAACTCTACCAAAACCTCATTTTCAAATCTTGCACATTCGAAACCTACAATGCATGCTTAACTAGTAAGTATTGGCTAGAACACACCTCCTTTTTATAAACCTAAAAGTTGCAAAAATCTATTTTACGTCAAGACCATTTTTTTTGTCACTGCAGATCCACGGATCCCTAAAGTTTAACGAGCCGGATCCCTCTTGGAAGGGAACTGTGAGAACCCTGGAACTGGGAAACAGAATCTCATGCAACATAAAAACCATTTCATAAAAATCTACTATAAAAGGAAAAATCCCACTAGAATGTTAAGTACTAAGTAAGTTAATTGTCATTGTTAATAAAAATCAAGTAAAAACGTTAGGAGATCTTTTTCATCTAATCAAATGTTCTCTCCTTTGATGCATCTCCTCATATTAACTTCTCACTTCCGTAGGTCTCGTCATGACTCATGAGTATGAATTGACTTTCAACTCACTTATGTCTACATTCCTAATATCTCCTCGAGCCCAACACACCGGCAATCATGTCGTGGGTTCAATAATCTCAAACTCGCACTTCCATGAAGGACGATTGTTGACACACCTCTACTATACGAAGAAGGTATTAATATTTTTCCAAACCATTGACTAGAAGGCCTTCGGAATTAACGAGAAAATCATCACGGTTTGTATTGGAATTCTTCCGTCAAGTTGAACTCGCTCGTAACGAGGATCGATCTCTATCACTTTGGTTTTGGATCAAAAACCAAAAGTTTGTCTTAACCCTTGGGCAATGTGCTCACATTCCCCAAATTCCAAATCATGGACAATGGGCCTTCACTGAAGATTGGTCTCTTGATTCTCTCTTCAACCATCGTGAAGAAAAATAGTCCATATTGTTCACACATACATTCCACTCAAGAATTAACTCGCATGTTATGCAAGCCTCGATCCTATTACTCTGATCCAAACATAATCTATACACGTGATATCCGAGATGATCTTAAACCTCTCGCAGTCATTCTATGTGAAAATGTTTGAAGTCTTAGGGGAAATCGAGAAATTCTTCCCGCGTGTTGTGCTCACATAATGTATTGTTTGTTAACCAAACAACCATACAATCTCGCCTATTTCTTCGCAAGACGAATTTTAAACCTTCAAGGCAACAAGAACAAGCTAATCCCTTATGGAATGTTCCTAACACGCCTCTATCATCATATCATGTACTTCCATCCTCAATTTCAAAGTCTGTTGTACGTACTTGTAAATAAGATGATGGAACCTCTAAACACATCTCACATCAAGTCTTTCTTCATCCCTGAATCGGCAAATACTCATCATCCATTTGACGATCCATCTAGCGAAAACGCTCAAGAAACTTAGTTTCCTTTCCAAATAGGTTCAATCCTTAGATTTCATCTCTTATCATTGTAATGTGATCAATCTCATGAAATAAAACTTTTAACGTTTGATGTTTCGCTTATATAGTTGTTCAAATTCCTTAGAAAACACTGGCTTTGAAATACGATACCTTGTGCAAATTTTGCATACCTTCTGTGAAGGTACTGTTTAGCAGGAGACGGATCCCTCACTTTGTACTAGACGGATCCCTCCACTTAGGAAACCGTAGGGATCCGGGGAAACAGAAATGCAGTTGCAGATCTCCGTACATCAAACCATTACGTTAGACCACTTCATGCTAGCTAAACATAATGTCTTAAGACCACTTAAGCCTTCCTCAAGCTCAGTAGGTATCACACTCACTTATAGCCAACTTAGAATCACATTCAAAAAGTGCTTTTTGATTTCTCATTTCATCAAAGCTCATCATCCTTCCGCTCCAATACTCTCACATCATTTCTCACATGTTAACACATCTAGTCTTATAATTCTCTCAATTTTAGCAAATTGATTTGAGTCATCCTTACCTCAAAATGGGTCAAAAACTAGTTTTTCATTTCTTATACTTTTTAAGGAATTTTCCAAAATTATCTTAAGTTACTATCTGGTCTCTAGGATCATTTAGCACCACTTGACACTCTCAAATTTTCTAGTGTCATCTTTGATCATTCATTGGTACTTATAAAGTCTCATTTTCTTCCATAAAAGGCAATCATTAGCTACCATCACTCATTGCCCTTGATCATTTAAGTCTCCCTTCATTTAAGACACTTAGGAATACTGAAACACTCAAGATGTATAGGTATTGGACCTTACAAAACATCATTTTCCCTTTTTCTTGGTCACGAGAGCCTGATCCCTAGGATTAGCCTCAGACGGATCCCTCATCGAGGAACTGTGGAACCTACCGATGATTCAAACTAAATCTAGCTAAAACAATCATTTCAAGCTCTCCTTGTTAACTTGAACACTCCATCTTGTCTTAATTAACCTCCTTGATCAGTGCAACTCTAAAGTTGACTCTTGTGCATGCAAATCATTGCATTACAAAAGGATCTTAGTGGTTTAAGCCTTGAATGAACTTGCCAAATCCTTCCTTTTATAAGCCACCTTGTTAGGACCTCTTAGTCACCATCCACAACTTAATTCTCAGCAACTAGAGACTTCTATCTCACTAACCTTTTGTCATCTCATCATGAGGAAAGCTCCTAGTGGTAACTCATCCACCAAAGGACCACCCAAGAAACTTGCACGTGTTATTCACGAAATTTCTTCAACCGAATCATCTCCCTTTAAATCCAAAAACGCTAGGATTCCCCTCCACAAACTCAACCAATCAAACCAATCCCCAAAAGGATTGTTCCCACAAAACTACCAATGCCAAACATCACTATACCTCCTAAACCAAACACTCTTATTTCCACTAAACCATCACCCTTAGTGCCTAGAGCCATATCATTCACCATTCCACTCTCATCACCACACCTCTACAATCTAGAGGACTTGCCTCCTAGGCCATCTCATACTCCACCATTGCCAACATTCTCCTCAATAGAAAGAATAGCGCAACAAAATCAAGGTGTTGTTGCATCTTCTTCTCCGTCACCCTCAAATAGTCCCTTTTGGATTATGAGTGTTGGAATCACTCCTAAACAGTATTTCAAGTATTTATATTTCATATGTAATAGGTAGCTTTATTCTCGCCTTTATGTTTGTTTAAGGTCCAGCTTATGTAGAAGGCCCATGTGAGGCCCAAGCTCAATAAGGAATAGGGAAGGAGAGGAGTGTTGCCCTAGCTCCTCGCCTATATATACATTGTAATAACCTTCATTTGAAGGTTGGTTGTTCAAGTTATTCTCTTTCACATACCCACGCCAGAACCGTCCTTAATATTGTGTGTGTGTGTTTGGTTTACTTGTTCATCCGCTTTATCTCTTTTCTTATAAGCTTGTGTTGTAAAACTAGTGACCTAACAATGGTATCAATCGCCAAATAGTGGGTGTACTCGCTTGTTTTGAAGTTTTGTTTGGGTTTACGCGTAAAGATAACACAATCTTTGCACGCTTAAAAACTAATTTTTACATTTTGAATCCAAGATTCTTGTACTTTCAACGTTATAAGGTGTTAAACTATTGGTTTTGGCAAAAGTTTGGAACTTTACGTGTTTTTCCTTGTTTTTAAGCTTGTTTTTGACGAGGATGTTATCCCACGATAACCGATTTAGAAGCTTTGATCATCAAGTTTCACACTTTGTGTTATTTTGGTGATATTGAAGCTATTTCATCACAAAAACCGGTTTAGAAACAAATTTGGATAGAATCAAAGTTACGAGTAATCTTACGCGTATCAAAACCCTAAATTTACGCTGTAAGATTTTCCTTGGTTTGATCTTCAATTTTCGGTTTATTCCGTGTTTTCTTACTTGGATAAGTCCGAAAATACGTCGACTTTGGATATCTTTTGCACCGTGAAGTGTAAAGATCACTTGGGATAAAACCTAATCTTACGCTTAAGCATAAAGCTTACGCCAGAAAATCTTACGCTTAAGATTCATCTTACGTGAGACTTAGTCCCACGCATAAGGTAATCCCACGCCTAACTTTCACGCCTAACTTATCGCTTACGCGTAACTTTAGTCTTTTTCACCGCCACGCAGCTAAATCCCACGCCGTAACTATTCTTGTTACGCCGTAACTTTTGGTGTTTTTACGCATAAGTGCTACTTGGTTCTTGTCATTTCTACGCCTAAGAATACTTCATCAACAAAGGTTCATTCGACTACAAAGATCCATTCTTACTTCACAAGTTTATCATCATGTCTCAACCACCATACTCTAACTATTTCCCTCACACTTATAATCAACAACAACAACAATTAACTCCACAACATCAACAATGGAATCAACAACAAGCAATTTATCAACAACAATTTAATCAGCAACATACTCCACAACTTGGTGCAATTCCACAACCTCAAATGGTTCAACCACAACCAAGCATTCAAGTTCAACCCTACACAACCGATTTCAATCAACATCCATCACGGACAACCATGAAGGAACCCACTTGGTTTGCAAAGATGTGTGAAGCTTTAAGCGACCAACAATCAATTCATGAAGTCGATCACTGATAGACCTCCAATGCTCACTCCAGAAACTATGATCAATGGGTGATAAGGTTCTTTAGGTTTTGTGATCTAAAGAAGCCACATGGAAAGTTCTTAAAGAAG
This sequence comes from Chrysanthemum lavandulifolium, assembly GCA_022545495.1. Taxonomy (NCBI): domain Eukaryota; kingdom Viridiplantae; phylum Streptophyta; class Magnoliopsida; order Asterales; family Asteraceae; genus Chrysanthemum; species Chrysanthemum lavandulifolium. The sequence continues at coordinate 35,667,424 of CM040245.1, read as the reverse complement.
GTTATCTTAGAAGGTCCATTTGAGATGCCTACCGTCATTGTACCCGGAGATCCAACTCATTGCTCCACCAAGAGATGAACAAACCAACATTGCTCTTGTTGCACTTAAATCCTACGTAACTTCTACACTATGAAGTGATGAACTTGCAATGGAATACATCCTCTTAGGATTACCAAACCCAATTCTTCAGTAGTGTTGATGCTCAAAAGATCGCACAAAAATGTGGGATCATATTCGCCTTCTTATGGAAGGATCAGACTCAATCGGGAGGATTTGGAATCCAAAATTTACTTGGCTTATGAACACTTCATGATTGAACTCGAGAGACACTTGAGTCATATCATCACCGATTTTCGACATCATCAATGATTTGGATAAACACAACATCATCATGCCAAGAATTGCGGTGAATACTAAGTTCCCGAGTAGTCTTGGTCCGTAATGGGAGAAGTATGTCATTTTTCTCCGCAAGCGAAGAACATGCATCATTCTACTTATGGATTGTTGTACGATTACTTGAAGCCTCATGAAAAGGAAGTTGATCGGGAAAGGATTCTCCGTGCTCAAATTGCTAAACAACACAACCGGACAATCAACAACTTGCCTTGTATGCTCAATGACTTATCCCTCTCAACCAAAGAACTCAACCACCGCTCCAACACACCTTCACAAAGAACAACCTCAACAAAATCAATTGGTCCCATACAAAGAACAATGCTCAAGCATATGTCGTTGAAGCTACCGAGGAAATCGATCCATTCAAGCAATCGCAACAAGGATTTGTGATGATTGCTAATGCGTTTGGCGTTACACCAACAAATCCAACAATCGTATTCGTTCCTCATCTAACACACGGACTCAAGCTGTTGTGAACAATGGACGGTTGAAGTTCGTAATCGTGATTTTGGTCGCCGATGGGAGGTGGTCAAGGGTTTAATGTCGTGGGTAGGAATAACAATGAGCTCAAGTGGTGGAACAGGAAATGCTCGAGAATCGGTTAAATGGTCTTAGATGCTACAACCGCAATGAAAAGGACACCTAGCTAATGCATGCCCAAAGCCAAGGACTAGGGGCGTGCTTATTTCAAAGAGGCCTTACTTTGGCTCTTAAGGATGAAGTGGTGGTTCCCTTACAAACAAAGAATGAGCTTTATGGCGATATGCACTCGATGATGATATGGAGGACTTGCATGCTAATGCATTTGTTATGTTGATGGCTAATATGCATGAGCCGCACATGAGTGATTCGTGCCCAGTAGATGACACCGATGGCTTGTCTGTGCACCGAACAAACCATCATCATATCTCGAACTAATATCTCCGCCAATATCTCGAATCCGCACGGATCGATCGCTCAAAATGAGTCTTCTACATCTTCCTCGATGATTTTCAAGTTAACCTCAGAGTTACATTTGACGATCAAGATGACCTTATGGTTCCCTTGACAATCAAATTGACTCGTGGTCGATTTGAGGACCCAACGAATGATCATGTTGAGACTCACGTTGAACAAGATGATCTGTTGCCTCATCCAGATTTTGCTCGGTTAATTCAAGACCATAAAATCAAAATGGAGGAATGTTATGCATTAAATCGCCCTTAAAACGTAAAATGCATCATAACCAAGGATCTTGAATGTTTACAAATGCAACTCAACTTTTTCAAAACTCAAGAAAACCGTGAAAAAGGTTTTGAAGCCGCTTTGCAAAATCTCATCAAAACGAAAAATATTTAGAGACGGATCGTGATCTAGCCGCCTCGAAGAATGCTTTGTTGTCCGAATTAGAACAATCAAACATGAACATAAAAAGCAAATTAACGCCTCACCTTGGAAAATCAAAATACTAAGGTCGAGTTGTTAAATTGTCAAAACAGCTTCAAAGATACAAAAAGCATTCAACGAATCGGTAGATGACCTTCTTCAAGAAATCATCGACTTGCAAAACAAACTTAAAGAGTTTAAACATTGTTTACAAACATGGTGAATCCGTAATGACTATTGAAAAGTTTACCTTGAAACCCAATCCAAAAGGATTTGGAAAAATCTAGCCGATTACAAACCTAAGCTTTCACTAAAAACATTCAAACCAACTCCGAAGTTTCGGTCACGAGAATACAAAATTGATAATATCACATGAGTGTTGTTGAATACCATCGTCAAGAGGAATTAGATGCGTAAGGCGAGAGTCGATCAAAATTAAAAATGTTGTTTACAACAAACCTTTAATTATAAAAGCGCGTCACTTTCGTCACACCAACGGAATCAACTAACACACCAAGGGTTATCATCAAAACTCCGAGTCTTCATCATTAATCCCAAAATGACTTTGCACAAACTTATGGTCCTTTACCTTCCATTAGTGAAGTAAACTCAAAACCCGAAAATCGAAAAATCCTTCGATATTTTGACATTTTCATGGTCGACCTCAAAATTTTACAACATGAGATAGAATATCGATCCGAAATCAAAATTGAACATTTTCAATCGCCTCTGGCGAGAGAACAAAGAGACATTTTCGTAAAAATCTTTTACCTAATGTTAAAACTTGAAAAGTTGTGCAATTGCTGGAAAAGGATTTTCATATGAACTTGGGTAATGAAAAACGCCGAGAAAATGTAAACATCTATTACTAACACAAAACGCAAAAAGAAACCGTTGAGAAAAGATGTTGATCGACTCTTGGAAGATGTTATCGTGCCGATATCCATAATGTTGTCCGTTTCTATTCGCTGCCATATGCATCCGATCATATCTCTGCCGATATTGTTGAAACTGCTAGAATCATGAGAACACCGATAATGTGCTTCAGATCGAGTCTTTAAAAGTCGAAAATAAACGATTACACACGGAAATTAACAATGCAAACGTCGTTTCATTGGTGTGAAAAGATATTCACAACCATCAACTTAGTTTTCAAAAGAAAATCGCTCAATTGAGTGCAAAATCTTCCGATACTACTATTGAGCATCCGGATGATCAAAACGTGTCTTTGAAATGTCAAATATCAAAATATGAACAAGAACTTTAAAAGTCAAAAGGAATATGGTGTCATATTTGATTTACTCAAAAGACTCGAGATGAAGCATCTAATGAACTTGATCACTATCTTGCTCACACTAGAGAAGTCATGAATTTTCTTCGGTAATATTCGCTCGAAAATCAAAATCGATTCACACCATCTCTAAGTTACGGAAATGTTAGGAAAGTATGAACAACTCCCGCCATCGTGATTAAGAGATTAGCACCAACACACTCAAGAATCGTGAACCTAGAATTCCCACCGCCAAATCACAAGTTGCTAATGTGTTTCCTCTTACACGGGAATAGTTGCATCTTTCCAAACGTCCGCACTTCACGCGACCTCAGAGCACTCAAACGAAGAATAGGAAGTTGCGACCTAAGAAAAGATCAATAAGGAATGCTAAAGTAGAAGAACACCCTAGGAATCAATAAAACTCAAGTTACTTCCACTATAGATGTTGCGTCGGCAAATGTAATAGAAATAGTGATGTAACGAATGATAAACCGTTGAGTACCTTTGATATTCATCGATGCACCTTGTGATATATGTCAAAAGAGTCTCGAATTCGATTGTCACGACAAATGTGTTGCTAAAGCTATAATCTCTAGATTACGGAATCCTAAGAATTGGAATACCTCTAGGCCCACTAATCATTCTAAGTCGTGCTTGGTAAACCAACATCTTTAGATTCTAAGGCAACCATTGCTATCACAAGAGCTCCCGCTCACCTCCTAAGAATGTTGTACCACCTAGTGATTTCACTAAGACTAAAGCAAAGAGTAGTTATAGATGGCGAAATGGATATATAACACACTTGGATTTAAATGGATGCCTAAAATTGTGAATGTGTGTATGTCTAATGTATCGCTTCGAACCCTCTAACATTTGGGTTCCACATCTACTTTATTCCATCCGTGTCGTGCGTGTGTAATGCAGTGTGATATGATCATTCTCTCGATTGTTGATAGCGGATGTTCCCGACACATGACGAGCAATCTTAAACTGTTATCAAACTTTATTGCAAAGTTCATTGGCACCGCCGTTCGGGGAACGATCACTTCTGCACCATCATGGGCTACGGAGATTATGTTAATGGGAACATCGAAATAAGCGGTGGTTTACTATGTGGAAGGCCCCTCGGTCACAACTGCTTTCGATGAGGTCAATTTTGTGATGGAGATTTGGAGGTTGCAGGAGAAAACTTGTTTCATTCGTGATCTACAAGGAAACGATCTTATGTCCGGCTAGCGTAATTCCGCCTCTACACTATCTCTATGCAAGACATGGTTGCTTCCTCTCCCATTTGCTTACTTTCAAAGGCAACATCTACAAAATCTGGCTATGGCACCGTCGCCTCTCACATCTAAACTTTCAAACCATCACCAATCTTGCTCGACACAAATTAGTTCAAGGACTCCCACGATTAAAGACTCAAAAGATCACCTTTGCTCACTGTGAACAAGGGAAAAGCACTCGTGCTCATTTTCCTTCAAAGGTGGAACATGACTCTCAAGATGTGCTTCATCTTCTTCACATGGATTTGTGTGGCCCAATGCGCGTGCAAACGATAAATGGCAAACGTTACATCTTAGTAATCGTTGATGACTACTCTCGATGGACTTGGGTCTACTTTCTTCGTAGCAAAGACCAAGCTCCACAAATGATCATCACCTTCTCACAAAGATACGTGTTCACTCCGCAACACCGCCGTAATCATCGTAATGCACAAAGGAACTGAATTTGTTAACAAACACTTCGTGAATTTTATGAGAAAGTGGGAATTCAAAGATCAAACATCTATTGACGGACACCGAACAAAACGGAGTTGTTGAAAGACGAAACCGAACGTTAGTGGAAGCGCAAGAACAATGTTAATCAATGCTAAACTTCCAGATTACTTATGGGCGTGTCAGATTCATGCATGCTATACTCAAAACCGTTCTATGATCACAAACGCCACAACAAAACACCTTTGAGCTTGTTCACAACTATAAACCGAACCTCAAACACTTTCATGTATTGGATCCCTTTGCTATCCGAATAATGATCGTGATGATTTTGGAAAGCTCAAAGCAAAAGCGATATTGGAGTCTTTATTGGATACCGTGACAATTCTAAAGGTTTAGAACGGAATCGTCGTACAAGGAGGTAATGGAAACGATTCATGCTCATTTCGATGAACTCACTGATACGGCTTCCGAGTATCACACTTAGAACCCGGTCACAACCGCTTAAACTTCCTCAACCCCATCATCACCAAGAAAGCCCTCACCTAACTCGTCAACAAATGGAAAGGTTATTTGCTCCTCTGCTCGTGATGATATTGATGAAAGTGCTCTCGTGTATCCATTGCTCACCGCACAACCCGATAATATTCCTATACCGATACACCGCTACAACAACCATTGCTGAAGATGCACCTACACCAATTGACTCCAACACAACAAAGAGAACACACCGCCCAACAATGATGAACCAAATGATGATATTTCGAATGAAGTACCCCACCTGCAGATTTTGATCCAAATGCGTTCTTCAACCCGTTTGCGAATGAGACCGCGCACCCGATGTTGCGGAATCTTCCATAAACCATTTGAATCCTCGAATCCGCACAATGTATACCAACATCAACCCT
>CM040245.1:35586409-35661667 GCA_022545495.1 Chrysanthemum lavandulifolium | reverse complement strand
GGTTGAAATTTGCTAAAGCACGAGGGGTGATTTGACCTGATGGTGCAGAGAGGTTCGAGAAATTGTTTTGAAAAACAATCCTTTGCAAAATAGCCTCTTTTGTGACACTTAAAGCATTCGGTGTCCTCATTTGCTTTAGCAGTTGAAAACCTTTGTTTCTTTTAATAAACCTTGAGAGTTTGCAAGGTGCCCTTTCACGAAATTCAGCGTTCGGTCGTTTAAGTCTCTCACTTGATCTCATCGGGCTCATCATCGAATTTTCTTGAAAATCTTGAACCACATTGTTAGAAAAGAAGGCGGTTGATATAGGTGAGGTGATGGTGGGGACTTCTTGACTTTACGAGACTTCTTTAAGTCGGGGTATAAATGCATTGATGAGTTTTCCTCGTAGACAAATTTCCATAAATTTCGTGGAGTTCAAGATTTTGAATGTGATTTGCATTTCTAAGTCCACGAGAGAAGTTCAACCACTTCTCGGGGAGACAATTTACAAAACCAACATTAATCTCATGTTTGGACAACTTAACACCATCATTAGCCAATTCATTTAAAATAGTTTTGTAACAGGTGTAAGTTTGAGAGAGAGTTTGAGTCCCAGCCACAGAAGGTATTATACTCAAGTTTCGAGGTTCATTATCTTTTTTCCTTGGTATCGAGATGGACCTTCATGGCTATGGACCAGTCATCCCGGTTTGTTTAGTCATATTCTGACTTATAAGCGACTCCATTATATCATCGGGAAGACATGATATGATGATACTTTTGAGTCTTTGGTCTGGTTGACCCTCTCCTTTCATCCACAGTCAGCTGAGCTTGAGGTTTGGGCAAACCTTGACAGATCTTTGGGACAAATGGACCCTCATTAATACACTTGATATAATAAGGTTCCATCGATCAAATAGCAAAGCATCGCTTTTTCCATTTGTTGAATTTGCCAACTTCAAGTCTAGGGCAACTTGGTGAATAAGCTCCACCCTTTTATTGACTAGTTGGGGTACATCAATTTCGACCATAGGAATCCACGATTTAAAAGCGTTTTAGAGCCGCTTAAAGGTTTTATAATCGACCTTCTCTGATACCACTTGTTGTTCCTATTCACTATCGTTTAAAAACAATTAAGTACTTAAAACAATTTAACGATGAATAATGGTTGAAAGTAATGTAAGTAACACACACAAAATAATTTTCAACATCATAATCTTATTAGAAATAAATCAAAAGAATATGTTACCCAAGTACTTGGAATAGTACTTGGGATTGAAATAAACAAAGTTTGGGGTGACTCTCTCTAAGCTCGAGGCTAGCACGAGCACCACTCTAGAACCCACTGAGCTATCTCGAGGATAAAGTTGTATTTGGAGGGTGACAAGTTGGCTTGTGTGTATGTGTGTTTTACAATTCAAGCTTAAACTTTTCACTCCTTCTCTTATGCTATTTATACAAGTATGGATATTTAACTTTATCTGAAGACAAAAACATTGATCACGATAATCCCGAATATAGATATATTAGTTTCATTTACTTTGCTATTTATAGTCGGGAATGACTTAACTTTCCTTAAGAGAATCCTTTAGTATCGCCGCTTACTATAAATGGGAAGATATGGCTTTAGTAGATAGGGACTTAGTTTTATCGGGTAAAACACTTGGGGCTTAGTTTTATCGGGTAAACTTTTCCCGCCTAGTCCGCTCATTCTTGGTCTTCAAAGCCTTGATCTCTTCCTTGGTTTGTCTTGATTGCTAACAGTTGGAGGAGTCTTAAGAGATTCGGTGAGTTATTGTCATCACTCTTGAATCCACCATCTTCTTCTTGACTTAGTCTTCACCCATTAAGTTTCGCCTTCTTTGGTGGAGGCTTCTTCTTCGCCTCGTCTTGAGTATCTCGAAGATGGCTCATCGAGAGACTATGCACTCGGTGACACGATAGTGTTTAACAAATTAAACACTTAGGTTATTTTCTATTCAAATCCTAGATTAAGGGTTTGGGTATTCTTGAACCCAACAGTTTGCTTAGGTAATATGAAACCTAGTTATTGAATATTGATTGGTTGTATCTTATCTTAATTGTGATTGACCTAGTATTGCGATAGGTCATTCGTTGTGTTATTAATGCTTGATTAATCTTTGTTGAACCTTAGCATATAGTTACTAGTGGAATTGTAGGCTAAACATCCAAAGAATACCTTAGTGTTAAGTTTATGAATCCTAGAGATTTCGTAGTCATTAACCTTTGGTAGCTTCAAATAGTTAGGGATAAGCGCATACCTACGACCTTAGAAACACAACGCGTTAAGAACAAGGGCGTGACAATTCAACCATCAATAAGAGATAACTAGGGAGTAATAAAAACTAAGTAAATACATTTTTAAACATCATACGAGCACACAACAATAGACATAGACTACCCCTAGCTTAGTTAATTAGATTAGACAATAGTAGAGTAATCGGTTGAAATACCAAACCCCCAAATTCAAACCCCGAGATTCGTACCTTTCCATTTTCTAAAATACATAAAAAGCTAAAAATAATCTTCCTCAACCCCAACCTTAGCGTAGTAATTTCTCACTAGCATTCTTATTCCCTGAGAGCGATATCAATACCGTGAACACCCTAATACTACACTACATCGATTAGGGTCCTTTGCTAGGGTGTTATAAACTTGCTCGACGAAAGGAAGTTCCTTTGACCCCGAACGCGCTGCGTAAGCGTATCAAGTTTTTGGTGCCGCTGCTGGGGAATAGAATAGCTAGTTAGGAGTTCACCTCGTTTAGGTTTCCTTGTTTGATTCCTATCAAGTAAGCTTTTTTTCCCATTTTTAGCTTCCTCGTAGTCTATCCCCCTTCTTCGTGACTTTGTTCGTAAAATCCATCACTCACCATGATTCGCATTGTTCGCCGTAGAGCCTTCACACTACCCGCCCCCAATCCTCCTCCCAATCCCGAAATTGAAAACACAATCCTACAAAACCCTTCACCCGTTCACCACTTTGTAAATCACCTAGGACATAATGAAATAAATTGGCAACAACATAGTCCCTTCTATGACTCGGATTCCTATGAGGAGTTCGACTATGGTGAAGCCTTTGATAATGGGGAAGTCATCGACGAGGTTAATTTTGAAATGGAAGAAGACTTCTCCCAATGTTTTTACCCTAGGTGTAGGATTGAGGCTAATGGCCCCTTCAACATGCAATTCCCTTGTAAGATAGGATTTGAAAGTTTTGATGCTAATTTGCACTCATTCTTACCTTTAAACTTAATCTCAAGAAACCTATATAACAAAATAAAGGAAGATGAATTAGCCTATCGAGGGGATAATGTGATTAATACAGTCACTTACTTAGATGTGTTTGTCGGGAGCTTTGAATATGTGGTTGAATTCATGGTCCTAGAAGATTTAGGAGAATTCATTGATGGAAGCCTTACTCAAGTTATATTTGGAAAGAACTTTAAAAGAATGACTAGGTTGAACGAACGGATGATTGATGGTCTAATCACATTCTCCGATAGAGTTGAAGATTTTGTCTATCAAATGCCCCGTACACATCCTAGGTTTAGGCACAAAGATATTGAGGCATGCAATCGGATGGCTCCCATTCCGATACTTAGTGAAAGAGATAAACAACAAGGATTCAGGCATACCTATGAAAAAATGAGCGATACTATAAAAAATGTCTAGAGTTAGGAGATGATTACAAGAAAAGTGAAAGAACGTTGGAATGGCTTAGGTACGAGCACGTAAGCGTGCACGAGACCACGTAGGGGCACGACTTCGAGTCTAGCTACAAGACTCATAAATAAAGAAAAGCGCTTCGTGGGAGGCAACCCATGCTTAATTGTTTGCTTGTTAGTGTGTCGTATATCTTTTAAGTGATTGTTTATTCTCATGTTTAAATTTGTAAAAATGCTTTATTTTGTCTTTAACCTCGTCTTAATTACATATAAAGGTATTTTACATAAAGGATAAGTGTAGGGAGGATTACACACGTTTTCAAAAGAAACGTGAGCATGAGAATTTCAATTAATTAAAAGATATACATGTGTGTTTGTCGAGTCAAATGCTTGTATCAGTCATAATGGATGTTTTTGCGGGACTTTTTCCATTCTAAAGATATAAATTTTCCGAATTTTTTGAGAAAATCGCAGACCGGTTTACGTCGGGATAACTGACAGTGTAGTGGTCATAACTGACAGCGTCAAGAGGAGCGAAGCTTGACTTATTAACTTTTTCTCGTTTTCGAGCTACTTATAAATTTTGGAATTTTCCAGGTCTTAATTTTCTAGAAAATCTGTAAACATCCATTCCACAAGCATTATATCTTAGTTTAGTAGAGTCTTGTATATATATTGTTACCGCCGATTTTACGCGAAGGTTTCGTTTGTTTTCTTCAAGTGTGCCGATTTTATTTGTCAAGAAGAAGATACAAAAGATTGGAAGGAGCTTTTCACACATACATTCTTCTTGAAGAAAGATTTAACCGCTACTTCACACGGATCCTACCAAGCTAATCAGCGGAGTATTAGTTTCTTTCATTTTTAATTACCTTCTATTATCATAACTTTGATACTTTCGGGGAACATTGGGGACAATGTTCGGTTTAAAATGTAGGGAGGAAAATAAAGCAGGAACTTTGAAACTATGCTTATCCTTGACTATTTGCCTTGTCCAATTTCATTTGTGTAATAAACCATGATAATATCGGTTAGGGTAATTTTGGCACCAAATTTAAATTTTTTCATGACATGTAGGAGTGGGCCATTAGTCTTAATAAAGCGTCTCATGGATAGGAAGTTATATGACTAGCACAAAAACCCTTTACCACCTAAATTCCACCCAAAATATGAGGATCGACCTTTTATTAGTAGGAATTAAAGCATTCATCTTTAATGCTTAGAGTGTGAACCGGTAGTATAATAGATTCTTTGTTTTGTGATGCATCCGAGATCGCTAGTAAGGCGTACTTGTGTAGTTAGGAATAACTAAATGATAAGAGGCATTAGGATAACCCTTGTTTGATACCGTAATATAATTACTTCTTCCGCATCGGTTGAGTAATTCCCCACACCCTGCGTTGTACTCATCTTTAGTACACGATACCCTAGTTAACCCCTCAAAGCCTATCCTTTTCGCGGTTCTCGTGATGTTTCGGTTTTCTGGAATATCAATGAAGAGAATTGTTTACACTCCACCCCAAATGTACACTCAAATTGCCTTAGCCTAACTTGTATGCACTCACTTTTAGTGCATTATTGTTATCATAATTAACCCTTAGTTCAATTATCTAGTTGCTTGCATAAGTTGCTAAGTCGAGTCATATCCTTTGTATACAGTTTTGGGACGATTGGGACTCATGGGGAAAGTTAAATTTTGTGAAATGACGGGAAGGGAACGTTAAATTCAAATTCCCTTTATTTACGTAATAATGTACTCCAAGTGTTTTGATCTTTTCAATTCGGGTCAAATTAGTGTTAGAGTAATAAAAACTCACGTGTAGGGATGTGCCTATAAATCCTTATTATTTTGATGTTATCGTAGAGGATGGTAGAGTAAAAGTGTATGAAAAAAAAAAATCGAAAAAAATAGAAAAAAAGAGAAAAAAAAATAAAGTGTTAAAAGAAATTAAAAAAAAAACATGTGGGCTACCATCCTACATCTATCTTTAAATTTATGTTTGTTTATTTCAGTTATCTAGAGTTTAGAGTGTCGAGTCTTGGCTTAGCAACGCCATTCTTCTCATGCTTGTAACATAAAGATTTTTTATTTGCTACCACTAAATCGCCTATCCCACCAAAGCCTTTGTTTCCCTACCGTAAGCCTAACATTACAAACCTTTAAAAGTCATCTTGGATAGTCTTTCCTAGGTGCTTACGCCAAAGCGTGGAGGTTTGATCTAGTCTCAAGCCTATGGTAATCTATGTAATAGGACCGGTTAATGTGTGTTTATCTTCCATTTCCAATTTGATATATTTCATATACACCCGAAAGATGTGAGTATCCAAACACCCCTTGTGAGGTGCTAGTATGTAATTTCCGTGCTTGTTATGACTTTTGCGGGGCTTATATGTGTTGTGAATTGTTCTAAACTAATGCTTCATGACTCATAACTTATAAATTAATTGACTAAAAGCACATTTGCTTGAGGACAAGCAAATACCAAGTGTAGGGATATTTGATAAGTATTTAAAATGTACCCTTTTGAGGGGTCATTTAAGCCCTTAATTGATCACTTTTGTATCCGTTATTACTTAATTTTGTTCCTTTTCACTATTTAGGTCTCTTGAAGGCAAATTGCTGGAATGACGCTTATTTAGACGAAAAGGCGCGAATATACGAAGAAAATGGCCAAAATCAAGAATCGAGACACTCAGTCTTGGCCCAAGGGACGACATCGGGTCTTATTTGTGGCGTCATCACGACATGTTTTGTGACGACTCGAGAGCCAAATTGCTAAATAACAAGTGTGACATCGGGCTTTAAAGAGTAGGCGTCACATTTCGGACGGCCTAGATTTGATCCAGACGTCGAGGAGAAGGCGGCGGCGTCACAGGCATAAGGTGACGCCGTCACAATGATAACGTGGCCAAGACAAAACCCTAATAACGGCGACCCGGCGTGCCACAATTAAAGAGTGGCCGTCGTAGTTTGTAACACTATATATAGAATCCGAATTTTTCAGGTTTAGAGAGGTAGTTTTGTGGAGTAAAAACCTAAACCGAACCAAGGATGTCTTGTACAGTATTTTAGGGTTCCATACCCTATTTTACATTCAAGATAAGTGTTTTACTTCATTGATTCAATTATGTCTTCAATAGATTGTGTGTATGCTTGCATGTTATCTATGTCCGGCTAATTTACTTGTGTGTTTGCTTAGGTAATATGAAACCTAGTTATTGAATATTGATTGGTTGTCTCTTATCTTAATTGTGATTGACCTAGTATTGCGATAGGTCATTCGTTGTGTTATTAATGCTTGATTAATCTTTGTTGAACCTTAGCATATAGTTACTAGTGGAATTGTAGGCTAAACATCCAAAGAATACCTTAGTGTTAAGTTTATGAATCCTAGAGATTTCGTAGTCATTAACCTTTGGTAGCTTCAAATAGTTAGGGATAAACGCATACCCTACGACCTTAGAAACACAACGCGTTAAGAACAAGGACGTGACAATTCAACCATCAATAGGAGATAACTAGGGAGTAATAAAACCTAAGTAAATACATTTTTAAACATCATACGAGCACACAACAATAGACATAGACTACCCCTAGCTTAGTTAATTAGATTAGATAATAGTAGAGTAATCGGTAGAAACCCCAAATTCAAACCCCGAGATTCGTACCTTTCCATTTTCTAAAAAACATAAAAAAGCTAAAAAATAATCTTCCTCAACCCCAACCTTAGCGTAGTAATTTCTCACTAGCATTCCTATTCGCCTAGAGAACGATATCAATACCCGTGACTTACCCTAATACTACACTACAACGATTAGGTTCACTGCCTAGGGTGTTATAAAACTTGCTCGACGAAAAGGAAGTTCCTTTGACCCAAACGCGTTGCGTAAGCGTATCACATAAGCTACAGGAGTGTAGCTACGGCGTAACCATTGCATGGGATTACGCCGTAATTGGTAATGCTCGGGAAGAACTCTTCGAAGAGATGTGTTACAGGCGTAACCATAAGAATGAGTTCTGCGTAGCGTGGACATATCGAGTCCCAGATTCGAGATAGTGCAACAACTTTCTCCGATTTCTGCAAAAATGGTTAAAACACAAAACCCAGCGAAATGGAGATAAAACAAATAAAAGGATAATTCGTCTTGTCTCCCGAAAGAGCACTTTTCTTTATTTACGAATCTTTAAGTTAGACTCAAAGCCACGGGGTTTTATGGTGGCCTTTGAACTTGGCCAAGTTCCTCCATATCCTTCATCAAATTATGTCTGACCCAAGCAACATTTGTAGCGGTGCGGAGATATTCCTTAGTCTCGATCTTCTGAATTTTACAAAACTTTTCGTCCGGCCCCAAGTGGTATATAGTAAACTCATACTTTTCAGCTACAATTGGTGGCGGCCTCTTATATGAAATGCCAAGAAGTTTGCACCTTCTTTGCTCATATGCTTCATCGTCGGGGTCAGTGAACCCATCTTCACCTTGTAGTTCAAGGTAATCCAAAATCCCCTCTATATCATCATCGTCAGACTCGGTACCTTTAAACCATTTATCGTCGAGTAAATCTTCCACAAGCATCCATTTGTATTCTTCTTTCTCATTTCCCGTCGAATCTTTGATTTCTTCATGCGTCACTTCACTTATGTCGTTAGGAACTTCTTCGCTCGGGTCTTCTTTACTCATACATCCTTTCCAGATTTTCTCTTTAGTCAACGCATCTACCTTTCCATATTTGATTTTGACCCAATTATCAAATCCTAAATTGTCTAGCCAAGGTGATTCCGTCCTTTTCGCATCATTGGTTGAGGTCCACAAGAGTTCATCTTCCCCAACTCTCTCTATGCTGCTTCCCCCGTTACATTCATCATCAAATGGGTTACAAGATGCCCAAAAGACTTCGTCACGGGTTTTTATCTTCTCACGCCAATTACTTCGAGCTACTTTGTCATTGGTGATGCTCGAGGGATCCTCCATGCAGTAGATATTATCATTTATGGACTTTTTCTGGAGACAATGCTCCTCATAATCAATCTTGAGCTTTTTTAGAAGATTTGGATTAATTTTAGCATCCCCGAATTGTACCAAATACCAATCATCAAAGGATAAATCTCCGAACTTCACTTCATATCTTTTGAGCCCATGAGGGCATGTCCATTCTTCGTCTTTCATGTTACCACCTCTGTTGCAATACTCGCGGAAAGGATTGCATGTAGGCCATGCTCGTGTGGAATCCGTGATCATTATGGGATTGCAACAGTGCATAATAGGTGGTTTATCCTCTTCCTCGATTGAGAGCTTTGCCAACCTTTCATCATCATTATATGCGAATTGCCACATGTATTTGTTATCCTTGACCCTTTCATTATCATCTCGATTGAGAGCTTTGCCAACCTTTCATCATCATTATAGGTCTTTTGTATTAGAAGAAACTTTTAAGAAAAACATTCAAGCAGCCATAGAGGATCTCCGTCGCAAATTTTTTGTTACGAGGGTTGCACGAGGCCCATAGATCGTACCATTTGCCATTAGCTACAAGTATTTTTTTGCACCAGTGATACTTCCTTGATTGAGGGCATAAGTTAGTATCATTGGACCACCCGTTAATAACATGCGTTCTTGATTCATCTAACTCGAGAAATTTTTCAGACCATGTATCCCAGTTACGCTGTAACTCTGATGTTTGGTTACGGCGTAACTCACTTCTGTCATTAGCATCAGTATCTTTATCCTCTATTATGCTATGTTCGCTTTCTAACCCTTGGTTACGCCGTAACTCATCAGAAGTGTTACGGCGTAACTGTACACTGTCGCCCGAATTCTCAGCAGGATCCGAATTATTTGCTGAAGAATAGAGATCATCAACTTGTAACTTTACATCCTCATCAGAAAAATGGCCTTGCACACCACCTGACCACCATAGGTTTTATCCCTTCCGGTTTAGTATTACTTTTCTTTACCTTTTCACTAAGCTTTTCCACCATTGTTTCTAGGTTTTTCAAGGTTGTGTCGTGGTTGGAGAGGCTTCTATTTGTGTTTTCCTGGAAATATTTGAGCCATTCATCTTGTTCTTTTTGTCTTTGGGTTGAGGCCTCCAGAAATTTGTTCATGGTTTCTTCAATGCTAGGCCTTTTTTCTCCATAAGGCCCATGGTTGTAATTTCCGGAAGGTCCTCCATGATAGCCATTACTATTCCGATTATCCCCATAAAATGGTCGATTTTCTCCGTATTTAGCTTCTTCAATTGTGTTATCTTCGTCAATGTGAGGACAATTTTTTGTGAGATGTCCCCCTCCACAGCTTTCACAACCTACTTGGATAGCATGAACACATTCTCTAAGCTTGAGCATGTCCCGACCAAGATTGTCGAGCTTGTTAGTGATGGCGGCAATTCCATCAAGATTCCCGCCTATGCTTCTCTTGCTTCCTCCATCATGCCACTTTTGGGAATGATCGGCCATTTTTTGGATGGCTTTAATGGCTAGAGTAGGAGTCATGCTCGAATTGGTCCCCGATAGTCCAAACATTTGTCTTGTAGTTATGTTGATACCTTTGTAAAGATGTTGACCTTTGCTAGCTGTTTAGGTCATGAGTTGGACATTTGTAGAGGAGATCGTTGTATCTATCCCAAGCTTGATATAACGTTTTATCGTCATCTTGTTTGAAATTATGGATCTCCATGAGCTGATTAGATATCTTTGAAGGAGGACAATATCTTTGGATGAAGTGCTTTTTTAGTAGAGCCCATGTATCAACTGCCTCAGCGGGCAATCTTTTAATCCATCTTCTTGCTCCCCCAGTAAGAGTCATAGGGAACACACGGAGCATAACAACATCATGAGAAACACAAGGAATGTTGAAAAGGCTTGCGATATACAAGACATTCTCAACGTGTTCATACACATCTTAGTCCTATTTCACGAAAAAGGGTTAGTACGAAGCTCCTCATAAAGCGCTCTTTAATCTCGAAAGCGGACATTAGCTCCAATCGCCGGTCTTACGATCCCCGGCCCCTGTTCTTCTCTTGTCAACGCCAAATATTCCTCAAAAGTGAGGTCATCAATGTTAACAACTTCCATGGTACCTGAAACTTGAAAAGAGATCGTGAGAAATTGAGAAAATTTAAAACAAAACAAAAACGAGAGACTTAATGAAAATCCTAATATAAATCCCCGGCAGCGGCGCCAAAAACTTGATGCAGGTTTTACTGACCAGGTTTTAATATTTATAAGTGTCTCGTTATACCTATGGTCTACCCTTATGCACTAATGGGCAGTGTACCCGATCGTGTGTAGTGTAGTATTCGGTAAAACCGAGGTCGTCCCAAGAGCTATGTGAGCGGATTCTAATTAAGTCTAGGTGTCACAGATTTTAATTGGTTTTAAGATTGAAATGATTAATAAACTAATAAAGCAAGAAAATAAAGGAAAGTGAATAAAGGCAAGGGTTGTGATCAATAGAGGAGAAGTGTGCTAACCTAGTTAATCATCCTATCATGTTATGTTCACGTTTAATTACTTACAATTGCATCAAGTGGGGGTTTAAGTCGCTAGGACAGCATTTGGTCAGTTCGTCCTAACCTATCAACAAAGGTTTCCACCGGAGATCAAGCTACTACCCTTGAAAGTCCAGTTGTTTTCCGTTACACGCAAGATTCATAACAATGAGTGCCCAAGCACTAGCATCTTAGACACTCATCCCTAACTTCTTAAGTTCATCCAAATGGTAGGTGATCAATTGGTCAAATCACACAAGCGAAGAAGGGTCGTCAGTTGGTCAATTTTTACCATTTCCACTCAGTCTACCTACTTAGGGTCAGTTGGTTAATTCCCCTAAGCAACTAGACACTACCGCTATTCAAAACTACAGAAACAAGGGTAGCTACCAACAAACTATGCATGCATACACTAGAAACAATTATACGGAAGCGATGTAAATATAAACAAAACAATTAAGGAATCATAACTAGGCTAGCACCAGAGGTGCTTAGCCAATCATATTAACTGAAACAATTGATCCAATGTTTGACATAATGAAATACATGAATTGAAAGTAAAAGAAATGATAAATTGCTAATGTTTATCGTTAGGGAGTGATTTCTCCCTTGGAGATGGCTCTGTATGCTCCTCTAGATGTGCCTTCAGCCTCCTACGCACGTTCTCTGCTTTTGTGTGTGGAGTGAATGATGAAAAATGCGAATTTTGGGCGGTATTTATAGGCAAGATCTAGTTCTGGCGTAACTTAAGATGAGAGTTATGCCGTAACATCAATATCTTCGTATTTTGCTCGGAAAAGGCGGTTCTGACATAACACATGAAATGAGTTCTGTAGTATCTTCAATAAATCATGATTCTGTTTGTAATCGTTGAAAGAGTTACAGGCGTAGCTTGCGTGGCGTGGAACATCATTTGACATAATTAATTACGGAGTAATCTTAAGATGGAGTTCTGCCGTAATCTTGATTTAGTTGGTCTTCGAGCTACGCTTTTGTTACGGCGTAATGTGAGAGAAGAGTTACGTAATTACTTCAAAATGGGCATACTATCATATATCTTCAATAAACTCTCCAAATCCGCGTCTCATTAGCTCCAATGCTCGTAATTTACCTAAAAGTGAAATATAGAGGAAAACAAGCGTAAATCCATATAAATGATATAATATACGAGCATTATCGGGGGAAATTGACACTTAATATTCAGGACTATTTGATGTTATCAATGATATCATCTTTGGCTCAACAAATTATACTCTTTGCAAACAGTTTGAAAAACTAATGACAAAGACATTTGAAATGAGCATGATGGGTGAACTCACATACTTCCTTAGACTACAAATCAGGCAAACTGATAAAGAAATCACCATCAGTCAAGAGAAATATACCAGAAATCTCTTAAAAAAATATGAGATCTTTAATTATGCCTCAGTGAAGACTTCAATGGTTCCTCCAAATAACCTTGGACCATATCTCACTCGCAAATCAGTCAACCAAACTCACTTCAGAGGAATGTTGGATCACTGATGTATCTCACTGCTTCTAGACTAGACATACAATTCTCAGTATGTATGATTGCAAGATATCAGTCTAATCCTAAGGAATCTCATCTCACTGCAGCCAAAAGAATCCTCAGATACCTGAAGGGTACCCTAAGTCTTGGACTTTACTATCCTAAATGTTCAGGATTTGACCTCAAAGGTTATTCTGACTCTGAATATGCTGGTTGCAACATGGATAGGAAAAGTACCTAAGGGTCCTGTCAATTCCGAGGAGGAAAGCTTGTTTGTTGGAGTACTAAGAAGCAACAATCAGTGACTATGTCCTCAGCTGAAGATGAATACGTAGTAGCTGCAGGGTGCTGTGCCAATGTGCTATGGATGAAAAGTTAACTCAGTGACTATGACATCCATTACAAGATGGTACCCATCTTTTGTGATAACACCAGTGCTATTGCTATCTTCAACAACCATGTCCTTCACCAAAGAACCAAACACATTGATCCCTATGATATCACTCTATCAGGGACCACATCATGAAGAGAGACATAGAACTCCATTTCATCCCTACTGAATATCAGCTAGCTGATATCTTCACCAAACCCTTGGATGAACCTACCTTCAGGTGACTGAAAGATGAATTGGGAATGCTTGACATTGAAAGTCAGCAATCTGATAACCAATCCTAATCCCAGCAGTTCTCTCTGAAAAGGTTCCTGGTCCTGAATAAAATCCCTAATAACACAACTTCTCACTGAATGAGTAAGACTCATTCGGGGTCCCTAAAATGGATAAGGAGCATTAAATAAGTAACTAAATGCTCAAAGTATTTTAGTTACTTAATATCCTAGGTTGGTAAACTAACCAATTTAATATAGTAATATATGTCTCTAAACCCTTCTGTCATCCATGTCATGGGTCCCTATAAACCTTACCTCATCCCACTTGGCATTTAATGCCCTCACTCACAACAAATATCCCTAGGATATTTTATCGCTGCAATATGCACTTTTACTGTGCACTGCAACAGTTCCTTTGAAAAACAGAAGAAAACTGCGGGTAATGGAGTGGATGCATTTAATGAGGAAAATGAAACATTTTCAAAAACAACTTTACAAATCCTCACATGTGCAGAATTAACCCTCTTACCACTCTATAAATACCCCCTCAAAAACTAAAAACACACACACAATTGTTTTTCTGCAATCAAACTCTGTCAAAATTCTTTCAAAATAAAAAACAACTGTGTGTTCTTTGTTCTAAAACTGGTTTGAGCAAAAAAAATCATTCATCTTTGCAAACAACATTCTAAGTTTTCATTTACATCTTAAACTTTCAAAAGGAATTACACTCTTTGACCGTTCTTGTCAAAATCAAAAACCCTTAAACCTTTATCTGAATATCAATAGCAAGAACTCAAAGCATTCAGTTTGCACCACATTGGGTGGGTGATCTTGAAAGTGTTGAATTCAAAACAAACAATGTTATAGGCAATTTTGAATACCCAAATGATGTCCCAACCTATAAGGGAATCATGAAATTTTTGTTCAACTGCCCACTAAAAAGGCCTTTATAAATCCCCTTCTATACTGTACCATAACTTCCTCAGGGAGTTTTGGGCAATAGCTATAGCCTTTGACCCGACACCCTACACTGATGAGAACGAGCCAAGACCCCTCAAAGAGTTTCTCATCAGGTTTTCTATTTTAAATGGGGAACAACAAATTACTTTGGATTACAAAACCTTTTGCTCTTCAATAGGGCTTGATTATAACAATGGACAATATGTTGCTCACCCTGACCCAACCATTGTTAATGCTGAGTTAGAAAAAATTGTTTTGGACCCAAAATTACTTGACAAGACACCCCTGTCACCAAGAACTCCTTTCCCGTGGCTTGGAATATCCTGTTCACTTTTATGATTCAGGTTCTCGGCGGGAACCACTCATCCACTGAACAGATCAACTCTATTTAGTTGATGATGGCCTATTGCCTAATGACAGGTACAAATGTCGACATTGGAGAGATCATTTACAGTGATCTCGTAACCAAGCTACAGAGCAAAACTAGGGTGAAATACGTTTCATACCTTAGGTTTGTCTCTTGTGCTTTGCAAGTGTTACTGGGTTGTAATTATACTAATGATTTTTAATTTGGCGCTTTACCTGCCACCCTGAGTCCATCAAACTTTCAAAAGAACCCATCCTTAGTCACTGATATTGAATTGGCGGCCCATATGGTTGTTGTAAAAACCGGAGGAATCGGTGTCTCAAACCCTGCTCTAAAAAAGAAAGGGAAGTCTCGGTGGGACTAAGACCAAACCCAAGTCTCGGGGCCACGAGGCTTGGAACCTGACCTAAAAGGCACAAAAAGCCCCAGACTGATATGCCACCCAAAGGAGACTAAGCAACATCAACCCCGGTGACAAAAAAAGACACTGATACATCACAGTCAGTGTCATTGGTCCCAACTACTACTCCCCAAGATCCAGAGGAAAACATACAACCCGCTGGTAGGGGAGCGCCTTCCACATCGCTTGATGAGGACATTCGCAAAACAACGCTTTTGTCTGAGGGCACAACCAATGATCCCAAATACTCAGGGGGAAACAAACAACCCGCTGATAGGGATCTCACTGCCACTGTCCCTAAGGATAGCACTAGGAATCTCCCACCAGTACTTGAAGGGGCACAGAGGGACAAAGACTCAGAGGGATCCAAACCCCACGCTGATACGGAACTCATCACCAATCCAGACCCTAGCGAAGGCACTAGGAAACACCAATCAGTGTCTGAAGAGTCCTTGGGGGACAAAGACTCAGAGGGACAAAAACTACTCGCTGATACGGAACCCATAACCCCTCCTGGCCTTCTTAGTGTTGCAGATGTTCATGATTTATTGATGTCTGAAGAAGAAGTTGTTGATGACAGTGAGGAGGAAGTATTTGCTGCTAGTGAAGAAATGGACGTTGATGTTCAACCCCTTGAACAAGAACATTAGCCTGATCCAAAAGAGCCTGAAGAGTCACCTTTTCAGCCTGACAATGACTCTTACGCCTCTTGGACTCTTGGTTTCACCACATCACGAAGATTTAAAGAATTTTGATAATGTCCTTCCTCTCACTGAAAGACAATTGGTAATGTGGCTAAGGAGAGCTACTCAAAAGTTGTATGAAGGTGTCACTCATAATCTATGGGATAAGCATGTGGAGGCTGCTGCAAGTTATGCGGATCTCAAAGCTGAAGTGGTTTCAACCTTTGAAGATAATGGTGAACACAGAGAAATCATTTATCAACATATTGACAAGCTGGATGAGCATCTGAAGAAGTTCCTTAAAACCTTTCAGGATGCTCACACCAAGCTTGATGAAATCAAATAATCGGTTAAGGAAGACCCTACACTAAACACCAAAGTGCTTGAGGCAATGGAGACGTATATGAAGAACTCCTCAAGCCTCACTGAACTGATCAACATGCTCACCAATTCTAATGTTCAGGGTCTCCACTCTTCAGTGGAAGCAATCCAGTCTTCATTGTGTTCGTTGGATAAGCAGGTTGCGAATTTGGCTAAGTCTTCATCTTCTATGGCCTGGAATCTTGGGCCTAGAATGACTGCACTAGAATTATCTCAGGCCAATATTGGGGAGAAAGTCACTGGTCTTCAACAAGACACTTCAGAGATCAAGTCCATGGTTTTTGAAATTTATCAGGCTTTCAAGGGTCAAGAAGCTCCATCTCCCTCAGTACCTCAACCAACTCTTGCTGTCACTGACACTCAAGCAACAATTTAGGGGTATAGAACAACTGAAGAAACTCCTTCTCACACCTAGGGGGAGCCAACTCAAGCAGTGCCTATCTCCTAAATCCCACCAACAACTCCATCAGTAACAACAACTCCATCAGTCACAACAACAACATTATCTTCATCAGTCCCTCCTCAGGACAAGGGTAAAAGCATCATGATTACACTAGAGCCTGTCAAGATCCCCTTTAAAATTAGCGGCCAAAAGTACTTACTGACTCCAGACCATTTGAGCTCCTATCTTGAAAAGCAAGATATAATCAAGAAACGGGCTGAGGAAGAAAAAAAAAAGCATAGCCGCCCTGGTCAAGGTAGTTCATGAAGAGGCTAAGAAGTTAGTTATTGATCCTAAGAAGTTGGAAAGTGGACAAGCCGGCCTAAACTTCAAAGCAGCTCAGGATGCTGAAATGCTAGCTCTCAGGAAGAGAAGGGATGAAAAGAATAGGAAGGCTGCTGAGCTAAGAAAAGAAAGGGTAGATCACTATAATTGGACTATGTCTTGCAGAAGAGCCCCTGAGCCTATCACTGATTTTTACATCTATAACACCCTGAAACCGGGCCTAAGCCTTTATTACAAGAATGCAATTTGACTAAGTTGACTATGACTTTCATAAGATTTAAGGACTTACAGGATTGGTTAGTCAACCCGAATAGTCAAATTAATAGTCAAAGTTTATGTAAATGGTTATACAAAATATGATGTGTCATAATTATAAGAAAGCTGGACTTAAAGGACTAATGTTGTCAAGTTGTAAGTATGTTATAAAGTTAGTGTGGCCAAAATGAGAAGAATAGCACTTAAGGGACCTAATGTGCCAATTAGGCAAACTTTCAACTAACAAATATCTGGATACTTCTTATAGCATCAAAATGGTTCCAGAATTTTCTATGTGTGTGTACTATATCGCTTAAACAAGAGAGGAGGGAAAACCCATAAAGTCTTAATGAGCAATGGAAGAAAGATTAGTGTTTAGATTCAAGTAATGAATCCCTTTCCATGTCCATATGCAAGTAAGTAATCCATATTTATATTTAATTGAAGAATTAAGATTTAGGGTTTATATACCCAATTTGGGGGAATTGGGTAAATGGTGTTTTGAAGCTAATTAAAGATTATAGAAATTATGAGATGATTATATTGGGTGTAAGTTAATAATTTAATAGGGTTAATTATCATATAATCATTGGATGGTTATGTGATAATTAGAGGTGTTTAAAGAGTATCCATGGTTGTAGTAATCATAGTTTAGTAACTTGATTATGTGTTTATGATAATAGTGATTTGGCCTAGATTGCAAGGTGGAGATGATGATGTGCTTGGTTTCATTAGCTTGGGATCAAGGTAAGTAAACCGGTCATTATATGTTTTTATATGATTCTCACATTATATGTTATGTGATTTTGTTATGCTAAGGAATGGGGTAATTGAATATATGTTTATGTAAAGTGGGGTTGAGACTAGTTTGGCTTAACTAGTCATGAAGGATAAACAAGGTGGATTAGGCTAAGGTATGTTAATGTTGACCCATAGAAAATGTTTTACTTAAGTGAATCAAGGTATGTGTTCTTGTTTAATGATTTGCAATGGTTAATGAGTTATGATGTATAATGTACGAATGTCTATGATAACATGTTATGAGCAGCTTTAATTACTAAGCCTTGTGCTTACGGTTTAAGATGTTAA
The DNA here is from genome assembly GCA_022545495.1 of Chrysanthemum lavandulifolium. Taxonomy (NCBI): domain Eukaryota; kingdom Viridiplantae; phylum Streptophyta; class Magnoliopsida; order Asterales; family Asteraceae; genus Chrysanthemum; species Chrysanthemum lavandulifolium. The sequence continues at coordinate 35,643,527 of CM040245.1, read as the reverse complement.
TGTTTTGTAGGGTTAAGCGTGAAGGAAGGTAAAGCTTGAAAATAAGGCTTAAGGATTCTAATGAGGAAGTTAAGAAGGTTGGTAAGAAAGTAGGAGCTTAGGTGAATCACAGAGCTCAAGTCAATGTTGTACCCCGGAAGTCTAAAATGGTTTGGAAATGTCGTCAAGTTTCAAAGTATATGTCATGGCCTTTGAAGTAATTGGATTGTCAAGCGGTATATTATAACATGGTCTTAGTGTTTATGGTCATGTTTAAAGAGGTGTTTGGAATAATGTGTAATTATACCCATTTTGGGTTGTAAATGGGTTAATGATCATGAATATGATTTAATATGTTAAGTTAATATTTTTCGAAAGGTTTAAAGTAATTCGGAAGTGGTAAAGGTTGTATGTATAGAAAATGGGTCAAAACGGGTATTTTACATAAAACTCGTCGTTTTGTAAAGTACCATTCCGAAGGTCAATTGATTAATCTTTATGCATGAAAATGATATTTATGAGGCCTTAATAAATTCTGGAAATTTTGGTGTCTTTCCGAGTAATAGATGTCATTTTCCGGAAAATTGGTCAAAAGTATATAAAAGGGATATGCAGAAAAATGGGTGTTTGGGACAAGGTCTATTTTAACCCATTTTGGGTCAAACGGGTCAAGAATGTTTGTAAAAACAATGTATATAGTTAAGTGTTTGTAAAGTGGTTAAAATAGTTAGAGAACTAGTGGAGAACTAGTGAAGAACTAATTTGGAAAACTAGTTTGGAGAACTAGTTGGAGAACTAGTCGAAGTCAATTTTCGAAAAATCATATCTTTTTAACCGTAAGTCGTCACGGGTCGTGCCACCCGTCATTTCGAAGGTAATTGAGTCTAGTTTCGGTAAAAATACTTTCAAGGGTCAGTTTGTTACAGAATTATATCGGTTCAACGATTAGCAACAAGCAGTCGGTTTAAGTCAAATCGTTTCCGCGTAAAAGTTTAAATTTCAATGATTTTAAGTCGTGGTGTTCACGGGGTGTAACAACTTGGTATCAGAGCTTTGTTTTAAGTGAATTAAGTTTCCACTTTAGGTTTCTTGGACTTAACCACTATTAGATGCGTTGAATGTAAGAGTAGGTAATTCGGTAAAGTAAATGTTTAAGTTTTGAAGCGAAATATGTGATAGGTTATGTGAATCTAAGTTGATAAATGATGAATGTGTTTTGTATTGTTAACGTGTATGTGAATATAAGTCCATGGAAGACTTTAGGTGTTTAAATGTTTAGATAGCCGTGGACCTCGGTTAGTTTCGGTGATCTATTGTGATTATGTGAACGTGTGTTAGTGTAGCGGTAATGGAATGTGAATAGAAATGGTAAGTGGTATTAGAGATGGGCTAATAGTGAATTAAAGTATTTGACACTAAAAGTATGGAATATAATGATGATAAGTATATTAAAGTATAATGTGTGAAGGAAATATGAGAATTGACGCATTAATTGTTAAGTATCAATTAATACGAGATGTATAAAATGAGACTAAGAAATGATAACGAGCAACGATGAGATGAAAAGGCAATAGCTAATGAGCTAATGATTAAAGAAGAGATGAGTTGAGAATGTAAGTAAGAACGTAATGACATGTCTTATAGTCAGAAAGTGATAAGTATGTATAAAGTTAAGACAATGACTTGACATTATGATATAACAACTAATGTGTATCATTAGCAGTGATCATTTAAAAATAAAAATGATAATTGGTAAGCATGTTTGAAATGAGTAATAAGAAAGTAAGATGTGTAAACACATAAAATGTGTAAATATGACAAGCGGGTTTCATATACCAATGATGTTTGCTTAAACTTAATAAAAGGAATGGAAAAGTGTGTGTGTTAAAATGTTAATGACTTGGATCTAATGTTAAATGTGAAAGGTTAAAGGTAGCTATCATATAACCAATGAATTAATGATAGTTAATGATGGTATCCTTTTGGGATGACCAAGCTAATAATGTTAACGATGGTATCCTTTGGGATGGCCGAGCTAATGTTAATGGTGGTATCCTTTTGGGATGACCAAACTAATAATGTTAATGATGGTATCCTTTGGGATGGCCGAGCTAATGTTAATGATGGTATCCTTTTGGGATGACCAAGTTAATAATGTTAATGATGGTATCCTTTGGGATGGCCGAGCTAATGTTAATGGTGGTATCCTTGGGAGACCAAGCTAATGATGTTAATGAAGGAATGTATTGCCTTCATGCAAAGGTTGCCTATATCTTTGGCATATAAAATCCCCAAAGTAAATGTGATAATGGTATGGATCCAAGTCTAAAAATTAAAAGTAATGTGAAGTGTAAAGAAGCGAAGAGAAAGAAAGTAAAGTGAAAACTAGTAATAAGTACGAATGTTATGTCGAAAGTGTATAAGTAGGACGATTTATGATTTCCTTGATTAAATGAATTGGGACGCCTTTTCATTTAATTAAAGAAATTGTGAATCTCCGAACCATGAGTTTATGTTTCTTGATTTACATAGACTGGGACTCCTTTCCATGTAAATGAGGAAATATAAATGCGTTGGCTTATGTGTTCTCGACATGGCGTGAGTAAGGTAAAAAGGGTGGAAAACAAAAGCCTAGAATTAGTTAGAAGTCTTAAGAACTAAGATAGGTGGGATATAATTAGAATGAGACTTTAAATTGAGACATTAAGTGAAACCAATCGTTTAAGTGTCTTAAGTATGACTTGGAAAGATTAAGAATTTGTAATGATATTATAATGTACCTTGAGGAGTGGTACAAAATGTGAATAATGATAGTAATGGATGATAACCTTTATTGGCACCCTTGTGTGTAAAAGCTACGATGTAAATTAAAGTTTGACTTTATGAAGTAAAAATAACTTAAGATTTCCCAAGTGAACCTTAAAACTTGGCGAAAATCCTTAAAGGAAATAGAAAAGAAAAGGAGTTATAGCAAAATGTTTAAGCGGATAATAGAATCACTATGGTAGAATTAAAATGCTAAGTTCTATAGGTTAACGTATGACTTATGTAAAGTCAAAACGGCATAAATTTTTTCAAGTAACGCATAGTCCTTGATTAAAAAGTTAAGTATAGCATGTAAGAATGTGATGTGATGGAAATGAGGTTGGCAAATGGTACAATGATTATACTAAATGTGTCTTGTTTGATATAATGACCTTAGTAAAAGTTGTACGCTCTTAGAAAGTTAAATGAGAAGTAGAGTGGATTAAGGATTTTGATATGTATTGCTTAATGTTGCAAGATCACTTAGATCGTTACAGCGGAATGTCTGATTGAGAGTGTTCTTAGTCTTTGAGAATGGGAATAAGATGTGACTAAGTCAAGGTTAGTTTAAATAAGAGATTTCGGGGACGAAATCTAAACAAGGAGTAGAATTATAACACCCTGAAACCGGGCCTAAGCCTTTTATTACAAGAATGCAATTTGACTAAGTTGACTATGACTTTCATAAGATTTAAGGACTTACAGGATTGGTTAGTCAACCCGAATAGTCAAATTAATAGTCAAAGTTTATGTAAATGGTTATACAAAATATGATGTGTCATAATTATAAGAAAGCTGGACTTAAAGGACTAATGTTGTCAAGTTGTAAGTATGTTATAAAGTTAGTGTGGCCAAAATGAGAAGAATAGCACTTAAGGGACCTAATGTGCCAATTAGGCAAACTTTCAACTAACAAATATCTAGATACTTCTTATAGCATCAAAATGGTTCCAGGATTTTCTATGTGTGTGTACTATATCGCTTAAATAAGAGAGGAGGGAAAACCCATAAAGTCTTAATGATCAATGGAAGAAAGATTAGTGTTTAGATTCAAGTAATGAATCCCTTTCCATGTCCATATGCAAGTAAGTAATCCATATTTATATTTAATTGAAGAATTAAGATTTAGGGTTTATATACCCAATTTGGGGGAATTGGGTAAATGGTGTTTTGAAGCTAATTAAAGATTATAGAAATTATGAGATGATTATATTGGGTGTAAGTTAATAATTTAATAGGGTTAATTATTATATAATCATTGGATGGTTATGTGATAATTACAGGTGTTTAAAGAGGATCCATGGTTATAGTAATCATAGTTTAGTAACTTGATTATGTGTTTATGATAATAGTGATTTGGCCTAGATTGCAAGGGTGGAGATGATGATGTGCTTGGTTTCATTAGCTTGGGATCAAGGTAAGTAAACCGGTCATTATATGTTTTATATGATTCTCTACATTATATGTTATGTGATTTTGTTATGCTAAGGAATGGGGTAATTGAATATATGTTTATGTAAAGTGGGGTTGAGACTAGTTTGGCTTAACTAGTCATGAAGGATAGGCAAGGTGGATTAGGCTAAGGTATGTTAATGTTGACCCATATAAAATGTTTTACTTAAGTGAATCAAGGTATGTGTTACTGTTTAATGATTTGCAATGGTTAATGAGTTATGATGTATAATGTACGAATGTCTATGATAACATGTTATGAACGCTTTACTTACTAAGCCTTGTGCTTACGGTTTAAGATGTTAATGTTTTGTAGGGTTAAACGTGAAGGGAAGGTAAAGCTTGAAAATAAGGCTTAAGGATTCTAATGAGGAAGTTAAGAAGGTTGGTAAGAAAGTAGGAGCTTAGGTAGATACCGAGCTCAAGTCAATGTTGTACCTCCCGGAAGTCTAAAATGGTTTGGAAATGTGTCGTCAAGTTTCAAAGTATATGTCATGGTCTTTGAAGTAATTGGGTCGTCAAACGGTATATTATAACATGGTCTTAGTGTTTATGGTCATGTTTAAAGAGGTGTTTGGAATAATGTGTAATTATACCCATTTTGGGTTGTAAATGGGTTAATGATCATGAATATGATTTAATATGTTAAGTTAATACTTTTTGAAAGGTTTGAAGTAATTCGGATGTGGTAAAGGTTGTATGTATAGAAAATGGGTCAAAACGGGTATTTTACATAAAACCCGTCGTTTTGTAAAGTACCATTCCGAAGGTCAATTGGTTAATCTTTATGCATAAAAATGATATTTATGAGGCCTTAATAAATTCTGGAAATTTTGGTGTCTTTCCGAGTAATAGATGTCATTTTAGGAAAATTGGTCAAAAGTATATAAAAGGGATATCTGCGAGAAAATGGGTGTTTGGGACAAGGTCTTTTAACCCATTTTGGGTCAAACAGGTCAAGAATATTTGTAAAACAATGTATATAGTTAAGTGTTTGTAAAGTGGTTAAAATAGTTGGAGAACTAGTTGGAGAACTAGTGGAGAACTAGTGAAGAACTAATTTGGAGAACTAGTTTGGAGAACTAGTTGGAGAACTAGTCGAAGTCAATTTTCGAAAAATCATATCTTTTTAACCGTAAGTCGTCACGGGTCGTGCCACCCGTCACTTCGAAGGTAATTGAGTCTAGTTTCAGGTAAAAATACTTTCAAGGGTCAGTTTGTTACATAATTATATCAGTTCAACGATTAGAAACAGCAGGTCAGTTTTAAGTCAAATCGTTTCCGCGTAAAAGTTTAAATTTCAATGATTTTAAGTCGTGTCGTTCACGGGGTGTAACAACATCATCCCCAAATCCAAGCCAATTGCAATGAATGTCTACAGGGGAGTAGACAAGAGGGAATTTGAGGTTCATGATCCTTCAAAGTTCACTGACTTTGGGATAACTGAATTGGATGAACTTGGTCCTATCATTGAGAAGAAGAAAAATCTAGTTGTCAAAGACCTGATGAAATCTCTAAGCAAAAGATATGAAAGACTGAGGAATGCGCCCACTGAGCTTGGAATACAATATGCTCTCCCTGAAGCTCAAGGTACTCAACCCCAATCATCCCATGGAAAGAGAAAAAGAATTGAATCTGAGCCTGAAGCCAAGGTCCCTAGATACGATTGCAACAGAGAGCTTCCTGAAGGAGTGAGGTTTGTGAACAACATGGTTATCGAAGAGCCTGAAAGAGGACTCTTCTTCATTGATGTCTATGGAAACCCTGCATTACAGAGATGGAGCGATATTAATCAGACTGGTGTTGCCACAATGGTAAGTTACTTGATGGTGGCATCTCAAATCAAGTCCCCTGAAAACATCAAGTTATGCACTGACCTGAATGCAAAGATAAGAGACCATCCTGACAAAGAAACTCTCCTTGCAAAGAAGCTAAAGCTTGAAGCACTGGGTATCCATATTGTATGACATCACTGCAACATCTATCAGTTTATCTTTTGTATTAGTTGTTAGAAACTTGTAATGACTATGAATAAACGATGTATTTTTGTTAGATCAGTATTCCTTATTATGCTTGCTAGTACATTCAGTGTAAGGAGAAGCCTCTTGCTCACTTACACTGATCAAAACACTTAGGCTATTTGTATATCCAAATAGGGGGAGACTGTTGGGTTCAGGGTTCACTGAATACCCAAATCCCTTAATTCTATGATTTGAATAGAAAATACCCTAAGTGTTTATAACCTTAAACACTAACAAGTCACTAAGCACATAGCCACTCAGTGAGTCATCTTCAGGATGCTCAGTACGAGACGAAGAAGAAAAGTTGTTAATACAAATAAGCCGTAAAAACGTTTATTTATATTTTACGATCTTCTAATGTTTTGTCGATAACAAACGTAAAATCATTTTAACGAAACAAATAGAATACGTAAATAGTTTGAGTTAATAGTTTCCTAACACACTTACGTTTTCACATAAAACACTAAAACAAATATAAGTGATTTATGATTTAGATATATATGTACAACAACTAGTGTTTACATATTGGGTTAGCATATACTTAAACTAAGTATACTAAAATGGGTAAAACAAGTATATACTAAAATGGGTAAAACAAGTATATACTAAATGGGTAAAACTAGCAAATGGTATTGACCCATAACCCATGGTTTTATATATACCACTTAACCAAGTTCATTGTATCCTTAAGATACATTGTATCTAGAAAAAAACCATGGATCAACCCATAACCCATGACCCATGACCCATAACCAAAAATACCCATGGGCAAAGAGGGCGTTCCACGGATCCACAGCTTTGTGCTAGCCGGATCCCTTGTGGTAGGGATCCGGGAACGAGAAAAATTTCCTCTATAAATAGAGAGTCATTTCTTCCTTTCTACTCACTACTTTACACACATACTTCCCAAGTATTATAACCTCAACCTCGGATCCAAGTGATCTATGTAGTTTGTCTTTTGTTTTGTGTGATCTTCTAGGTTCCTCTTAAAGGCGAGATCACCACTTCTTGAAGACAAGCAAGCTCAAGTCCATGAGTTGCTATGTTTCGTCATCATCAAGACAACTAAGGTTCTCTTGTTGATAGTTCTTTCTTTCTCCATAGATGTTGGGTTGAAGGCATTAGTGAAGGATGCCGAAAGTGTCAAGATGAAAGCATTAGTGAATGGTGCTTATCTTCCGTGTCAAAGCATTAGTGAAGAATGCTAAAGGTGTCAAGACGAAGGCATTAGTGAAGGGTGCCAAGCGTTGTGTCAAAGGCATTAGTGAAGGATGCCGAAGAATCAAATCAAGTAGCATTTGGGAAGAATGTCTAGGTCATTATAATCGATGAGGTGCATCGTTATACATATAAGTATTGTTTATTTCAAGGATGGCGATATCCTTGATGGTGTTGTAACAAGGTGGATCTCTTTGATATTAGGTGTTGTGTGTGAAGGGTAGTAGTTCCTCCATAGTAATGGAACTAGGTGCTTAGCCTAGTACCTAATAAAGGGTAGGCGACGTTGTGATAGGATTAGTTCTCCTTGGTGTGAAAGAACTCGGTGGTTAGCCTAGCACCGTATAAAGGGTAGGCGACGTTGTGTTAGGTGTGGTTCGCCTTGTTGTGAAGGAACTCGGTATTTAGCTTTGTACTGGGAAAAGGTTAAGCGGCGTTGTGAAGGCTTCTCCGCCATGAGGAGTTGGTGTAGTGCTTACGAACTCTCGAGTAGGTGACTCGGGGATTGGAGTAGGGCAAGGAAGGTGTCCTTGTAGGCGAACCACTATAAATACTTGTGTCGTGGTGATGTGCTTTACTCTTTATCTTTCATTACACGTTTATATATCTATCTATCAACGTCCAACATAAACAACTAAATAGATTGACATAAGTCTATCTAAATATTTAAAAGGAAGTTTTAAATTGGTAAAACTATTCAACCCCCTTCTAGTTTTCCACAAAAGTCTCTTCACTCGGTGGCGAAACTCAAGGGTGAAGGCGACTCAAGAAGAAGATGGTGGATTCGGTGGTGATGACAATAACTCATTGAATCCCAAAACTCCTCACCAACTATAATCACTGAAGACAAGACTGAAGATCAAAACTGAGGGCTAAGAATACTGAAGAATAGGCGGGACAAGGCGGGATAAGTTTGAACAGATAAGACGAAGTCCTTATCAACCTAAAGTCAAACTTTTCCTGAAACGCTAACAACCAGGATCAGTGTCATCACTGACAAGAAGAAAGCATCCCTGTATCTTACCCAATATAACCTTTGTAAATAGAGACAAAATACATCAGTATTTTGTCTTCTGTAACCATGTCACTTTGTCCTTTAGGATAGAGTCAAAAATCATACTTATATAAATAGCCATAAGGTAGGAGTTGAAGTTAAGCTTGTGCATTAACTGTGAAAAACACACACAAGCAACTTTCACTCCTCCAAATACGACTATGTCCCTGAGATAGCTCAGTGGTTCCTGATAGTTGTGCTTAGACTTAGCCTAAGCTTAGTGAGGAGTGCTAGCCCATACTTGTCATTCAATCCCAAGTGCTGTTCCGCAATCACTTGGGTAATATATTCTTTTTGATTCGTTTTAATAAAGAATATAAACGTTGAAAAACCCTTTATGTTTTATCATGTTAAAAATGATTTTAAACTGTTTTACTTCAGTCATGGATCACACTTAGTATTAATAACTGTTTTTGCTATCTGTGATACGGGAGTAACACACTGAAATAAAAAACTATGTGTTCATTCAAATTCAAATTACAAACTTTTAGTAGTTCACCTTGGTTTGTCACACGTTCCATCAGATGCCACAACTTTGAACGCATGAGTCCATTCATGCTTTATTTATAATATTCTATGGGAACACTAAATAAGCATGTAATAAATAGTTTTATGTTTTCTTATGTGAAGTAAATCAAGTGGCTAGTTATTTTATTAGGTGATCAAGTAAGGCTTTTATCATTTAATAAGTACCTAGAACGAGTTGGGTCATTAAAAATAATACCATGGGTGTCCTTGGTTGCTTGTGGTCAAGGGTACAAATGGAGAAGCAAAACCATAGTGTTGGACTGTTGGTTACGTTATGTATCAGTTTGTCGAATCGTAACTCGTAGTAGATAAAAAATATTTTAAACGCCAAAAATGGTTTAAATAAACTTTTAAAATGAATTAGTTCGTGTTTAGGATTAATTAGTGACTTGGAGAATTACGGGTTTTTACAACTGTGACCGGTGTTGGGGTCGTGACTTCGATGGGAGAGTCCTCACGAGCGGTGTTTTGATAAAAAAAAGTCTTCAAATTGAGGTTCATACATATCTTCATTTTGAAATGAAGAAATGAGATATGGGTTGGTGCGTATGTTGTTGTGATGATGAACTACCCATTTGGGTTTATGAGACGTAGTCGGGGTTATCGAATGGGAACGTGATTTGTTGTGACGATAATTGGTAAACGCGTTTTGTTGTTGTTGTTGTTGTGATAATTGGTTAAAAGTGTGTTGTTGTAGGTATGGGTTTCGATATGGGTTGTTTGGGTAAGTTTGGTTATAATAGTATGCTTGTGGTCGTAAGTTTATTTGTTGGTTTGACGAGAGAGTATTTCTGAGATTAAACGTTCCTTCGGGTGTCAGGGGATTGCTTCGGGTATTATTTCATTGGTTATGCTTGGTGATTCGGGGAGTATTTTCTTAAGACATTTTTGTATAAAATTGTGAAGTAAAAGCGTTTAAAGTATAAGAGCATAAAATGGTGAAGTTGTGTTCAAAAAATGGTGAAGTTTAATAGAATTTATAAGTAAAAAATAGGGTAGTGGGGTTTTATTATTATTATTATTATTATTATTATTATTATTATTATTATTATTATTATTATTATTATTATTATTATTATTTGAATAATGAAATACCCGCACTTCATCATCATTATTATTATTATTATTATTATTATTATTATTATTATTATTAGAAATACACCGGTGGTCCCTAAAATTGGCAAGGTGCATCATGATGGGACAAAACTCGGCCTTTTCATCGCCACAGGTCCAAAACATGGCCTTTAAATGCCAGATTAGTCCTTTGACAAAGTCAAATTCTGAATTTTGTTTTGTAGTCGAGGGTATTTTAGTCCATACACATTTATACTTTTATAACACATTTATATTTTACCCCTTCATCTTTCATCCTCATCATCATCTCCCCAACATTCATCATTCATCACGGTCTAAAATAATTGATGCATCATTCATCTTTCATTGCAAAAAGTTACATTTATGACTGAACACATTCTTGACACTTGATCGATTAGTCCAACTCCTCCATTTTGGTAGTGTTTTGACTTCAACAATTATGTGGGAATTAATGCAAGAAGACCACTTTGACGATTTCCCATTATAGTCAATCTGTTTCCTTTCATGACATCCGAATTGATCGAGCATGGTCAAGGTAAGTCGACATTCATAATTACTCATTCTCCACTTATATGATAAACATAAACTTGTCGATCATAATTATTAAGCAATTTATTTGTTATTAGGTTCTTAAAGAGGTAGGAGAAGATATTTCTTATGTGAAAATTTTTAACGACGGGTCTTGGGAATCGCCTACGAAAGTCAAGAGAATCGGAGAAACCGAAGATGCACCGATCTTGAACCAGAAACTTATGTTCAAGGCGTGGATGATATTATGGACCTCACTGAAAATGATAATGTAGTGGATAAAGCGAGAAAGATATTGACAAGAAACCTTCGCCGGTGGCGAATCTAGTGCGTGAACAAAACACGGACCACATATGGAAGATGGGTTTTGAATGATCTATTCAATGGGACTTCAGGCACTAGGACGAACAATAGTAGATCCGATGTTAGTGAGGTTGTTCAAAGAAACCGATGTTCAACTCCATAACCTAGGTCGAAACACAAAGTCAAAGTCAAATACTTTACGACAATATGCGACAACAAAAAGCGACAACTCGACCAATAATGGTGGTTTGTATACGAGATACCAAAGCGGGTAACAAGAACACACTGATGATGTTCGGGCACTTCCCCCAAAGTTACGCAGCGTGGCTAATGGTGCGAGACAACAACACTTATCGAGACCTCAATTAAATCAACATCAGTGTCCGTATGATGAGTTCTCGGGTAAGAGTATATATGAATTTTGAGTTGTGAGCATTTGGGCCAAAGTTCATGTAGTCATTTGTTCCTTATGTTGTGAGCATTTGGGTTATGTTCGGGTAAGAGTATATATATGATATGTGAAAACATTGAAACTTTTATACAATTGCGTTTATTAGTTATGTTATTCCACCAATACAACTCTTGAGCGGATCGAGAAGATGGTATACCGGTTCGGGATAGTCAAGAAATGAACACAAGCTAGAGATTTTGTACCCATAGGACCACAACTAGTGGTAGTGAACTAGTGATTACTACCCAATTATTTACTAATAGGTCCATCGGTTGAGTTTAATCTCAAATGGGTCAAATGATAGAGCATACTAAAGCCAAAATCTAGCTTGAGTGAAAGCGAAAAAGCTTAAAAAACTTAAAAGTAAACGGATGGTAGCTTCAACTTTGAAGTCTATTATACACTTTTCAACATTCAATCCTTTCAGAAGCACGTGATGATTTAGGGAAGAATGCTATTGACAAAGAAGTTGTGAAAAAGGTGAGTGAATAATTCAAATTATAATCCTCGTAAAACAGTGCAACATTGAACTAAACACACATGTTAACAAAAAATTTTGGTTATCATAAAATGCCTAATGTGTCCTTGATAATGACTTATGTAAGGATGAATCGGGTGGAATAGGTAATTATTACACGAAAATGCACGAGGAAGGAGATATCCTCGAACAATTCTTTCATCCCAAAGATTGCAATGTTTGACTATACATATAATTTAATTGTTGTACAAATGATATGACTGTGATCAACCGAGATCACATGAATGATGAATGTTTTATTATTATTATTATTACAAACTCAGCGGTGTATTTTAGGATACATTTAAAGGTGGGCCCACTTTGTTTTCAAAATAACTAGGTGACTCGGTCACCATAACTGTTCAAATGCACTCATTCGCATGACTTGGTGCAACCGGCATGGGGTCGCGCGTGACCTTCTTGTCACCAAGTTTGATTCTCACGCCCTTCTCGGGCAATCTTAGACTTACTTTTTTGTCTAGTCTGTTTCTTGCTTCTTCAACTACAAATATCTAAAGTTAACTAATTACAAGACACTTACACTGATATTTTGCTATTCAAGATTTTTAAAGTGGTAACTAAATCAATGATACTTTCATGATTTTGTGTTGGTTTTTGCAAAAGTTGAATTGGGTGTTGTTTTCTTATAGTTTGGGTCTACGGATGCTTTTGGGATTTCAGTCTGTTCGTGTGGTGTCGTTGGATAGCAACAAAAGGTGTTGAGGTGACTTGAGCTTTTTATTTATTATACGTGTTAAAGGTTCGGTTTTTAGGGTTTTCTTTATGGTTTTATGGGTTTTGTGTAGTTTAGATGATTTGATTATGTCGGTGTCGATTAAGTTTGGTTTTTATGGTTACAAGAGAGTTGTTGAGTTTTACAATGAATGTGGAAGATCACAACCTGCATCTTATGCACTTGCAAAAGTGGTCGGTATGTACCTTTTTTTCTTTGCTAAATTAGGGTTAAATGAGGTTTTGTATTCAATGTGATGTTGAAAATTTAGTTCAATTAAGGGTCTTAAGTCACACTTGGTAATGAGTTTGGAAGTACATAATGTACACCTATCATGTCACTGATCACCCTGATTATGATAGTGGTAAAAGTGGAATTCAGGACGCTGATGGAATCAGAGTATACTCGTGAGTGAGTGACACTCTGATGAATCCATCAGGCTGATGAAGGTATAGTTCAAGTGTTCAACGAGCAATACTCTTAAATGAGTATGCTAAGCATGATTGTCAAAATCGCGATCCTGCTTGTAGGATCGTACGATCCTACACACAAAAAACGATTAGGATCTTAACAAGATCGTAATTCAGGCAGGATCGCATCATGATCGTAGGATCGCGCGTAGCATCGTATAAGATCGCCTATTATTTTTTTTTTTTTTATGGTTTTCATAAAGCTATTATTTTTCTTTGTTAATTAGTTGTCTTTTGCAAGATTAATGAGTGTAAAATCATTATGTTTTATGGACTATGTAGAAATAGTTTAGATGTGTTTTTTTGGGTTTATTATGAAAAACGATTTTGTGCTTTGTAAAATGTCATAAGCTTGTTTTTGAAGTAAACCATCTAGATACTTGACCCAATTTTGTTCGTAATTTATTTTATGTTACATATAAAAGCATGAATATCCATTCTAATTTAATTTATTTGGTCATCAAAAAAAAAAAATTCAGTAATATTCTCAGAATATTCTAATTTAATATATTTGGTCATCAAGAAAAAAAAATTGTGTTGCGCTCTATTATGAATTATGTCGTTTCATTTTCAGATATAATCATTTTATCTTTTTGCATTAATATATACATTGTAATAAAAAAGTTACAAAATCACGTGTCAATAAATTAACATTATTTTTTTGCATTAATCTAAGGGGGTGCTTGGTTGAAGTTAAGCAATGAAAAAGGGAAAGATAATGGGAATACTAAGGAATACAATGAGTATTACCTTTGCTATTGTTGTTGCTTGGTTCGGCCACCACCACCATATATATATATGAAATAAATTCAAGTAAAAGAATGAAAATGAGGGTATTGATTACCTTAGTCCACAAATTTTTGGGTAATGGTTGATTACTCAATACTGGGTATTGATTGCATTTCTTACCTCCAACCAAGCACTTTTAATCATTTTCTTTTCCATTCCCCACCCCCTTAACCCCCCAACCAGGCACCCCCTAAATATTATCAAGAAAAACCTATAATAAAAAACATTAAAACAAAAAGTAGGTGCACCGTGCACGTATGTAGTAACTTTGTGCAATTATGCACTGTAATATATCTAATATTCTACTACTACGGTACTTGAACATATAACTTTTTTCTTTTATCATCCATTTATATTCGTTAATCATATGAAATATTAGACTAAAATACACCGTTGGTCCCTAAACTTGGCTGGACGGATCGCGATGGGACAAAACTCGCCCTTTTCATCGCCACAAGTCCAAACCTTGGCCATTAAATGTTAGATTAGTCCTTGACCAATAACGTGGTTGTCAACGTCTCTTTTACATTAGTTATTGGAGGTATTATAGTCCATTCACATTTATAACTCAACTTAGTTAATTCTGAGAAACGCTTTACCGTATACCATCTTGATAGTTTTCCTCCTTCTTCACACAACCTCACACACACTTTAACAATGGCAGACAAGGAGCTTACTTGTACATATATAGCGATGAGATGGTAAAATATGAAGGAAAAATATGGGATACTTGGTTAAAGAAGATGAAATGTCGATGAAATGTTTGATGATTTATGCAGATTGCGAAAAGAAGCTCAGTGATGAAAGGTTAGTCGGGTTTTTGTATTTGTGTTATTACCATTTTAAGGGAGGAGCATAAATAACTCAATTTATTTGGCAATCCGAGCGATGTCGAGAATCATCAAAAGAGGGATTATAGCAAGCTAAAGGTATCTGACGATATGGTTGAGTATGCCATGGCTACTTATGGGAATAAGTGGGATATAGGAGATGACATTGCTGATGTGATACTTGAAGACTTGTGGGAAAAATATGGGAATAAGGAGTCTGAGAAAGGTTAGACTTTAGAGTTAACACATACAAGCTAAGAAAGTTGTAATGGGTGAACACTGATTCTTTCTGTTTTGTCTATCTTTCCAGATACTAACGTGAAAGGAAATGAAGTTGATGTCATCATTATTTAAGACACATCGATGATGAGTGTGGGAACATGTCTTCTAAGACCACTAATTTGATAGGTTCCACTTAGAAGCTTGAGGCGTCCAGGCTTCGCTCCCAAAGTTGTACTTGGTCTTGTGGCGGTAGTATGCTCCAACACAAATAGGAATGAGTGGTATGTGCCTCCCCTAAGGACCTCAAGTCTCCCCATGAATAAAAAGCCTCCCATAAAGAAGTTCACTTGTTATTTTTAGTTGTTGATGTAATGAAGATGTATATATTTTTGGTGATGATGGTTCTTGAAAGCGATACTTGTTAACATGTATATTTTGCTTCATATGGTGTAATTAGGTGGTGGTGTAGGTATATTTTGGATATGTTGTTTTCATTTTATGGTTTGCACTTGCATATCCAGTTTAGGTGGGTGCTTGGGAAAACCCATTTTGACTTATAAAGTCAACATAAACCAAAATATTAGAGGAACCACACCGAATTGTTAGTATTTAAAATCTCTTTTGTTTGACTTATAAAGTCAACAGATTCAAATTGTAACCAAAATTCAATTATTATAACAAAAGTAGCACACAAACATATCGGTTAAGCTACATTTAGGCGAAAGACAACATAGCATTTCTTGCTAGGAATTCACCGCTTTAAATGACTAGTATGTGATCCATTTGGTCTGTCGATTGCGGTTGGTTCAAGTGGTGTTTGTCTTGGGCGTTCTCATTTGGTCTTTCGATTGCGGGTGCTTCACGTGGTGTTTGGCTTAGGCGCTCTCACTTGCTATTTCGGTTGTGGGTGGTTCCTTGTCTTCTTCATCACTACCCGAGGATGCACCAACATTAGTAGGTGCAGAAATATGTAGACCCATCACATATCCACCACTATCTCCTGTGGTTGTGTTTTCCCTGGTAACACCATCGCTACCAGTATAAGATGTGTTTCCCCTTATCTCAAGGCACACTAGACAAACATACCACATGAAAGCTCTATAAGGTGGACGCCTAGCAAAAAAGGTCAATCCAGCCCTGTTTTCCCTTTGAACCCAACAGTCAATGCATATCATTTGACAACTATTTTCTACATCCATGGTGATAATATGTTGGTATGATAAACAATTGTTGACTTAAGATGTATTATATAACTAGAAGGGAGTTGTGGTTGTTGAACAAGTAGATAAGGAGTAAAGACAACATAAATTCTTACAAGCTAGTCAACTTTTGAAGTCAACAAAAAAAACAAAAACAAGTTCAAACATAATATTGTCGATATTACAAATGGCTAGAAGAGTAGAAGCTATAACCTTGGCCGGTGGAATTTGTGCCATTTAGGCGTGAATTTTATCCAAACACATATGGATGTCTTGGATATAAGTCTTCCACAGACACTCCATAGTAAGTCGCCTCATACTCTGCATCTTGAGCCAATTTTTCCTCTCCCATTCCCTTGATTCTTTTGTACATTCTCTCCTTTTCCAAAAAGCTGGCTGGAATGCTTCTTCATCCAACACGGATCGCTCTTCATCTTCCTCCAAATTTGTGTTCTTCTTGCTCATAAAGAGCATCATAAAACTCTTGTTCCATAGTCTTCCTTATATCGTCTTCATCCATCCACTACAAAAGTAATACATTTGCACATCAACTAGAATGTAAACACACTAGAACAATCGTTATGCAAATGACAATTAAATGAATACATGTTGCCTTACGCCATCACAATGCCTTTTTCTACCTCGAACCTTAGTTTCCTTTGTTGGTTTTGGTACACGATCCTTTGTGACTAGACTTATTATGTCCAACAGTTTGACAATTGGAGCATTTAATGCATTTACGAGTTCTAGATTTACCCATTTTGACTCAATTTCTCCGAAAGGGTTGGGTTTATGTATTTGAATTCAAATTTGTGGTAAAATGTGAGAATAAAGTGCTTGCTATAAGTTAATGCAAGGCAGGATAGGGACTAAAACACATGTCCCCTATACTCTAAATCTGTTTGACCAAGGACCATAGTAATACCAACACCCAATACAATAAAAAGCGATATAACAACTCTCTTGAGCGAATACAACAATTAACAACATAATTAACAAATTAAAACACTAGAACATAACATATATATTCATTAACTTCATATTAAACATTAAATATTCGGTACATATTTTCCAAAAAAATAAAGGAAAACATAACCATAGCATTTCCTTCTCAACACTTCCTAAGATCATCAAGGAAGTTGTTCTGTCACACACATGAGTGTATCGACAGATCATCCTCCTTATCTCCAACGCCTTCAAGACATTAGCCTTTGCATGTTGCGAAGATCTTCGATAACCTTGTAGTCCATCACCGTAGTTGAAAGCCTTGATCTCGGAGATGTATTCTTGGGTTTCCTTAGTACCCGAATCAAGTCGATCAAAGTGTTTTGGAGTCCTTTAGCAATTTTGATGTCCTTATCGTTTCTCTCGATAAAGAGAAATCGAGTCAAACATGTAGTCAGAGTTCGAAGCTTTGGCGAGTTCTTCAAGTAGTGGGAAGTCAGCCATTGGGAGGTTGTTGAGATTTTCTTAGGATATGTTTCTTGTGATTGTTGGTATGCAATTGGTATAGTGTATTAACCAATAAATACCAAAAACAACTGGACGTTCCAAATACATGGACTAATTGTGAAGTTAGTAAACACAGAAAAAGTCAAGTTTGTGTGATAAAAATACGAGAATTTTAAGTGCAAAAAGCAAGCTAGCGGCCAAATTGAGGGACCAAGTGTGACATTTTAAACCTCTTGCCACTGCAACTTGACCTTTTGCCTTCCTTGATACGCTTATACACAATTAATGTGTTGGGAATCACCAAAAGAACCCAACTAACAAGATCCGAAACCATAAACACTATCATAATAACCCGACCCAATTAACAAAACCCAATCAAAGCGAAACCTAACATACATCCACACTTACGTCTTGAAACACGCATCTAGTCAAGCCCATTCTTAAAAAACAAAAAGTAATAATGCGGGACATAAGCATATTCGTCTCCACTTTTAAGGATGTGAAGGAAGAAGAAGAAGGTGAGGTCTGTTCGAGAATCCACTATAATGAGGTTTTTGATTATAGCCCGCTCGGTATGAGCGAGGTTCATTAATTAATCGTATGTGCCTTTACGGTGATAGGGATATATTTAGTTCAAGCCTTGATAATGTGTTATCGATTAATGAACAAAAATGGGCGTTGTTTTTACGTGATCCTAAACAATCCCTAGAAAATGGTTTGCATTTGATTCATATTGATGTTGATGTTCATACTTTGTTTGGAATCATTTGAAACAAATGAGTCAATTGATATCTTCGTAGCCCACAAGCCCCAAAAGTTAGCACAATTTACTTAAAAACATCAGTTTTGAAGTTGTGGGTTGGGTAGAGCGGGATGCTAACTTTAGAATGCTTAATCAAACACCTTTTAGGACTAGGCGTCAATGGCGGGGATAGATAAGAAAAAATGCGGAGGTGGAACCGGGACACCAAGAGTGAAAGGTGGTGTAGTAATCAAAAGCGAAGAAGGGTTTGTAGCTAAAAAGGGACAAAATTAAAGGAAAAGAAAAGGAAAGATGGTTGATGAAGAGGAGGTTTGCCCGAAAAAAGGGAAAGAAGTTGTTCAAGAATTTAGCGAGGTTTAGATGGGAAGGGAAGGCCAAAATGGTTGAGTTTGCGGGGTTTGATGTTGAGAACTTGCTGATTTTGACTTGGAGGGAAGGTGAAAGGTTGGTGGTCTTCTGCGAGATGTTTCAAGCGGTGTTAAGACACCCGCTGAGCAAAGAAAGATTACAAGCTGCGTCCTAGCATTGTTAGCCCAAAGGCGACCCTAGGTGATGTTTTAGTGATGAATACCATGTCATGTGTTAAATTCCATTAATTGTAACACTACAGTTCATAACTTATATGTTTGTAGTTTGTATACTTGTTTTTGCGAGACAATTGGCGACAACATCATCAATTTAGGGCTAAAAGTTTTGTCGGTTCAGCAGTTTACGGATATCAATCACGGTTGTGTAGATCATTTGAAGATTGATGGTTGAGCGTTTTGAAGTTGGGCCCAAATTCATCTTTTATATTTTGTAACGAATCAATATATTAACATGTATCGAGACAATGACTCCGTAGTATCGGTTATGTTCCATTTCATCAAATCGTATATAGTTGGTATTATTAGTCAACTAGCTAAGTAGTTGATAATGTATAAATTGTTTGTTAATCCAGGTAAATTTACATGAGCTATTACTTTCTTTCTGGGTTGACTTTTATGAAGTCATACTTATGGTGAGGACTCGAGTACATCGATATTATTTGTTGAAACAATATCCCTTTTTGTTTGATGGAATAGTTCTTGAGTTAGAATTAACTAAGTTGAGTTATAAATGTGAATGGACTATAATACCCTCGATAACTAACGAGAAAAGAGCGTTGACAACCCGTTATTGGTCGAGGGACGAATCGACATTTAATGGCCAAGGTTTGGACCTATGGCGATGAAAAGGCGAGTTTTGTCCATCGCGATCCGTCACCGCCAAGTTTAGGGACCAACGGTGTATTTTAGTCGAAATATTATATAGAAATATAAAACTACAACCCTATCTGAGATATATACATTTTCATAGGATCTACGATCTCGATATGATCCTACGATTACGATCTTGCAAGAAAACGATCGTAGGTAGGATCACGTCACAGCGGCGATCTTAAGAGAACAACCTAATCGGGGGTAGTCTCATCAAAGGGTTTGCTAAGGAACAACCTCATCGAAGTAGTCCCATCAAATGGTTCATCTCTTATGTGGTGAACCTCTCGATTAGCTTCGAGAACAACCTTTAAACCTTTTAAGTGACAACGTTAGTGTGACAACGATTAATGTGTTTGAATATTTATCGCTTACACGTGATGAAAGTGTAAAAATAGCGGGAGGTATAAATATCTAATCACAATTAATGAAGTGTCAAATTATAACATGTGACAAGTTATCCGCACAGAGAGTATTCAATTATTAGGTGCATCCCTACGTTCAGATGTGTGCATCGCAGTTTATACTGTTTTGACCAAACCTGATGTGAGGGAAACACATCCCTAAACATACCCAATCATCAACCATCTTCAGTTCAGTTGTTGTTCACAGATCCAAACACTCACTCATCTTCCTGAAATCAAATCACACACATTGCGTGTAAGTCACTCCATTACATATTAATATATCCACTTGACTCACGTAAACTTAATCACTTGACTGAATTATAGCCACATTTTATGCTCTCGATTATGATGCAATTTTAATCTATACATATCCATACATGTAAATCAGATCAGATATTCAGATCTGGTTTTATTATTATCAGCACAAAAAAATTAAAAATGAAGGAATTAAGCTTAAAATCCCCAATTTTTATAAAAACATTAGGGTTTGCATTTGTAGCATTAGCTTTTTTCTACTTAGGTAAGCATTGGTCAGATGATACTTATCAGCAGTTAATATTTTTCAGTACTAATTCTGCTACTACTAGTGTTAATGTTAAGCCTCCTAGTGTTTCGGTTTCGCCTAATTTTAATAAAACTTTTGACGTTAAGTCGTTGATTAACGATACCACATTGCCTCCGGTTGAGGCGGCGGATGTTTTTCCGCCTCCTCCGCCGGTTGCGGTGCAGAGGTTGGGTGTGGTGGATGAGAATGGAGTGATGAGAGATGAGTTTGAGGTAGGTGAGTATGATCCGGATGTTGTTGAGAAGAGGGATAACGAGACGAGAGTGGTGGAAGGTGGGGGTAAGGTTAGGGTTGGGGTTGGGAAGTTTGAGATGTGTCCGGAGAGTATGAGGGAGTATATTCCGTGTTTGGATAATGTGGACGCGATTAAGGCGTTGGTGTCTACGGAGAAAGGGGAGAGGTTTGAGCGGCATTGTCCGGAGAAGGATAAGGGGTTGAGTTGTTTGGTGCCGCCTCCTAAGGGTTATAAAGCTCCCATCCCGTGGCCTACTAGTCGTGATGAGGTAAGCTTTTTCGTTGGATTTGAATATAATTATGTTTTTAGGAGTATGTGAAATAGAAATATAATACTTCGTATTAGAATGTATTAAAATGCTACACGAACTTGAAATTGGTTTAGAGCTGTGCGGGATCCGAACTAGATCAGTTGGGCTTTCTGCTATTGTAGTTTGTAGATATGGCATACAAAACAAATTATAGTTGTATGCAACAATAATAGCTATTAGAGAATCAGACTCATCACATCATTTTGGTAGTTGAATGCTGTCCTAGGGGGTGTTTGGGTTAGATTCTTATGCGGTTTATGAGCTTATTTGAATTTGGAATAGCTCATAAACCCACTTTCGGGCTTATGAGCTTATTAATTTGAGCTAATGGAATTAAATAAGCCGTAAGCTCAAGTTGATAACCTCATAAAGCGAAAAAAGTAAGCTTATCAACTTTTCCAAATCCAAATTAGCTCATAAGCTTGTTAAGTAAGCTAACCCAAACACCCCATAGATATCAAATGTACATTTTGTGTCCCTTTTATGACTTATTTTGTTTTGCATTTGAATACAGGTGTGGTACAGTAATGTTCCACCGCAAAGCTTGCTGAATATAAGGGTGGTCAAAATTGGATTACCGTTGACAAGGATAAATTTAAGTTTCCTGGAGGTGGTACGCAGTTCATTCATGGGGCAGACAAGTACATAGATCAGATTTCACAGGTATATAGAAGTTCTAGCAATGCTGATTTGTTCTGTTACGAAGTTAACTTTCTTTTTTAAGAAGTTAACAGCATGGTATCAGGTACCTATTTTCTTATGATGCTTGATTCGTCTTGGTAGATGATCCCTGAGATTGCATTTGGAAATCATACTCGGGTTGCATTAGATGTTGGATGTGGCGTGGCAAGTTTTGGCGCTTATCTGTTTTCAAGGAATGTACTCACTATGTCCGTAGCTCCGAAAGATGTACATGAGAACCAAATTCAGTTTGCACTAGAACGTGGTGTGCCTGCAATGGTGGCAGCTTTTGCAACTAGACGACTTTTATACCCGAGTCAGGCATTTGACTTGATTCATTGCTCAAGATGTAGAGTCAATTGGACTCGCGATGGTAAGTACCCTGCTTTTGTGAGTATGCTTTTCATGGTATTGATAGCTCCATTATTGCTGACTATGTAGAGTCAATTGAACTCCGAATTGGGCACACTTTAATTTTTCTCTCTTCCTTACATGTATTATACAATGAAGATGGGATTTTGCTCATTGAGGTCAACAGATTGCTAAGGGCAGGAGGATATTTTGCTTGGGCGGGCGCAACCAGTTTATAAACATGAACCACTTCTGGAAGAACAATGGGAAGGTAACTTTGTTAGTTTTCTGAGCGACTGTAGTTATAGTGGTAGCATATATAATTACAAACTTCTTTCCACAGTTTGGTTTTTTTTACCGTCTACTACTTCATCTAAAACCAATTTTGAGAAAATTGTGATTTTATTGCAAGTTTGCAACCAGTTTCATAGCAATGTTGACAAATTATTAGGTTCCTAAAGGCAAGTCAAATATCAGACCATAACTATACTATGAATTTCAAAATATAAGCCCCTTGGAATTTAGGAAGAGCTAAATCTCTGATGCATGCTGTAACATTCCATGATGGATGTCAAGTTGTGAAATTCTTGTTTCTTGCTAGCTTTTTTGTTTCATATTTTTGAAACATGCTCAGAGGCAAAGCATAAAAATATATCTCTTACCCTGTACCTACTTTTCTTCTCTCAGAGATGACCAACCTTACAACTCGTCTATGCTGGAATCTTGTGAAGAAAGAAGGATATATTGCAATATGGCAGAAGCCTCTTAACAACAGCTGTTATTTAAATCGTGAACCAGAGACCCTACCACCATTGTGTGATGAGAGCGACGACCCAGACGATGTTTGGTATGTTTCTATTCTCTGAATCATCTAAGTCATGTGGATTCTATGGTTTATGGTCTACTTTACAAGGTCATGTTGCGAATGCTCTTTAGAAGTCAATGCTTGTAAGGAGATGCGTCATAGAGTGATTTATTATATGGCAATATAGTGAGGGTTTTAGATCATTTCGCTAATTTGAAGTACAAATGTGGTGTCAATCAGTGTGTCTTTGGTTCTTAGCAATGACAGTAACATTCTTAGTATTATTGTGCATATTGACCTCTTTTTGATAGTCATGAGCTAGAGCCCCTATGTTATGGTGGCATCAAAAGCTAACCATTAGGTTCGTATTGCCAATTCAATTCATTTGCTTTCCCTTTCTTTGTACTGTTCAAATCTTGATCGTTGTGTGATTCCCCAGTGTTTGACCTACAGTAAATTGTTTAGACCTTTAATAGCAGAATATGTGATTATGTGCTGTTGCTTGTGGTTTTCTGTGATAACCTAAATATCTATCTCATCTGTTTTCTTTCTTATTATCAGCACTAGAATGTCAAGTAGAATATATGCTTCTGGTATTCTTGTAGACAATCTGTTCAATTCCTCTGCATTTCTCTTTATTTTAATCAATACACTAGTTAATGCATGTTGGTTATTTAGCACGTGTTTGAGAAGGAGCCCATGTGACCATGTCTAGTATATACTGTACGAGTAAGCGTGTCTATCTCTGCTTCAAAAACAAATATACCTCTAGTAGTAACAAATATATGAACTACACATTAATATAGTGCAATTAGTGTTATACCCTGAAATAAGATCTTGTAAGGATAAGCCAAGATGAATCTCGACATCATATGGTCATGTTTGATCAGAAGTGCCAAGTGTTGGCACAAAACCGATCAACTGATCTATTTCCAAATCTACATTTGCAACTGAAAGCAATACGCAATCAAGCAGATCATGAAAGATGCTAGAAGAAAATATTCCCTTAGTATGACTCTGTTATGGGCTGACTGGTTATGGTAGTTCCTCTTTGATACACAGCGATAATCCTTCAGGTTAATAACTGATCTACTAGTTCCTGTCATTGTACCTACTTGGGGATTCCGTATCTGTTTTTTCTTAGTTAAGCAGTTCTTTGCTACCTTTCATCTCAACAGAATTCTATTTTTTTTTTCATATTTCATGAAATACTTTAATCATTTTAAATTCAGGTATGTTGATTTGAAGCCATGTATTTCTCGACTTCCGGAGGATGGATCTGGAGCAAATATAAGCACATGGCCTGACCGACTAAGTAATCCTCCTGAGAGGCTTCAAAGCATAAAACTTGACGCCTATGTTTCCAGAAAGGATCTCTTCAAGGCAGAATCTAAATACTGGAAAGAAATAATAGATAGCTATGTACGAGCTCTACGTTGGGGGACTTACAAGCTTAGAAATGTGCTTGACATGAGAGCTGGCTATGGAGGGTCGGTATCTTCCATTCTTTCCGTGTTTTAGGACCTTTCTATAACTCGTATATAATACCAATTTTGTTTTGACAGTTTTGCAGCAGCCTTAATTGGGAATCAACTAGATTGTTGGGTTATGAACGTTGTTCCAGTTAGTGGTCCAAACACATTGCCTGTCATTTATGATCGTGGACTCCTAGGAGTTATGCATGATTGGTATAAAACCTTTATACCTATAATCATTGATAATTATATTTGATTTCATATACATGTTCCCATATTGATCACTCCAATTCACAGGTGTGAGCCATTCGATACATACCCAAGAACATATGATCTCCTTCACGCAGCTGGTCTGTTTTCAATTGAGCGAAAAAGGTACTTAACATAACTTTCATATAGTTTTCTTGGTAAAATGATCAAAATAGATGAAATATATTTTACTTCTGATAAATTGGCCAATGTTTATACAGCCACGAATTACGCAATTTTTTTTGGGGTGACTAAACTTTTTCTTTTTATGCGAAACTTTTCTCTTCATAATACCTGAAAAATGTAGCATGAAAAAACATTTTTAACAAACCAAATGTCGTTAATATTAGGAAAAAAAATGACTATTGTTTTCCTAAATTTATAGCTATTTTGGTGTAAATTTACTTTGCCATCTTGATAAATTTCCCATATGTTGAAGGGCCAAATGCTATGAGTAATCTCATATACTCGGTATTAGTTGATCTAAAATCTCCAGTTAATTCTTATTGACTTTAATCCTTTGACTGAATATTGTATAATCAGATGCAACGTTACTAGCATAATGCTCGAGATGGATAGAATTCTAAGACCTGGCGGACGTGTGAACATTCGTGATTCCATTTCTGTGATGGATGAACTTGAAGAGATAGGAAAGGCGATTGGGTGGCGTGTAGCGGTACGTGATACAGCTGAGGGCCCACATGCAAGTTATAGAGTTTTGACGTGTGACAAAAACCTGCGATAGGTCAGTCATCATATGTGAAATTTGTTTTTTTAATTTTTCAAGAGCAAACTGCTTCACGTTCCTGTATTCCAAAGAAAACTACAGAGGAAAGGTTCAGGCAAATTTACAATTTACAGTTTTTATAGTTGTAGCATAATGAGGTTTGTATATCATAGTCCAGTTCTCCCATTTTGTGTTTTGTAGTTATGTATAATTACATTTTCAAAAGGATTATTGATTCGAATGTTTAAAGCAAGTCTTTCTTTTTCTTTTTACGAGATTTTAAATAAGGTACGATAGCCAAATTCATCAGGTATCTGTGCCAACATTTATATCGATCAACGGCTTACTTTCTGCATAGCTGCGACTTATGTGAGGCCATGAGCTGAGGCGCTCAATAAGCATATTACAGTTGCAATATTAACACACTTCAATGAATCTTGCTAGCACCAAAGGCTAAATAAGCATGTTACAGTTACAGCTGGTTAATATCGGATGTTCTTTGGGTCAATCGATAGAATCTAAGCACCAATTGCTTAATTATAAAGCAAGATAAACTTGGTGCTATTGTAGGATACTACCATCAAAAATGGGTTAACCAAAAGTTAAAACCTTTCTGATTGTCTTGCAGTTTTTAACTAAACCAAATTAGTATGTTCAATACTGAAACTCCAGAAGATCAGCCAAAACCTTATGTGGAAGTCAATTTTTCATGTCTAGCTAGCTTTTTCCAAGTTACTATCGTTTCAACCAGCTGTTTCCCGTTAATCGGTTCAACAATCTACAGAGAATCAACATTAAAGTTTGAAAGACAGATTGATTTGAAAACTGAACAGGAATAGATGCTGCGTATGATTCAAAAAGCAGTCTTTGTTTGACGGTACCAATCGAACATTACAAAACATTATCTTCTCCGAAGATAATGTTGTTTCTTCGGTCTTCAAACCCGATATATCAAATATATTACGTAAATCATATTCTTATATTGTGGCTAGATCCATCACAAAGGAGAGATTCTAGGGATACCAAAGTCTTTAACATTACAAAAGGCATGTCAACTTTCATCGAGGAATATGATTTGTGGTAAGGATCGAAAGAACGAAAATTTTATTCTCAGCAAAGATATGTTGCAGTGACATAACACTACATGGAATAAATTGAGGGTTCCATTATTCCATATTTACCTCTCGTTACATAAAGGAGATAAAGAATATGTGACATCGTTTACACAAGATTAGATGTTATGGGCGTGGCCATCACCTTCGGAGGTGAGAGTCATGCGCCACCCTATGGAGGAGGAGGAGGAGCTCATGTGGCCAAAGGCAAAACTAGGGACGAAGGCGCCATCACCTCTCGGCATTTATCGGCATTTATTTTTTTTTTTTTTTTTTTTTTTTTAAGCGTATTTGGGTTGAGAGTTTGTGTGGTTATTTTGTGGGGTTTGTTTGAAATGTGGGGAATGGTTGAGGAGGAAATAATGTCTTTGAATAATGATGTGTGCCAAGGGTAGAAGGTGAGGAAGTGGTATTAAGAGATGACTATAACATCCGTCTAAGTTTAGGTATAAAGCCATTACAAAATAATGTATTTTTTCATAAACGAAGTTATAAAAATGTTTTAAATCCTTCTTTTTGCCATTTTCTATCATTCTTATTAATTCACTTAATGTTTTATTACATTATATAGAAGATCAAATATACAAGAAAGTTAACACCGACATGAAGGGGCTAACTCCATAGCAAAACAATAGGTTTCATTCGACAAACCAAAGTCGTATGAACTCATTTTATCATTCTTTGATCAACGTAATATAGTTTGATACATTTGAACCAATACAACATTGTTTTAAGATGATTGTATATACCTAAGCTTAAGTATATGGCGATGTATTCACTTTCTCTACATAAAATACAAATTCTTTAAAAGGTGAAGCGTTAGGATCATTTGGTTAGTGTATTAAGGATCTGCATTGAATGATCTCAAAATCCGTGCTCGAATAATGAGTGACCTATCTCAATCAATCTAAATATTTACGATTGGATGGATGATCTGGATTAAAACTTTTAAGCCGATGAAGAAATTCGAGCGGCAGTACATTGACACAAGATTGAAAATTCTTATCGTTAGGTAAAGGCCCATTGGTAGATAAAAATACACATTCTATATTCTATCTACGTGTTATTTTATAAGACCCACAAATAAATAATGTCAAAATGACATAAGAAATGCCAAGAATTTCCAACAACTGAGTTATTAGTTTAGTTGCTGTAGGATATTTTGGGAGACCCAAAACTCATAGATGATGATGACACCAAGTTATTTTTAGTTTCGTCAAATATCATGCCATAACAGATCAGTAAACATCTAGATGATAACTGATGATCCTTTTTATTAACATAAACACAAAGTGACTCGACTAAAATAAATCTAGAAAACTCATACATTGTCAACCATGTTTCTAGATTAAGAAAAATATCCAAGTATTTGACTAAAGTTAATAAAGAAAGTTGGAACTTATTAGAGCACTCCATTCTTCACGCCGAACGGCGTTAAACTAATCAAGCACGATAGCAGCGTTATTGCGTTATACCCGATGGGAGTCTGGGGACGCTTCGCCTTGGTTAGTCCCAGGCGTTAAGGGACTAGTAGCGTTATTAATTAAAAAAAAAAAAAAAAATTCATTTTACCCCCTAAACCATTTCAAATAAATTTTCACTTACACACTCAACTTATTCAAATTAATTTAAATTGTCTTTGGTCGATTACGGGGATAAATTGAATTCAATTTGAAATTTAAAAATCAAATCTGACGGGATTTATTCAAACTCAAAATCAACTCGCTTATATATATAACTCTACAGGACACTATCTATAACACACAACACACACAAGTTACATACACAACTTCACACACAAAATGTCTCATGAAGATTTTCTCGTGATTCCCAAGTGGGAAAAGTTTTGGAAACCGAACTTTCCAAATCGAATCACTTCTTGGGAAACCGACTTTCCATTTCTACAAGAACATGATGTTTACTCTACACCACCGGAAAATGTCTTTCCGGTGGGTTTGAAAACATCCGTACCTCCCAATTGTTCTCTCCACTCAGCATGAGCATTGCGGGTGGATTTTCAAACCACCGGCGGGTTAAGTGAGACTTCCTCAAGAATTGGAGCGAGATGAAGAAACCGTAAGGAGATTATGGAAGAAGCGAGGCACGTGAAGAGGCTTTGCACGCCCGTGAGTAAGCAAGCGGGAAAACTATTTCGACATAATGGAGTCGATCTTTAATGGGGAGTTTATTCTCCGCGTAGGTTTGATGGTTGGGACTGGATGATTCGTTTTTAAGTTTTAGTAGTTTATTTTCGTCGATTTGAAGTTTTTTTTTTTTTTTTTTTTTTTTTTTTTTTTTTTTTAATCTCGTGTTGTAATATGTTTTAGTTTTAATGAAATGTTTGTTTAGTTTAATAAATGAAGTGTTTGTTTTAGTTTAGGGTTGAAATTGAAAATATGAAATATTATTGGTGTTATGGTGTTATTGGGATGTTATGGATGAGAGTGTTTTTGGGATGTTAATGTTAAATGTTAAAAGGTCGATGTGGCGGCGTGGGCGATGTTATTGGTGTTATGGTGTTATGGATGAGTGCTCTTAGTGTTCTCTTAGTTGAAAATCAATTAATATAAAGAGCGATTTCATATTCCTCCTTTTGGTTAAATTTCAAATATCACGGCATGCATTAAAACATTATACATTATGCATTAAATACTTGCATTTTGGTATATATGAAATTAATCGAAAGTAGGGTGAAATATGAAATTAATCCTTAATATAATATGTTTTTTTTTTTTTTTTTAATCTCGTGTTGTAATATGTTTTTAGTTTTAATGAAATGTTTGTTTAGTTTAATAAATGAAGTGTTTGTTTTAGTTTAGGGTTGAAATTGAAAATATGAAATATTATTGGTGTTATGGTGTTATTGGGATGTTATGGATGAGAGTGTTTTTGGGATGTTAATGTTAAATGTTAAAGGCGATGTGGTACGGCGACGCGATGTTATTGGTGTTATGGTGTTATGGATGGGAGTGCTCTTGGTGTTCTCTTAGTTGAAAATCAATTAATATAAGGGCGATTTATATTTCACTCCTTTTAGTTGGAAATTTCAAATATCAAACACGCATTAAAAACATTATACATTATCATTAAATACTTGCATTTGGGTATATATAAATTAATCGTAGAAAGTAGGGTGAAATATGAAATTAATCCTTAATATAATGACTGAGTAAAGAAATAATATCAAAGTGCATGAACAGGGATGAATATGGTAAGGTGCGTTTGTTTCGTTAAGATGTTTTGGGTGCGATCATTACCACATCTTCTTTGGTAGAGAGTGAGTAGAAGGTCTAAATCTGAACGAAATAATGTTGTTTGTTTTTGTATAATTGTCCAGAATGATTTTAAGTCTCGTTTTTGCAATTTGTTTATTAAACTAACGCAATGCGATAATAAATAACTTATGTAAATATGAATCAAGACTTTTATCATAGATATAACATAGTTAATAAACAATCGGATATATTATATAAAGTTTACAAAAGCAGTAAGAGGCGATAAGACACGTCTCACTCTTCTTGAGTAAGATGTTACGTATCTGGCGGGTGCTACTCAAAAAAAAAACAAACAAGAAAAAGCGTCGCCCACCTCTTACTAGTAAGAAGTAAGGCTAGTAAGACTTTTTTTTTAAAAAACAAACACACCCTAAGTAAAAAAATTGAGTTGAAAATCCACACGGGATGAAAATTAAATCAATTGATATAAAGATCACAGTATACAAGTGGTTAGATCATCTCCAATACAGGGTGCAATACACACTTTAATACATTGACACATTCTGTCACATTAGGCCATTCACAAATCACAATGCATATATGTGGCATACTCCAAATGAAAGCTATTATACATACAATTCATTGAAACTCACAATTATATTAATTAAATAAGAAAACATCTCTCTCATTTCACGTGTGTTTTTAATGAATGGAGATGATTTGTCTACATTTGGTTGATTTGACACTCCAATGTACAACTCTATAAAGCGAAATTTATAAAGCGTACAACCTGTTCATCTGCGTGATGGGTGTGTCGATAAAAAGTGGAGTGTACAAATCATTTCCTTTAATGAATATGAAGAAAAACTATAAAATAACTAAATTTAGTACAAAAGTGGCAGCCAAATGAACTTTTGTAAGTTTATGGGTTGTAATGTGGTAAGTTGCAATGCTTAGGTGTCATTGTATTACACTTAAAAAAGAGACATGCATTGAGGATGCCCTTAGCATCTCATTATTCTATAAAAACTTTTATAATGCATTGAACTTTACACAACTTTCACATCACTATAAAATTATTCATTTTTTAATGTTACATTAATATAAAAATAAAAGAAAAGAGTAAGTGAATAATTTAAAATTAACAAATAATGTAAAAAAAAAGTAAGTGAATATTGTGGCCCACTATAATAAGTATATTTGATGTTTGTACAGAGAAGAACTCATTTTGTATGAACTAGTGAGGTGGAAGTTCTACAATGCATTAGACGCATAATTAATTCTATTATATCCATTGTAGATGCCGTTAGTAAAACAACAAAATCAAATATGTGTCTTCTTTTCTTGGATGAAATTTGCTAGACGTACGTGTCCGAAGGACCCACACCGAACAACAGACGGTGTACACGTCTGAAGGACACTTGTTGAAGAGCTAAGGACATCACTATGATAAATTTATAAAAAAAAGTTTATACATTTAAAACTCCATTAATTTATAAACATTTTCAAATTATAAACTTGTTTTCACTATAGATAAACCTATTCATATCATAAAACACTCTCAACACTCTCAAAATACATAAATTTTACACCTCTTCAAAATCCTACACCTATTCATGCCACATAGACTTGAAATGGTTTCTCACTATGGTACACAAATTCTTGAACCTCTTCAAAAGATTTTAGACATATTCTTGAAACACTATAGTGGATGCTCTAAGGGCGTGTATCCAATTACCCATGTACACCTCTTTACTCAGTAGTCCATTGCAAGAACCGGACTATGTCGCTTAATCAGATATTACGGATCGTGTTCCCGCATGACTTAGCACCTAGGTATAGCCCAGTGTGCTACTCCAAAGACATGATAGTTATGATGGTTAGGGTAGTATAAATACCTCCGTCTCATTTATTGTCGGACCAACTAACTTTTCACATACTTATTATCCGCCATATTATTAATCCGAGGCTAACACATGCTTTTACTTATGTAGGTGCTCAAGGAGGGCTTCATCTAGTCAGAAAGGACCTACAATACATGTTTTACCCGATGAGCAAACTGTCACTTCAACAAAATTCAATGATATAAAGATCACGGTGAAAGAAATATGTTAGTGCAAATATTACGATATTTAATCTATACATCTCGTTTGTTTTGATTGATGACAAACATGTAACTTGTAATACATAACGTAAAATGTACAAGTTATTACACGTTGATACTTAAGTCCTCTCACGGGTTCGTCATGTTTGTTATATGGCATTATGATCAAACACATTAACAAATCATTTAGAATGTTTAAAATACGTTTAGAGTCACTAAGTATTTTAATAGGTTAACCATTCTAAACCTCATTTTACATTTTGCAAACGAGGCTAACACATGACAAAATATATTTTATTTTACTACAAAAGGTAACTAGACATTTTATTGACTAGTTACATAATACATTTTATAAGTTTACCTTGATAAACTTTTTAATCTAAAAGGAATGCTTCATCCTGGAAGATCACGAATAAGGACCTGATCTTAGTAAGATTGGTAATACATGTTTTACCCGTACCAAATGTATAAAGCAAACCGCTCACTTTTGGCAACATTGTTTTCCCAAATTCAATGATATAAAGATCACGATCATGATCATAATGAAAGAAATACCAAGGAAATCTTGGAGATCTAGCCAGCAAGTTGAAGATCTATCACAAGAAGTTTAGAGAACTTGTGATCTTCATCATGAAGGCTTCCTATCAATGGAAGTTCATTTAGAATAGTTATTCATATCCATTAGTTGTCATGGTATGTGTAAACATCATTGCATCATACACCAAACTAAGTGTTTGTAAGTTCAAGAATGTTTTTTGATTGTGAGTTTAAGTAGAACCCCGTTAAACGATTGTAACATGAGA
The DNA here is from genome assembly GCA_022545495.1 of Chrysanthemum lavandulifolium. NCBI lineage: Eukaryota > Viridiplantae > Streptophyta > Magnoliopsida > Asterales > Asteraceae > Chrysanthemum > Chrysanthemum lavandulifolium. Next base: position 35,610,841 of record CM040245.1, on the reverse strand, counting down.
AGGAGCTTGTTGATTTAGTGAAACATATATTGTAGTATAGTGTGAGATAATTAGTTCATGCTTGATAGAGATACTTCGTTGAGGACTAAAGATGAAGAAACTAACATGAATAATTGTATCCATAATACAATCATGAACTTATTGAGGACTAAAGATGAGAAATAAATATTGTATCCATAATACAATCATGAACTAATAAATATTTTTCATAAAGATTTGCTAAACTATGTCGAATTTATTAAAAGGTTTATGAAATTGCCAGATCTTAGGGCATTTATAGTGGTGAACTTACTAAAAGGTTTATACAATTAATACTCAATTAATTTGTAAACCTTTCATATCAAAAACCTATTTGTACTATGGATAAACCTATTCATAAATCTTTCTCATATTACAAAACACCTTTAAGAAAATTAAACTTTAAACCTCTTTAAAATCCTAAACCTATTAATAACACATATGATTGAAATACATGCATGTCCACTATGGTTTATAATTTTTTAGACCTCTTCAAATTTTTATAAACCTTTTCACAAACTACCATAATGAATGCTCTTATAATGTCCTTAATTTATAAAACTCGTTATATTATGAACCTATGTTCACTATAAATAAAAGCTTTTGAGGTATATAAATTGTTCCAACATTAATTCATAAAACATTTCTTGAACCTCTCCGAAATCTTAAACATTTTCACGCCACTAAAGCATGAAATGGTTCTCACTATGGTACAAAAATTCTTGAACCTCTTCATAAGTATTATTCATAAGTATTAGACATATTTATTAAACATCAATATTGGATGCTCAAATACAATTAGTTACATGTTTGATATATGGAAATCAATAATGAAAGTGGGCTTAGTTTTTTATACTCGATATTTCAAACCGATTAATTTCAGGTCGGGTATTCTTTTGAATAGCCAGGAGTTGGCGGCACAGGTGAACCTTCGCGACCACAAGCAGGGGCAGAGCCAGGATTCGATGTTAGAGGGTGTTGCTCTAGTACAAATTAAGTAAATAAAATTTGTGTTCGATTAATACAAAGGATATTTTGTCAGGTTAGGGGGTGCTAAGCACCCACTAGTCATCTTCTTAAGTTCGTTCCTGGTCACAAGAGGATTAATTTTCTCTCATTTATATTCGAACCGTTAATTTTTGTTTTGAAAGACTGATATTCGTACTGCTGGGTCACCATTTTGGTTAATTGGAACTATTTGAAATGGTTAGTGGGATTGGTACACAACCTATAATACCCGAGTTCCATTCTTCAAACTTTAAATTTCTAAGTTTTGAAAAACAAACAATGATACAAGCCCACTAAGTGAATGATGATAAGCTCCTATATCTCATTACAAGTTTTTTTGTTAACTTAAATCCTTTTCTTTTTGAAACATATTAACTTAAATCTTTTGAGTAACATAAAAGCTTATAATTTTCTTAAATTAGAAGCTAATATGTTTTTTAAAAGGTGGTGATATTCACACCATTTTTTTTAATGCATGCATTATTATTTGTGAATTACAATATTGTACGATATAAAGCAGAATGTACAAATTAGAATCGTCATAAAAAAGTGATGTAAAGATTAATTCTTTTTTTAAATGCAACTGAATTATTTTACAGATTAAACAACAAATTTCAAACATGTGCTTATAACTTAGGGTCCACTATTCTTACATTTTTTTCTTTCTTTTTTTGTATGTAGATTGGATTAGGGGCAAGCATCAACAAGTGTTTCTGAGTCTTATTAACTTCACCACACTCTTTGCAAACTACATTCAAAACAAATATATTTACTTTGTCAATTCCCTCATTTGTTTCAAGCGTACATGTTGAAGTTTCACCTTCCGTAACTTGGTATTACAATTTACAATACACCCATTTTAGACGTCGCCGCAAAGCACGACTATAACTTACTCGTGTAGGGACGATCATGGTAAATAAGTTTAAGTCGACGACAATCCACAGGATGAATAATTGGAATCCAGCAAAGAGAGAGTGACGGCCGTGGGGTTTACGTGGCTGCACTTGATGCTGACTTGCTCCTTTATTCTGATTACGAGTTCAATGCTATCCATCCACATACGCACCATATTCGACACCTCAGCTCAGCTCGTCTTCATGGACCACATCATGACGTACTGCTTCTTCATGGAAATATACGACATCATGTAACATGACATGGGAGTTTTATCAATGGAGTAATGACATTAGTGGGTTTGAACTTTGGATCTAGACTTGCCCTTTTGATGAAAAGCTAAAGCACGCTTTGATTGACTTTTATAAACATGGTTGGAAAGTGGTACGTAGCTATATGAGTATTGAGTAATATATAGCATGCATGTGAAACCATATACACGTAATAATATCAAACATGGCCCTAGCTACTAAATTCGATCATGTTAACTAAGTGCATGTATATTGATATGTTGCGTGTCAGGTGGTTGGAAATAAGTACAACGAGAGACAAATTTAAAAACGATGTATAAGTTTGGTAACTGATTGCGCAACAAGCAAGCAAAGGGAGTTGTCTTGACATAAATATGTCTAATAATGGTATGTTAAGAAGCAGCATCAGTTCAAGAATTGTGTAACGAAATTAAGTTATTTGATAAGAGAGATCAAAAACTTAAGTCATCCCGTTAATATTTATAAAGCTTTAAAAATTTGATATTTCATATCATATCAATATATTATGAACTTTTTGTGGTAATAAACATATCTTCACTGCACATACAAATTTTTTATAGCTTTGTATCTTGAGACTATAAAAGATCTAAAGTTTAAGACTTTTTTCATATCACGTAGACATGAAATGAAAATCCATTACGATCGAAATGAAACATAAATTTTTTCAACAATCATAAATTTATGTGTGTTGATACTCACACCATTTTTTACAGTATAATGTAAGTATAAAAAAATGGTGTGAGTATCAACGCTAAATTTATTCTTCAACCTCATGTAGTTGGATGCACCTAGGAATAAATTCTAGTTGGTCTATCTATTGTTCTAAAACAAAGATTAGAAAATTTGAAAGAAAATAAAATTAACGTACGCGAAAACATCAGAGAATAATAGTAGGTTGTCAAGATTGGGATCCTACTCATGATCGTTTTCGTCTTTGCAAGATCGTGATCGTAAGATCGGATCGGAATTTTAAGATCCTACTTTAATGTTATTTCTTAATAGTTTATGTAATTTTATACAAATCTACAAATTCTAATACATTATAACCACAAAATACTATAAATGTTTCATATAAATGTTGTCATAAATTATGATTATAAAACGTTTAAAAGATTAACACGTTGTTTTTAATTCTACAAACAAACAACCCATAAATTTGTAGTTTTTAACAGAATCCAGAAAAGAAATCGAATCGGATTAAATCGTAAGATCGTATGGTTAAGATCGGGATCCTATAAGATCTTAACCTTGCAAAGGGTCCTATAAGATCTTAACATTGCAAAGCTCCTATGTAGGATCCGAATCGTTTTTGCTTTGCAGTATCGTAAAATCGTAAGATCCTAATATCAAGATCAGGATCCTGACAACTATTTATAATACTATTATTATATACTACTGTAATCATTAACATTCCATATACTCAATATAACGAAGGTGTACGTTGTACCAATGGAAGAAACACACCTGGGAAAATGATGACTCAACGGTTTAAGCAATTTAAAAATAAAGTGAAAACTTTAATTAAGCCACGTACTGTCAACCATCTTATTTATTCGGTTTATTGTTATTTTTATATACTTTTTAATTTAAGCATCTAAAGTGTTCATATTCTTAACGAAAACACCAACCGTTAGCTAATTGACACTTGGAACCGATTAATAAAAAGATTAGCTAGTCGTCTTTTACGTCTCGCTACTTTTCCTAATCTTTGTTTATAAACATTCGGTCAACATTATTTTTAAATGTAAACACCAAAGCATTATGAACAACTTTTAATTAAAGGTCTAAAGAATTTTCTTATTGTCTGACCTTTCTACAACTTGAATATAATCATTCATCCACTTGTGATATACAACTACTTGCGTATGGTATTAAATTTGGTATACACCTTTATTAATCTTTAGATAAGAAGCAATCAAGTTTCATATGAAAAATCTTGTAAGCAAATCTAAAATGGTCCTCCAAATATAATTCATTTGATTCATGTCACTTTCACTTTTGCAATTTGCAATCACTCTTGCTATATGAATTATGTTGTTTTTGGACTATATCAAACACATAATTACTAACTCCAAATGAGATTAGATTCAAATCTAGAGACTAAAAGGTGTATTACTTCCCCAACTATACAATTATAATTGATATCGCTAATAATACATGGACCAATGTTAAGCAAACAACAGAAAACGCTTAATTTCCAAAAATAGCAATAAGAATGTAACAAAAAAACAATACTAGTATTATAGATTTCTTCTTAAATCAACCACCACCACGCTCACGTTATCAGTGCTTCGTCTAGCCAACGCTAATTTCGTTAAAAGTATCGAGGCGTCCGAGCACGCTTTGTCCGAGCTCTCACCGCGCGCCACGTTCAGCTCACTTCCTGGTGAACGTGGCGGCGATGGGACTTCTTGTGACCTTAGGCACATACGCGCCACACTACATGCAACATCGTTTGATACTACGTCCCATAGACCGTCACTTGCGAGGATAAGACACTCGTCCTCGGCTGTACGCTCCGTTACGGTTACTTCCGGTTCCGGGATCACGTACGGCTTCAAGTAGTTATCGCCTGAAAAATAATCAACATATAACATTTAGTACCAAGAAAACATATAATCAACTACTAGAACGTAAGTAATAAAACAGTAATAATTATATTTTTCTTATTCAGATGAGACTAAAGAACATACCAATTGCTCTCGACATGGCTAGAACGCCTAGAACTCGAGCACCATCCCAATAGATAACACGACCACCGGCTTCTTCGATTCTTTCGAGCTCGTCTGGTCGATCAGGCTATATATAATTGAAAACATATATGTTAGTGAACACATAAACTAATAGTCATCTATATGCACAATAGATATATATAACTATTATTACCTTATGATCTGTGGAAAGTGGAATAGCAACACCATTACGGCAAAGAACAGCACGCGAATCACCACAATTAGAAACAACAATCTTATCCTCACTCACAACAGCAACAACAGCAGTAGATCCAACTGCATCACACTGTGGTGTTTGAAGCTCACATCTACAATTCGAGCTAGAAGCTAAGCTGCTCCATTCGGTTACATCTTTATCCATTCGTGAAAAGCTTTTCACCATCGTTTCTTTCCATTCCATTGTTTCTTCACATTTCTCAACTTCTTCCTTGACTATTTCATGCATCCTGTCTTTGCACTTCATTGCCACCTAAAAAAACAAAAGAAAAAGATATAAGTCAGCTTTGCGTCGCTCAGATTCGTTTTATAATATTTTAACACTAAGGTTTGTTAAATTATTACATGTGAGCATCCATGGCCGTCATAGACACCGTAAAAGTGTAGATCATCGCGATCTCGGTTAACAAAAGCAGGTTTAACCGCAACAGCATCTTCCAAATCTCGTCTCCTTCCACAAACAACAGTTAGACCAAATCTAGAATTTTCCTTATCTGAAACATCTTCTACTATCGTCTCAGATGAAGTACCAACTAATTCGTCCCGCTTTATATCAACTGAATCGTGACACACTTTAGGTGTAGTCTCGGTACCACTGTATTGAACAGTGTCAACTTTACGTCTCTTACGTGTGGTTTCAGGTAAAGGCATGATAACATCAGATGCAGCAGCAGCCAAGAATTTAAGCTGTCGTATATCCATATCCATATCGATATCCATTCGACGTCTTTGACGACCATTTTTATGTTCGACTGACGTTGGTGTCTTTGTTTCACCAACAACACCACAACACATACCAGCCATCTTTGCAACAACTTTATTACGGAGTATTTGATAAAAATGTTCTTAATCAAATTTTCAAAATGAAAGATAAAAAATTATAATTGTGAGAAAGAGGATGGGGAAGAGAGCATAATATACCTGTTGGGAAGAGTGGTGGGGACGGGCAGCTGCCCGTCACATTCACGGGAAGACTCATCCGACATGTATAGTTGGTATGACGTAGATATCTCAACACATAAGATGTAATCTTAACCGTTGGTTTTTTAATAAAATCTATGCTGGTTATATCTTAAGTGTACACGTGTTGTTAATTATTTTTGGAGAGTTACGTGGTCCAATGAGAACATACCACGATTTTTGTTTATGGAAATAATAGTAAGTTGGCTTTTATGACACGAATGTGGTCCTATATTGTGGACTCCCGACCCGTTTTTTTTCCAATGAACTTTGATTCTCGAAATCTTGCCTCATTGAATTTATTTCTTTCAAATAATAAAGGTAGCAAAAATTCTTGAAAAAGAATGAAATGAGATATATACAAGCGATATTTCATTTATTTAATGAAGATTTTTTCCACATTTTATGGTAGTTATTTTAAAAGATTGTGTTCTTTGGAAAATGTTTAAAAAAATATACCCTCACCGTTTTAAAATATAAATCGATTTTAATTTTTCGAAACTTAAATATTTTTATTTGTGTTATATTATATTTGATTAAATTATACCGACGAAAGTATATTTAAAATTCACTTTATTTATATATTTTGCATCAAGTGTTATAAAATACAAACAAAAATATTTAAAATCAAAGTTTGATTCAAAAAGTCAAAATAAACTTATATTTTAGGATGAAGTGAGTATTATTTTATTTAATCTCATTGTTTGTTATAAGTGCAAAGACTATTCCTACAATATATTTTAACAGTTCGGTTATTTTAGCTTGTTTTGACAGGTTATTTTTATTTGGAGGGCTGAAGTGAAAGATGTGGGTATATATACATCCTCTCAGCCTAGGGTTTCATTCACCTGTCTGTTTCGTTTTTTGATACACTCTCAATATCATCTATGCCTCTCTCAAATCATTGATATTGTCTTGTGTTGTTCTAGGTTTTTATTGTTAATAGATCATCTTGATCTGTTAATTAGTCTTGTTGTATTTTATTAGTGTTGTGAGGGTTTGTAAATGTCTTGTGTATCTTTCTTCAATCGCATCCATTTGGGGACGGTTGGTTTCTTTTGTATTGGTTAGCACTCGTTAGAGGACTAATCTATTATAGCTTTTGTTAATAAAGAAAACATGTGAGGATGTTGGTTGAGTGTTAGTTAATAAAATAATCTGGTGGTTCTTGGTGCTGGATTTGGGTGATTGTGGGTTGAATTGAGTTCTTGTAAGCTTAATTGCTCGTGTGGAAAACTAGAAGGGGGGTTGAATAGTTTTACCGATTAAAACTTGATTTTAAACTATTTAGATCGACTTATGTCAATCTATTTAAACATGTGTGTTGGATGTTGATAGATAAGCATATAGATAAATAAAGCAAAGATAAAGAGTAAGAAGCACAAAACCACAACGCGAGTATTTATAGTGGTTCGGCCAAGGACACCTTCCTCGCTCTACTCCACCCTCGAGTCACCTACCGAGAGTTCAGTAATCACTACACATCACAAACTCCTTGTGGCGGATAAGCCTTCACAACGTCGCCTAATCTTTATCCGGTACAAGGCTAGACACCGGGTTCTTCCAGGAGGTAGAATCAAACCTATCACAACGTCACCTACACTTTATCCGGTACAAGGCTAGATACCGAGTTCCATTACAAAGGAGGAACTACTACCCAACACTACACAACACCTATCCCAAAGGAGATCCACTCCTTATGACAACATCAACAAGGATATCATTACCCAATACTAATCTATCTTGTACATCGACACACCATATCGAATGTACACCCTAAGCACCTTTCACTAATGCCTTTGACTTGACTTCTAGGCACCCTTCACTAATGCCTTCAACACGGACTTTTCGGCACCTTTCACTAATGCCTTTGACACGGACTTTTGGCACCCTTCACTAATGCCTTTGACACGGATCTTCGACACCTTTCACTAATGCCTTTGACTTGATCCTTTAGACATCTTTCACCTATGTTTTCAATACAACACTTCTAATGAGAAAAGAAAGAACTATCAACAAGATAACATCAGTAGTCTTGATGATGACGAAGCTTGGCAACCCATGGACTTGAGCTTGCTCGACTTCAAGAGGTGCTGATCTTGCCTTTAAGAGGAACCTAGAAAATCACACAAACACAAAACTACATAGAAAGATCCCTTGGATCTGAGGTTAGAGAGTTTACAACACTAAGAGTAAATGTGTGTGAAAGAGGTGAGTTACAATGAAGAAATGACTCACTATTTATATACAAAATATGCTACTGTTCCACGGATCCCTTGCTTGAAGGATCCGTCTAGTGTAATACTAGGGATCCGAGAGACGCTCCTCATTACCCATGGGTTATGGGTCATGGGTCATGGGTTATAGGTCATGGGTCCTAGACTTTGGACCATGGGTATCCAAGTAGATACAATGTATTTAGAAGATGCAATGCATCTAGTCAATGGGTTATGGGTTAGCTCCATGGGTCATGGATAATACCCATTATGACTTATGCATGATGTCATGCAATGGGTCATGGGTTATGGATTATGCTCCATGGGTATGGGTCATGGACTTTGGGTTTTACCCAACTACATTCAATGTATTAAGTCAATGGGTTAAATACTTAAACTTCTACCTATTCTATTACCCATTATAATACATACTAAGTATGTATATATCTACCCAATATGTAAGCACTAGTTGTTATACATATGCATTGCTAAATCATGAAAGAACTATTACTTGTTTAGTGTTTTTTATGAAAACGTAAGTGTGTTAGTAAACTATTGGCTCAAACCATTTACGTATATCATTTGTTTCGTTAAAATGATTTTACGTTTGTTATCGACAAAACATTAGAAGATCGTAAAATATAAATAAACGTTTTTATGGCTTATTTGTATTAACAATCTCCCCCTTTTCGTTGATGACAAAACATAAGATTATTTTAAGGAAAAACTAAAATTCGTAAAAGTGTGAATTGTAGTTTTACTCTCTTCTCCCCCTTTTTGTCGAAACAAAAAGAGCGTCGAAAAGAAACTAACACATTTGTTTTAAGAAAAACATGTGAAAAGAAAAAGATATGAAAAATAGAGAGTAAGGAAAGAGAAGTATTCTCGTCTTAGCTCCCCCTTGACGAGTCCATCCCTTTGTGAGGGCGTCAAGTAAATAGAAATACTAAGCTAGTGCATTGCAATTATGTTTGCATATGGTTTCGTTCTTTTTGACGAGCATGCTCCCCCTTGATGATTGCACCTTTGCAAGGAGGACATCAAGTAATGTAACCTAATTTGAAAGTCTTGCAAATGATTTTGCAATGTTTTGCTTTGACATGAAATTCCCCTTAGCTAAGGGTGTCAAAGTCTTCATGTGTATATTGAAAATATACAAAACAAAGGTTATAAAACAAGTATATAATGCATAATTTCCTGCAAATAAGACTCAAGTTAGTAATAAACAAGTCTTCTGTTGCACGGATCCCACGGTTCCTCTTTTGGAGGGATCCTTCTAAGCAAAACTGAGGGATCCGTCTGTCTGTAAGCTTAAGACAACAATGGTGATGTAAAAGTGATTGTGGAAAACTAGAAGGGGGGTTGAATAGTTTTGCCGATTTTAAGTTAGTTTCAAAAACTTTAGATTCGTTAATATGTGAGATCTTATGGATGTAGAGAAAGTATAGATCTAATGATAAAGCAAGTAAATAAAGTAAAGTTAAGGGATAGAAATGACACAACCGATTTATAGTGGTTCGGCTACAAGGACACCTTCTTTGCCCTACTCCACTCCCTGAGCCACCTACTCGAGAGTTCAAGCACTATATCAACAAACTCCTTCACTTGGCGGAGAAGCCTTCACAACGTTGCTTACACCTTTTTCTCGTACAAAAGCTAAATACCGAGTCCGTAACAAGGTGGACCAAACCAACACGACTATTACACAACAAATATGTGAAATATCAATACAAGATCTCCGCTATGTAAATCTTGCGGAGGAACAAATCAATCAAGGACCCCTTACTTGGATGACTTGTAGAATGCTCGTGATCTCGCCTTGAGAAGGACCCATGTGAGAATCACTAAAGAAAGAAAGAAGAACAACTCTAGATCAGTGATCTATATGTTAGAAGAGAATGAGAGTGTTTGAGAGATTTAGTAAGAAGAGGGTGAGTTAGAATGAAGAAATGGCTCTCTATTTATAGGCGATTTCGCCAATGTTCCGGATCCCACGGATCCCTCCCACTGGGATCCGCTCAGTGTAATCCTAGGGATTCGTGAGACGCTCATCTTTGCCCATGGGTTTTTGGTTATGGGTCATGGGTTATGGGTTGGTCGATGGGTTTTCCTAGATTCAATGTATCTAAATTATACATTGTATCTAGCCAACTAGGTATGGGTTATGATCCATGGGTTATGGTCCATGGGTTGTGGTTTTACCCATCCTAATAAACTATTACAACAAATAATTAATTACAACATTTTTGTATTAAAATGGCTATATGTAAATGCTTTACAAAATGACATGTATCCTTATAATTGTATTTTAAGATAACATTATATTTGTTATCAACAAAACACAAAGAGATCGCAAAATATTAATAAACGCTTTTACGATTTATTTGTATTAACAATCTCCCTTTTGATGATGACAAAAATAATGTTATGATGAGTAAAACTTAAAATAGATGTATGTTTTGAAAGCCCTTAAGTTTTACTTCTTCTCCCCTTTTGTCGAAAGAAAAGTTAACCTTCAAGAAATAAAAATGTGGAAAAATTAGTCCACGACGCTTACTCCCCTAGTTTGGGCGCCAGTGAAGAAAAATAAAAAAAATCCTACAAAGAGAAAGGTTAGTAACATGCTTAAATAATCTTGTGATTGACGACAATCAAGATTGGGAGCCAAGGTATGTAAACAAGGCCTTGTAATAAAACAACAAAGTGTAGTGGTATTTATGACACCTACAAGCATGTAAAAATAAGAACAAGACTTGTTGTTGAAAATGACTCAAAAAGAAAAAGTACTAAAAATAGAAGATAGTAATAATGATTCCTTCCATGCTTGCATAAGGTTATGGATGGAGGTTTGGATGAGTAATGGTATTGATGCGATCAAGGATGAGGTTGAGTATGAATCGCATTTCTTCCCTAACTTCTATTGCAATTTCTCTAGTGGATTGGCAATGTTCACAATGTAAGTGATGTGGGTAATAAGTACGAAAATCTTCCGGGTTGTTTTGATTTGTGACTTGCGGAAGTTGTGGTGGAAAAATAAGAAAATACGGATCAAAGTCCGGAATGATTGGAAGTGGTGGTGGAAAAGAACCTAGATGTTCTTGTAGTTTAATGAGAGCTAAAAGTGGTGATGTTTCAAGATCATTGAATATTGTGTTTGGAGAGGTTGGAGGTGTCAAAAAGGCTATTTCTTTTTGCTTTGGTTGTTGAGATCTTGTTGGAGTCGTAAGGAGTTCCAAAAGAGTGATTTTAGGTGGTGAGTAATTTGGTGTACTTGTTAGTGATGAAGGAGGTGCTATAATGGAAGCATCTTGTGGTGAGTTATTAGATGGTGATGAGCCATATGATGATGGTTTTCCTAAGCAACAAGATCGGATGTTAATCCGTGCGGATATCCTAGAGTTTGATTTTGGTATTTTGGAAGGTGGAAGTACAAAGGTTTGGGTTTCATGAAGATGATTGTTTGTACTAGGTGATTCATCTAAAGAGTTTGTGGATGACATGGTGTAGTTTGTTTGTGAAGATGAGATGGGTTATGCAAGCATTTTGGGAGTTCTATATATAGAAAACAAGGCATTGTAATGAATGTTGACCCAAATGTGGATTAAAATCTAATGATTAGATATGAATTTAAGGCATGTGATCATGAGAACACAAGCATTAAAGAACATACTCAAAAAATAAAACAAATGTGGATTTTTTCATCCAAAGTGAGAAAAATAGAAGGTAAAAGCGACACGTCTCACGGATCCCATGGATCCTTCCTCGAGGGATCCGTCCAAAGATAAAGGTGGGATCCGTGGGTCAGTGACCCGTGCAAAGACAAAATTTTTCTTTTGGGAACATTTTTGCCTAGTGTGCCGATACGCTTATGCGCCGCGTTCGGGTCAAAGGAACTTCCTTTTCGTCGACAAGTTTTTCAACACCCAGGCGGTGAACCTAATCGTTGTAGTGTAGTATTAGGGTAAGCCACGGTATTGATATCGTTCTCTGGGGAATAGGAATGCTAGTGAGAAGTTACTACGCTAAGGTTAAGGTTGAGGAAGATTATTTTTATCTTTTTATGTTTTTAGGAAATTGAAAAGTACGAATCTCGGTATTGGATTTGGGGGTTGGTATTTCACCGATTACTATACTATTATCTAATTATCTAAACTAAGGTGGTGGTAGTCTATTTCTAATTAATGTGTGCTCGTATGATAGTTTAAAGATGTGTTTACTTAGGTTTTACTACTCCTTAATTATCTCCTATTGATGGTTGAGTTGTCACGTCCTTATTCTTAGTTGCGTTGTGTGTCTAAAGTTGTAGGGTATCGTTTCTCCCTAACTATTTGAACTTACCAAAGGGCCTCGCCTACAAAACCCACTGGGATAATAAACTCTTACTCTAAGGCACTCTTTGGATGGTTTAGCTTACAACTACTCGTAATTATATTCTAAGGTTCACAAAGATGAATCAAGCATTAGTACACAACGAATGACCTATCGCATTACTAGATCATTAATCAACTAAGATAAGAAACAACCAATCAATATTCAATAATTAAGTTTCATATTCCTAGCAAACACACAAATAAATTAATGGGACATGGAGAACATGCAAGCATACACACAAATAATCAAAGACATAATTGAATTGATGAAGTAAATACTTATCTTGATGTAAGATAGGGTTTGAAACCCTAAAATCTTGTACAAGACACCCTTGGTTCGGTTTTAGGTTTTACTCCAAAAGACTCTCCTAAAAGCGAAAAATTCGGATTCTATATATAATATTACATATGCGACGGCCACCTTATGTTTTGTGACGCCTGTCGCCGTCATTAGGGTTTCATCTTGGCCACGTTAACCTTGCGACGGCCACCTTATGTCTCGTCTTGCCGTCCTCTTCGCCTTTCCGACGCCGTCTGGTTGCATCTAGGCCGCCCGAGTAGCAACGGCCTACTCTTTTAAAGCTCGACGTCGTCACTTGAAAATAGGGTTGTTGGCTTCAGATCGTCACAAAAATTCTTGCATGTTCGCGCCTTTTCGTCCAAATAAGTGCCATTCCAGATTTTGCCTTCAAGAGACCTAAAAGTGAAAAGGAACGATATTAAGCAATAACGGATACAAAAGTGATCAAATAAGGGCTTAAACGACCCTCAAAATGGTACCTTTAAAACCTTATCAAATATCCCTACACTTGTTATTTGCTTGTCATCAAGCAAATGTGCTTTTAGCCAATTAATTTATAAGTTGGGGTCATGAAGCATTGATTTAAAACGGTCCACAACACATATAAGCCCGCAAAAGTCATAACAAGCACGGAATTACATACTAGCACCTCACATGGGGTGTTTGGATACTACATCTCTCTCGGGTGTATATATGAAATATAACAAATAGAAATGGAAGATAAACACTCATTAACCGGTCCTAGTACATAGATTACCATAGGCTCGAGAATAGATCAAACCTCCATCGCTTTGGCGTAAGCACCTAGGAAAGACTATCAAAGAGGTCTTTTAAAGGGTTGTAATGTTAGGCTTACGGTAGGGAAACAAGGGTTTGGTGGGATAGGCTATTTAGTGGTGGCAAGTCAAAAATCTCTATGTTAAATGCATACGAAGAATGGCGTTGCTAAGCCAAGACTCGACACTCTAAAACTCTAGGTAACGGAAATAAACAAACATAAATTTAAATGATAGATGTAGGATGGTAGCCCGTATTTTTTGTTTTCTTTTTGTGTTTTTTTTTAACATTCTATTTTTTTCTTTTTCTCTTTTTCTATTTTTTTTCGATTTTTTTTTTCACACACTTTTACTCTACCATCCTCTACGGTAACATCAAAATGATAGGGATTTATAGGCACATCCCTACACTTGAGTTTTTATTACTCTAACACTAATTTGACCCGAATTGAAAAGATTAAAACACTTGGGGTACATTATTACGCAAACAAAGGGAATTTGAATTTAACGTTCCCTTCCCGTCATTTTTATAAACTTTAACTTTTCCCATGAATCCCAATCGTCCCAAAAATCAGATACAAAGGATATGACTCGACTTAGCAACTCATGCAAGCAACCGGATAATTGAACTAAGGGTTTAGGGTGATAACAAACATTTGCACTAAAAGTGAGTACATAAGGGGTAGGCTAAGGCGATTTTGGTGTATATTTGGGGTGGGGTGTAAACAAATGTTTTCATTGATATTCCGAAAACCGAAACATCACGAGAACCGCGAAAAGGATAGGCTCGAGGGGCTAACTAGGGTATCGTGTACTAAAGATGAGTACAACGCAAAGGGTGTGGGGAATTACTCAACCGATGTGGAAGAAGTAATTATATTACGGTATCAAACAAGGGTTATCCTAATGCCTCTTATCATTTAGTTATTCCTAACTACACAAGTGTAGTCTCACTTGCGATCTCGGAATGCATCACAAAACAAGTTCTAGAATCTAATATACTACCGGTTCACACTCTAAGCATTGAAGATGAATGCTTTTAATTCCTACTAATCTAAAGGCGATCCTCACATTTTGGGTGGAATTAGGGTGGTAAAGGGTTTTTGTGCTAGTCATATAACTTCCTATCCGTGAGACGCTTTTGTTAAGACTAATGGCCCACTCCTATATGTCATGAAAAATTTTAAATTTGGTGCCAAAATTACCCTAACCGACATTTTCTCATGGTTTATTACACAATCACAGTTGACAAAGCAAATAATCAAGGATAAGCATAGTTTCAAAGTTCCCATTTTATTTTCCTCCCTACACTTAAACCGAACATTGTCCCCAATGTTCCCGAAAGTATCAAAGTTATGATAAAAGAAGGTAATCAAAACGAAAGAAACTAATACTCCCCGATTAGCTAGGTAGATCCGTGTAAAGTGGTGGTTAAATCCTTTCCAAGAAGAATTATTGCGTGAAAAGCTTCTTCCAATCTTGTGTAACTTCTTCTTGACAAACTAAACCCGCACACTTGAACAAAACAAACGAAACCTTCGCAGTAAAATCGGCGGTAATAATATATATAAGACTTGATTTAAACTAGGATATAATGCTTGTGGAATGGATGTTTACTGAATTTATAAGAAAATTAAGACCGGAAAATTCCAAAATTTATAAGTAGCTCGTAAAACGAGAAAAAGTGATCGATGTTTTACTCCTTCTTGGACGTGTCAGTTATCCCGACAAAAAGCTGCTCGCGATTTTCAAAAAATTCGGAAAATTTACATCTTTAGAATCTGGAAAAATTTTCGCAAAGACATCCATTATGACTCGATACAAGCATTTGACTCGAACAAACAAACATATATATCTTTTGGTTAATTGTTATTCTCATGTTTACGTTTCTTTTGAAAACGTGTGTAATCCTCCCTACACTTATCCCTTATGTAAAATACCTTTATATGCAATTAAGACGAGGTTAAAAACAAAATAAAGCATTTTACAAATTTAAACATGAGGATAAACAATTAATAAAAGATATATGACACTAACAAGCAAACAATTAAGCATGGGTTGCCTCCCACGAAGCGCTTTTCTTTATTTAAGAGTCTTGTAGCTAGACTCGATTAGTACTCTACGTTGCCTCGCTTTGCATCCTCAATGAGAATTCTATCATGTTGACAAAATTTTCATCGACTCTATACCTAGGCCCTAGGGTCAAGCAATCCTTATAATAATGCCTCCTTCTTTCCCACATGAATTTATAACCTTTTTCAACATCTTCCTTGCTCTTGTCCTCAAAAGCTTTGATGTTGTCTCGATCATAAATGGAAAAGTGGTCATACTCATTTGTTTTCCAAGGCATCCTATAGGTGATCTCATCGGTTCCTTCCTTAAACCTAACTGTTCCATCATGCTTGTTATGGTTCATTCTAGATGTTTCAACAAACGGTTTCCCTAGCACTACTTGGGATAAACTATAGTCAATGATGCATCCTACATCTTCTAGGACCATAAAATCAACTAGGTAGGTGAAATTTCCCATAAAGACATGCACGTCCTTGACTCTTCCCACAAAGTTGCAAACTCCTCCTGGATACTTAGGGTCTCTCCTAATGTTAAGTCGCTCATTCATAATGTCATTGTAGACAACAGATGACATTACATTAATGGGAGATTCCGTATCTATGTAAGCGTGGTCGACACTCCTATATCCGATCATACAAGGGATTTTTAGGTTCCAGGGGTTTCCTCTCCTAATCTTTGGGCATATCCTAATGATAGGTGATCATGGATTATCAATTATGTATTGATGGTAAGCTACCTCTTCCTTAGTGGGGTAAAGATTGAAGTAAGCACTATTTTCCACATCCACGTTGTTGTTTATCATGCCATTGTCCGACCATGCGATCATAGAGCCAACTACAGAGGCGCTCGACTACTTTCTCACAGACTTCCCTAATTGTACTATCGAATATTTTCTCGCAAACTCAAGGTCGGTGTTTCTACTCACATAGCGGCTTCGACGGTTGTGTTGGTTATTGGTTTGGGTTTTGAGTGACATTGACTTATTTGGTGTTGGGTTATCAAGTGGTGGTTGGTTATCACCTTCCATGATGAAAAGTGATGGGTGTCACGAACAAAAGTCACGAAGAAGGGGGATAGACTAAGAGGAAGCTAAAAATGAGAAAAAAATAATTGATAGGAATCAAGCAAAGAACCTAAACGAGGTGGACTACTAACTAGCTATTTCGTCCCCGCGCCGCGCCTAAAACTTGATACGCTTATGCGGCTGCTCGGGGTCAAAGGAACTTCCTTTTTCGTCGAGCAAGTTTTCAACACCCCAGGCAAAGGAACCTAATCGTTGTAGTGTAGTATTAGGGTAAGCCACGGGTATTGATATCGTTCTCAGGGAATAGGAATGCTAGTGAGAAGTTACTACGCTAAGGTTAAGGTTGAGGAAGATTATTTTTATCTTTTTTATGTTTTTTAGGAAATTGAAAAGTACGAATCTCGGTATTGGATTTGGGGGTTGGTATTTCACCGATTACTCTACTATTATCTAATTATCTAAACTAAGGTGGTGGTAGTCTATGTCTAATTAATGTGTGCTCGTATGATAGTTTAAAGATGTGTTTACTTAGGTTTTACTACTCCTTAATTATCTCCTATTGATGGTTGAGTTGTCACGCCCTTATTCTTAGTTGCGTTGTGTGTCTAAAGTTGTAGGGTATCGTTTCTCCCAACTCTTTGAACTTACCAAAGGGTCTCGCCTACAAAACCCACTAGGGATAATAAACTCTTACTCTAAGGCACTCTTTGGATGGTTTAGCTTACAACTATTCGTAATTATATTCTAAGGTTCACAAAGATGAATCAAGCATTAAGTACACAACGAATGACCTATCGCATTACTAGATCATTAATCAACTAAGATAAGAAACAACCAATCAATATTCAATAATTAAGTTTCATATTCCTAAGCAAACACACAAATAAATTAGCGGGACATGGAGAACATGCAAGCATACACACAAATAATCAAAGACATAATTGAATTGATGAAGTAAATACTTATCTTGATGTAAGATAGGGTTTGAAACCCTAAAATATCTGTACAAGACACCCTTGGTTCGGTTTTAGGTTTTACTCCAAAAGACTCTCCTAAAACCGAAAAATTGGATTCTATATATAATATTACATATGCGACGGCCACCTTATGTTTTGTGACGCCGTGTCGCCGTCATTAGGGTTTCGTCTTGGCCACGTTAACCTTGCGACGGCGTCACCTTATGTCCGTGACGCCGTCTCTTGACTCGACGTCGTCGGGTTGCATCTAGGCCGCCCGAGTAGCAACGGCCTACTCTTTTAAAGCCTCGACGTCGTCACTTGAAAATAGGGTTTTGGCTTCAGATCGTCATAAAAATCCTCCGACGGCGCCGCATTAACACCGACGCCGTCACCTTCATTTTCATGACTTTTAGTGTCTTGATTCGACTTTGGCCATTTTCTTCGTATATTCGCCTTTTCGTCCAAATAAGTGCCATTCCAAAGATTTTGCCTTCAAGAGACCTAAAAGTGAAAAGGAACGATATTAAGCAATAACGGATACAAAAATGATCAAATAAGGGCTTAAACGACCCCTCAAAATGGTACCTTTTAAAACCTTATCATGTGCCTATATGCAAACTATTTGGAGTTGCGGTTATCTCTACTCTTAAGAAGAAAAGAAAAATAGACTAGAAATGAAAAAGCATACTATTATGTGAGATAACCCGAAAACATATACTTAGTACTTTGAGTACGTAATTCAGTGTTACCAATGCTCCTAATTCATTGTGGCTTAAATGAATGTACCCGAAAACACATATTAGTTATGTGTCCCCTTTAGCATTCAAAAGACACGAGATGCAATGAAAACGGGTTTTTAAGTTGTATTAACAATGAAAAAGCGATTTGTCCTAGACGTGAGAAATTGCTTTTGTGAAATTGATACGGGAAGGAGTATCATTTTAGAAAGCATTTTGAAATACAAACATTTTTATCCTTTTCAATGTATCTAAAGTATACATTGTATCTAGCCAACTTGGGTATGGGTTATGATCCATGGGTTGTGGTTTTTACCCATCATAATAAACTATTACAACAAATAATTAATTACAACATTTTTGTATTAAAATGGCTATATGTAAATGCTTTACAAAAATGACATGTATCCTTATAATTGTACTTAAGATAACATTATATTTGTTATCATCAAAACATAAAGAGATCGCAAAATATTAATAAACGTTTTTACGGTTTATTTGTATTAACAGTGATGTTAACATCAAAATGAGATATGTATTAAGGCACCAAACATATTCTCAAGACAATATGACATATAACATGTAATTTCATTCAATAAAAATACGAGAAATGATCTACATATATCTAAAACTAAGAGAATAACTTGAACATGAAATATGATTCCTAAACTATCTAAGTTAAGCTTAAGACTAGAACACCACTCGAATCCTTAACCTCAAGGTTGTTTAGGTTTGTTGATCTCGTCAAAACATTCGAGGAGGTGATAAAACATGAAACGTTGCTCTTCACGTACTTCATGTATCAAGCCTTCAACATGTTGACAATGATAACAATCTTTGTCATGGCTTGGAAATGGTGGTTGTAGAAATGGAATGGCTTGAGATGGAAGGTTTGGTTGAGGTTACACAAAAGGAGGAAGGTTAAGTGAGGAAGGTTGAGGATTCTCAAAAGAAAGAGGAATTTTTGGAGGTGGTTCAACCAAAGGCGGTGGTGGTGGAATATGTGATGAGGATGGAGGTAGAGAGGTATCTACTTCCATGTGATCGGGTGGTTGACTTTGATGATTTCTCATTGTTAGGTCACTAGTTTTACAACACAAGCTTATAAGAAAAGAGATAAGGCGGATGAACAAGTAAACCAAACACACACACACAATATTAAGGACGGTTACGCGTAGGTATGTGAAAGAGAGAATAACTTGAACAACCAACCTTCAAATGAAGGTTATTACAATGTATATATAGGCAAGGAGCTAGGCAACACTCCTCTCCTTCCCTATTCCTTATTGGGCTTGGGCCTCACTATGGGCCTTCTACATAAGTCGGACCTTAAACAAACATAAAGGCCGTAATAAAGCTACCTATTACATATGAAATATAAATACTTGAAATCTTGTTTAGGAGTGATTCCAACAATCTCCCCTCAAGTATATATGAATGTAACCGTGAAGGCGTTGATGTAATAGTAGCGGTGACGTCTTCGACATTCTTCTTTCTTGTGAGAGGAATTGTCTTGATTCGAACAATCTCTCCAAAGGTGTAGAGATCGTTATCTTTGAACAGATTATGCTTTGACGTCATCATTGACTTTGTTCTTTGATCATTGTTCTTTGTGGTGAAAGTGATAGTATGTTGTTGTGCGCATCGATCGCCTCGTGTCGCCTTCACGCCCAAAGGTCTCCACGTCATTCTTCAACATGCTCACACGCCTTTCGGTGGAAATCAATCGATGAAGTTCTTTAAGTCTTTAACTTTGTAGATTCTTTGGATGACGAAGAATCATTACGACGGTTGTGTTGCTTTTTGAATAGAACTTCCATTAGTGATGATGTTGGCGTGAGCATGAGAAGAGTCAAGACGATCATCCCGCCCCGAGCTTCCATAAGAAGAAAACATTTCAAACGGTTAGTAATAAGCGGTTTAAGACTTACAAGTTTGAACTTTGAGAGTGTTAACAAGATAGTGTGAAAACACAACTCTAATTCTTACAAAGGCCGCTCTGAACCGAGTCCCACAAGTGAGATAACACGATGTATCAAGTACATCTACAAGATTCGAGATGAGTCACGAGGTACACCAAGCATCACCTCACGACGTAGACCATATGAGACACACTCCGCGTAATCCACGGGAGTTCAAAAGCGACACTACCGTCGTGGTCATTTGATGTTGACCCTGGCGGGAGTTTCCATTCAATCACCGAGGATCACGAGATGTGAACCTCTCATAAATGTTCTCGACAGATTGCTAAGATCCGTGAAGGACTCGATATGAACCTTGAATCATCAAGATCTTATTTGTTGATCAACAAGTGATTAAATGTCAAGTGTTCCTAAGAGATCTTTTGATGAATCTCGTGGCTCTAGACTCAATAGTGCGTTTTGGTTTTCCGAGCGGAGACTAGGAGAGGGTCTCCTTCTTCAATACCAACGATCTCAAGAGAAAGCCAATAGTTTATGTAGGGTTCCTGTGAGAATGAAACAAGCTTCGCGGAGAGAAACTTGAGTGGCTAAGAAGGTTTAGTGCATGCGCCATCGGGTCCATGACGACTTTTAATCTTCAATACCGGTGTCATTGGTGACAACCAAGAGTATATGAATTGAACCCGGTGTCCGCCCTAAGTTGAATAACGGAGGGCTATTTCTTTTCACCCTTTTCTTTACATTTCTTTTGATTCTTCAACTCCTTCTTTCTCCGATTCTCATTTTCTCCTTTTACAATCTTTCCTAAGGACTTCTAACACTAACTAATGGTAGTGTCCTTGGGTAGATCCTCCGGCTCTGGCGGATCATAGACAGTTATTCCTAACCTTAGTCACCTTATAACCCATGACTAACCTATGTTTGCCATTATAACCTTTGTAAGTAAACAATATCTCTCAAAGGGTTTGTAAATGAAAAACATGTTTGAACCACGGTGAGAGATAAGTTTTGCATAAATACTCCCCTCCACATGTGCTTAATAGTTTTAATGGTTAATCGCACGGTGAGGAAAGAGCGCACTTTTGAATTGATCCACTAAAGATAGACAATCTCCGCGAGACACGGTTACGTTGAATAGTTAAAGAGTTACATTGTCGACTTTTAGGTGACAACTAGCTCTAATAACTACCTTGAAGGTGTAGACAAACCTTGGGAGGTTGTCAAACCCGTCGAGTTCATGTCTACCA
Source organism: Chrysanthemum lavandulifolium (assembly GCA_022545495.1). Taxonomy (NCBI): domain Eukaryota; kingdom Viridiplantae; phylum Streptophyta; class Magnoliopsida; order Asterales; family Asteraceae; genus Chrysanthemum; species Chrysanthemum lavandulifolium. The sequence goes on along the minus strand of CM040245.1, from coordinate 35,589,116 downwards.
AAAGTTTCTCGAATGGTACTTTCTACTCGAGACAAGTCCTTTGCGAGACACGTTTACATCACTAGCGAACTAGCTTGAAATTATTACCCGTCCGTGACAAGTCCTTTCGAGTTGCGAGAGCAGTTAAGGATCGTCAATTCATTGGTTAAGTCTTTGCACACGAGAAAGCCGAGGGGCTTGCACATGTTGCTTTACAAAACATATTTCTTATCACACAATTTTCTCCCCTCAAAAATGGCATATAAGATGTTATTTTTGAAACATTTTGAGAATAAATATGACCATTTTGAGTGTTGCGGGAAGAGTTACCACTGTGAACAATTTGTGAACAAAGTTTGAAATCAAATACTCCCCCTCAACTTGTAATATAAACGGTTGAGGTTTTGAAAAAAAATCATATGGGGAAGTACTTGTCTTTTTGAGCAAAACCTTGAATAATGAAAGGTTTGGTAGGTTTTACTCAAAAATAAGAAGCTTTCGCTCCTTTTATAAGGATTGTGGCACCGAGGCGTACCACGTGGTCCTTTCTTGACAATTGCGGGTTGTACATCGTTATGTGCACAAGCCATTCACATGTAAAATCATTCATCCAAAATCATATGAAGGAAGCAATTCAAGGGTACCGTGAAGTGCGGTGATGTTCCTGTGAGCGCATGTGTAGGCGCTGAAAGCCGATGATGTTTCTCCCGAGTCGACCACCAACATAGCTCTCCGCCGTCGTCAATCGATCCTTTTGAACAACCGCTCATCAATCAAGGTGATGATCGTCTCACATCCCTCCTTTCCCGAGAATTCCAACGCTTAGGATTCCCAATTTTATTCGTATATCCTTCAATCAGTATGCCAATCCATCCCTAACCATCTTCAAGGTATGATCCCCGATTTGTGGAGCTCACTACACGCCATTAAACAGTTCTGCGAAGTTCACCGCGGTAAACAATGCCGAAAGGTTTCTTGATGAGCGTAAGTTGTTTGAGCCGGTTGATGTCGGAAGGTCAAGTTGTGGTGGAGTGAAGTTTACGTTTACGATATGATTCAATGACCATCCGGATATCTTCGACACGTTCTTTGATCACAATCGCCTAATGAAGATGAGAACCGACTTGATAAATTCACGTTGAACTTGATCGAGAACTCGTCTCATACGACCACGTACTTTGGCAAGATACATGTCTTCGATGTCGTTGAGGACAAGTTCTCAAAGTCGACTTTCGAGAATTCATAGTCCTGTTCATCTTGTCGTTTGACTATGATATTCTTTAAGAATGTGTAGTCCCACTTAGACTTGAGATCAATGTGTTTGATGGCCACGATGTCCTTCGAGCTAAACACCGCATGTTGAGACTTTTGAACCAGCGGCTTGGTAGTAGATTCTTGGCGTTCAGCCAATGATGAATCCCATACAATGCATCTTGGTCATATGCTTGCACGTTGTCGAGAAAACAAGTGGGTTGCGTTCCTCGATAGCTATGCGATTAGAGTAAATGGTGCGGGGAATGGAAGAGTCAATGATGTAGTGTATTTTCTCGAACCATCGCCACCATGGAGAAGAAATTCGGTCTTTGTTGAAGAAATATCGGAAGGGAATCCTTGGTTCGTCTCGCTTGGCCAATGGTTGGTAGAGGTTTAGTCCAATCGGTGTAGTATGGAGGTTGTCCCTTTGTGTGAAGTCAATGTTTGCTTCGGATTGAGCCAATCCATGTTGTTAGACATAGCTCGAGCGATGTTCTCAAGATGATATTCGACCTCGAGGCACTTTCGTAGCTGTCTTTCCATAGTTGAAATGCTTCATTCTTGACACGCTTCAATTGATTTCGCCATTTTCTTCACATGGAACTTTTCTTGCAACAGCTTTGCATGCTCCAATGTTGAACCATCTATCAATTCTTGGCCTTCATCGGGGTAGGAGTTTGATTGACAAGTGTGGAGAACCATTCAAACTCTTGGTTTTATCGTCATCTAGCCATGATCGACTCCGGCCGAGTCGTCGCTTTCTTCGCTTTGGAAGGCTTTGATGATGAAGTGGTTTCGCACTTGTTTGGGTGAGGTGGGTTGTTGTTGGGGCTCGAGGACCTCTTCATCGTCACCACCCGTGTACTCAAAGTAGTCACCGTTTTATGAGACAGGGTGGTAACTCGGAATCGTCCCGAGGTTTATCAAGAAGGCGAGGGTGATGGAGACTTATGTTGAGAAGAAGTCCGTTGTGGAGGAGGTGGCATAGATGTAGATTGACCGATCGCTTCGACGCTTAGGTGCGAGTCCTTATCCTTATCATCGCCATCTCTTGGCCGTTTGGGTTGATCGGTGACTCCTTGCATGATGAACCGAGTTGAAAAGCAAGTAGACCTTCAAAATTTAGCTTCATTCAAGTAAACGTTCGCATCGCTTTGACATTTGCATCACTAGTTTAGCGATTAACCCGTATCTGAGAGATCTGCTTCTTTGACCATTGTATGTTTAACCAATTCGACGATGTTAGGGTGAGTTGTGCGAAAATATTCTCTAGTCACACCGGGACAAGGTCGAGAAGAAACTTGTGGGTTTGTTCTCTTGTCGACTTCTCCAGCCTTTTGGACTTTAGGAACGACATCCTCAAGGTACTTTTGAGTGTAACCTTCAATCATTTCATTCGATTCTCGACGATGACTTCTCATGAATTCTGAATAGCTTTCCTATCTTTCCGCATCCCGTCGTTCTCATCATGTAA